>CP125973.1:28933514-29352226 GCA_030063025.1 Avena longiglumis
CCAGGAGGCCTTCTTCTTCTCACTTATTGACCTCGGAATGAAGTGTGAAATAGTTCCACCTTGGCCCTCATGAGTCCATGTAGTAGCTAGATGGTTGTATCTCCTCCTTTGTGCTACCATGTTTTATATATTGTGAAACTCCATTCATGATCAAGATCATATCTATTATAATCATGCATGATGTGTTTGCGGGGATCCAGGTGGATATTGAGATTACTATATTAGATTGATTAATGGTTTGTCTTATTGATTCTATCATATACTTGTATTGTTTGTGATCTTACATGCTCTCCGTTTCACTAGTAGCTATCTTGGCCAAGTAGGTGCTAGTGACTCCAAGAGGGGGTATTTATGCTCGATAGTGGGTTCATGCCTCTATTTAATCTAAGGGAAGTGATAGAAATATCTAAGGTTGTAGATGTGTTGTTGCCACTAGGGAGAAAACAACGGTCTCTTGTTCATGGAACAAGTGGATTGTTTACCTTACAGTTTGCTTAGCGATTGCTCAGATTTGCTTGCAACTTAATACGGAGGGGTTAGGATGATAACTGAAGGTGGATTTCTAGTCATAGATGCGATTGGATGTCGGTCTCGTATCTTGTTGTATTGCCCAAGAATCTCATAGGATCATGAATGTCTAGTATTGCATTGTTATGCCTTACTCGATCTGTCAATTGCCTGCTGTAATTTGTTTACCCGGCATGCCATGTTTGTTTATCTAAGGAGAACACCTCTAGTGAACTATGGACCCGGTCAATCTTTACCATTGATACATCTTCCTTTATTCTTGTTTACTTCATAGAAACCACTATTACCTTCCACACCATCTGATTAATCCTTTATTGACACGGTGAGATTTACAACCTCCTTTATTGGGGCAAAGTCTTGAGTTTGTGTTGTCCAGTCTCCAAGTTGCAACACCTTTGATCGTTTCCTTCCCTCTTTGGTTCGATAACCTCGGTTTCTTCTTGAGAGGAGACTTGTTCTTGTGCTCATCACACCTTGCTCTTAGGGGTCTCCCAACGAAGCACTACCATGCGCCATCAGTTTGGTATGAAATTTCATCTGAGCGATGCAATTCATGAACCTCAATGGACTAAGTAACTAGCAAGAGAATATGTGATGATGTTCATCAAAACAAAAAACTATTGTTTGTATTTCGTTGACATCAAGCTTGCCTTCAAGATTTGTTTAAGTAAATGCATCCCCTGAGGTGTTATGAGAACAAGATTGTTCAAATAATTACGTATTCCATAAAGATGGATGATTTACAAATCTAGTTGGAGAAATCACATCCATAAAACCTAATGCTGAAATGTCGCAAGACGGATGATTGAAAGATCACTTACAAAGTGACATTGATGTTTAAATTATATTGGAAAGAAAACATGAAGAAACTCCATTTTCATGGATTTTTGGAGTCTTTGATTTGACTTTCCTCGGGATAATTAAAACTTCATTCAAAGGCCAAAGAAGAACGATTGACTAAATTATTGGAATTTATACATATCGATGTATGTAGTCCATTATGTGTGATAAATGGCGATGGATTTCAACTTCATATGCTTTATCAGGAAATTTGGTGAATATTCACATAATGAGAAATAAGTATGAAATATTTGAAAATGTTCAATGACTTTCAAGATGAAGTGGAAAATCATCGTAACAAGAAAATAAATAATTTATGATTTTATCATAAAGGAATTTATTTGAGTTGCAAGTTTAGCAAAACACCTAGATTTGCATCTCCTAAACACCATAGTAATATGAAGTGTTTGAGATTTGTAATAAGCTTGTTTGACATGGTTGGATCAAAGTGTTATTAATAAAACTACCATTATGTTTTAAAGGTAAAAGCTCTAGAGACTCTGCTTTTATACTGAGCTCCATCTTGATCCGTTGAAACGACACCATGTAAGTTATGGTTTTGGGATAAAAGCAAGTTGTCCTTTCTTAAATTTTGGTATGCTAAGCATAAGTAAGATGTTTATAACCAAAGTCGGATGAGCATGTCTTTGTAGAGTTATTTCTAATAACCATTGGGTATTCCTCCATAACACGAAGACAAAAGAGTTTGTTTTTAGAGCGTCAAGTTTCTTGAAAAAGTTTTTCGCAAAAGTTAAGTGGAAGGACAATAGAACTTTAATAAGGTTAACGAACCTTATCTATATGTCTTTGAGTTATGACAGCTTCGAAAAATATTAGGAGCCATAGTGCTCATGGCTCCGTGCCTCAAAGGTTGTCGTCACGGAGATCTAAGTTCCTATTGAACCAAGTAGGTCGGATAAACAATCAAATGTTGATATTTGAGAGTAAATCATTGTTGTTTGACAATGATGAACCGACTACATGCAAAGCGATGATGAGCTGACTCCGTCAAATGGCGAGGCCATAAAATCCGTGATAGTTCCATACACAAGAAATTAAGTATTTTGAACTTGGAAGACCCTCGAAAAGGTGTAAAATACTATACCGGTCGTATTTGGATCTATAAAAGCAGACATGGATGTTTCACATCTATGGGAAATAAAGTTTTCACGACAATGTTCAAGGAGTTGACTATGACAAGATTCGATCTTTCATAGTGATATTTAATACGGGCGGATTAATGTAGCAACAACTACATATAATTTTGGTATATGGTAGATGAATAAATAAAACAAAAGTTCTTTTAATAGAATGGATTTACCTAGGATGTGTGCATGAAGCGATCCAAAGGGTTTTGTTAATTCAAGGATGCTAAAGGGCATGCAAACTTCAATGGTTGAAAGCATCACGGAGTTGGAATCTTCATAGTGATGAAACTATTATAGAAGTTTAATTTCATCGAGAGGCGATGAAGATTCTTGCATTTGCAAGAAATTAAGTGGAAGTCTTGAGACATATTTCTAATACACTATGTGGAAGACATCTTGTTGATTGGAAATGATGTATCTTTTATTGACAAAGGTTAAGAATTTCATTTCGATGAAAGACTTAGCAAAACCGAATATTTAGCATGAATGTCTACCATGGATGGTATGTACAACGCTAATATGATCGTGTAAAGCGTACATATAAGATATTGAAGGAGTTCAATATAGAAACAGCGAGAAAAAAGTTCTAAATGCATGGAAAAGAAGCTGAATCAAGACACAAGTGTATTAACACTTGATAAGTGAAACAAGATTCAAGTACTTTGACACTTGATGAGTGAAATCACAAGATTATTTTTGATCAATCATACTGTGATATGTACACATCCAGATATGTCCAATGCTCTAAGTGTTATGAGCATATACCATAATCAATCATAAAATGATCATTGGACGATAGTGAGGATATTCTTATAATCTTTTGAAGAATTAAGAATATATTCCATTTGTATAAGAGACAAATAGTTCATTGAAAATGATACTAGTTTTGACTACAAATTAAGTTTATCTCATTTATATGGGTGACATAATGAAATGGAAAGAAGTTTTCATGAATTTGGATGAATTCCAAAGTTAAGACATTGTAACGGATACTACAACAAAAAGCTACGTATATGGTGCTATAGTAGCAACAAGGAGAGCATTTGTGTGATGTAGTTTGTCAAGTAGTTTTGTTATCACACTAAGGTGTAGTTCTCGATGGGCTAACACTAAATATATATTGTGCGACAATAGTATCGACATGATTTAACCCCAAGGAACTAAAGGTCTCACCCAAAGACCAGAATTTATACAATGCCATCTCATTAGAGAATGAGTGATGCATGAAGACACAAAGACATGCAAATACACACAAACCTAAGCGTAGATCTGTAGATTATGTTAACCACTTACAATCGGTATATGGAACACGAGAAAGCCATAGGTGTTCAATACATAAAGTTTTCAAACTAGATTATTGTCTCTAGTGCAAGTGGGAGAAGGGAATATGCCGAGAGGCAATACTAAAAGTGGTTAATATCGTATTCATATTTATGATAAATATTTATTTTGCATTCTATAATTGTATTGTCGGAAACATTAATACATGTGTGTTTAATAAACAAAAAAGTTCCTAGTTATACTCTCTTATAAACTAGCTCGTTGATTAACAAGATGATCAAAGGTTTACGATCTTAGACATTGGATGTTGTTAATAACAAAGGTCACAACATTGTTGGAATGATGTGATGAACATTAATCCGAAGTATAGCATTACGATCAAAGGTCATTGTGTTTATATTGCTATAACATCATACAGATAATCTTAGTCCTTAGACCATGACATCATGTCAATCACTAACACCGGAAGAGTATCTTGATAACATCAAATGTCACACCGTGAGGTGAGTATAAAGATGGGTTGATTACTCTGAAGGTGTTATGTTGAAGCGCATGGATCAAGAGTGGAATTTGTCCATCCGATGGCCGGAGAGATATACTCACAGGCCCTCTCGATGATATCACATTAGTTAGCTTGCAAGCAAGTGATTTGATCACTAGAATGTTATATCACACGAGAAAGAATTACATGTTGGTAGCGAGATCAAAATAGGTATGAAGATACCCGATTATGAATTCAGACATGTAATATATCGTGAGACAAAGGATTGAGTTACATGCGTAAAAGGTTCTACGATCACATAAGTCATACGTTGAATGTGTAGGGAGTCGATACATATCTTTAGGTTATTGCGATTATTGATGGAGAGGGGTCTGATCATGTACGCATTATTCATGAACTTGTAGAGTGACACACTTAAGGGATACCGACACCATTTAAAGCAAATAATATGCTGAAAGAATTACAAAGGAATTATTTCACTGAACCTTTGGAATTATTTTGGTTGAAATTGCTGGGTCTGCATGTGAAATTGAATACTAGCAAGGGGTTTTATGTGAATGTTTGTTAATTAAAGTAATTAATAAAATTCGGAATAAATAAATAAAAGAGTTTTATTTAAAGAGATATTGCATTAAATTTGGTGGAAATTTAATGAGATTTGAGTGGGATTTTGAGTGGAGGAAATAGAGGGTCATTTGTGTGAGTGGGAGCTCCACTCACATGAATGGAGGAAGAGGTGGGGGCACCACCTTGGCCGCCGGCCATGGCTAGTGGGCTGCCCCCCTCCTCCTATAAAATTAAGGAGCCCCTCCTCTCACTTCTCACTCACACCTCCTTGTGAAGGATCTCTCTCCCCCCTTTAGAATTTTCTCATGGTCTCAGATCAGCGAGATACATGTTCCCGGTGGCTTTTTCTGGAAAGGATTTGTTGCCCGGCTGCTTCGCTAGAAGCGGCGCGGAGGTTGTCGGAGTACCCGAGCGTGTGTGCGATCACTGATGCACCACTACTATGCGGTGCTTTGGACACCTTTGGACGGATGGACTTCTTCTCGATCTTGAGATCGGCAGCGTTCGACTACATCATCCACGAGTACAACCTCGTTAACGCTGTCGGTCTTGAGGTATGTATTCTATGGATGTATATCCACATGTTTGTATCTAGTAGATAGATATTGGTACATAGTTGTTCTCATTGTAAGAAAGTTTTGTTTTCTATGTGCGAACCCTACACAATGACCGTAACTTTATTGAAACAGTCGGCCTTGCCACCACGGACACTAGCGAGGATCCGCGCATGGCGGCAAGACCACCCGACCACTCCGGCGGAGAAGGAGGTCACCACCACCATGCAGGGCCAGATGCCCCAAGCTACCTCATGTCGCGAACATGGCCGAGGAACTTGGAGTCGGCGTGGGTCGACGGCGGACAACGGTCTGGGCGAGATCGAACCGGCTCCCGCCGCCGCTTGCAACCAACTACCGTCGGTCCTTGGCCAGCGCCCGACACCGCCGTCGACCGGCTAAGGCGGACGCCGCCAATCCCCGGAATGCAGCCGAGTTACGCCGCCCGCCACGCCACGAGGCTTTGCCGGCGATGATCCGCCGGCGGATGAAAATTCACGGAGGAGAGGAGGGCGGGGAGGGACACCGTCCGGCGCCGCCAGCAGTGCGGGGAGGAGGTTCTTCATCGGTGTATACACTAAAAGGTGTCTAGATACATTAGCTTCACTAACCTAAAACATCTTATATTTATAAGCGGATGGGTATCAGCCAATTATGAGCATCCTTATGTTTTCATTTGAGATTTTGAGAGAAAACAGAAGCAAAAGCCTACTCTGAGTACACGAGTTAGAAGCACGTGTACTTCAAATAAAAGTTCCCAAAAAAAGCGAAATAAGATAATTCATCTCCGTGCGTTGCTACAAACGGTCACAACAGGGAAAGAAAACAAACAGGTGGGGTGGCTAAATTAAATTGAGTAGTATGAACCTGAAGCGGCGCCTTGATTGCGACCTTGCACGCCCACTGGATTCTCACACACCAATCGTCTCGGTGTAATGGTGTGCAGTCATTAAAACGCGCTTCCTATGCAGCCCTCCGGCTTCATATTGCCCTATAACCCCTTCATCTACCGAAGTCTAGAAGCTAGAAACGAGATCAAAACCTCCCATCCAGTGGGCCATGCATGGCGGACTGGTCCTCCCTCCCGTCCGAGCTAGTTCGCTGCATCGCCAACTGCCTCCTCTGCAGTCTGCACCAATGATCTCGACTGCTACATTGACTTCCGTGCCGTTTGCCCCAAATGGCGCTCCGCCACCGACGACCCCAAAGTTCCAGTAGGCTCCGCTTCCGCCCTCACCGCTGGATCATCATCGACGAGGTCTTCCAGAGCGACGCGCGCCTCCTGGTGAACACCGTCAGCGGCCGTGCCGTGCGAAGAGCTTCCTCTACTCCGCAGGTTCTACGTCGTGTCCACTACCCACGGAGGCTTCTTTGTCGTCGCCGACAAAGGCCCCCTCACGCCGCGAGCGTTCTCAACCCGTTCACCGGCGACATGATCCGCTTCAAGGCGCCCGTGCCCACCTACGTCAATGTTTCAGCTGCTGCTCTCTCCGGTCATTCCACAGGAAAGTTGTCTATGAGCTCGTTTTTCCGATCGCCGTTCTTCACGGCCCCAGCGTTCTTCACCGACCCTCAACTTGCTATGGGACATATGCTGCAGGCAGTACCTGGCTGCTCCTGACAGTGAAAGTTTCTCTGCGGAATTCGATGATGATGGCGAGAGCTCGTTCATTTTGATGAGGCTAGCCGTCACCGGCGGTATCTGTGCTGCAGACGGTTGGCAGCGGACGGTGGCGCCTCTGCCAGCCGCTTCGGCTATAAAGATCTTTCGTTTGCTGAAGCTGTTCAACATTAATCCTCACAAGATGTTTGAAGAAAAACCTGTTTCAGGGGGGCTTACGGATATTCCTGGGACAGGAGTTGCCAACCACGTTTTTCTGGTGGAGTCTGCTGGAGAATTGCTGTGCGCCGTTAAGAAGCAACAAGACCTGGAAGTTGTCAGGCTGGACAACAAGGGCGATGAGCTCAAGCCTGTGTTGAGCATCGGCGACCGTGCTATCTTCGTCGGTTGTCGTAGGTGCATTTCAGTATGTACTCACAAGTTCCCATCGATCGTTGCCAACTGCGTCTACTACGTGAAGTCCACAGATTCATCGCTGGACATCTACAAGTATGACCTCGCGGATGGGACGCAAGACAGGGTCTCTGAAGCCATAGATTCACTGAACCCCATCGCGCTGTCTTTCGCAAGTCCTCCGTTCACCATCGTTCAGCTACTCTCCAGCTACCATCAACGTTGGGGAATCCCAGCTTGCCGTGGAAAGGCTTAAACTGCAGGCTCTTGAGATGGGAAGGCGTAAACAGCAGGATCCTTATGGTGGTTTTCCATGTGTTAGATTTCCAGTAGCAGGATCTTGAATTATGACGAGCGAGGTCCATGATTGAACTATATATTGGACGTGTTGGACGTTCAAGGTTGCTCTTTCTGGTGACGGATCTCTGCTTGTCTGTGGAAGAAACTATCCATTGCTTCTTATTTTGAAACATGCTCTTAGCGTGTTCAAGTACCTTTGTTCTTCCCCAGATTGTACCGGCTTCTTAATAATGCAATCTGGTGCTTTGAGGCAGTTGGAAATGCTGTCTCCTAATTTATTTTGTTAATTTTCATAAGTCGTGTTTTTGGTAACAGAATTCTAGTTTACCCATTTCTCAAAAACAATATTGGCAAGCTGTTTTTTTGGATCAATTGTAGTTTTGTTCTATTGAATTGCATGCGTTAGTCATCTAAACCAAAAGTCCGAACTAATGGAAAAGACTAGGTGTGTATTAATATTCGTAACACTTTCCCCTACGTCTAGGTTATTTTAGTCATTGGCGTGGGTTTGGCGCAGGCCGCAAAATCTCTTAAACTTGAGACATCTTGACTCTAATACCATATTAATTTATGCACTAGCTAATTATCCAAAAAGACCAATCTGATAGAAAGAGACTGGCAATATATTTATATTAACACTTCCCTCAATGTTTAGGCTATTTTACTCCTTTGCGTGAGATAGAAATAGGCCATAAAATCTTTTTTTTCACTACTTGCTTTGAGCTAGTAGGCTGCTACAATATTTTAAGAACAATGAACTCATTTTATTAATTATCAAGCATAATGGCACTAGTAGAACTGATTGGTCGTATAGTACTGGCTGTTTCTTGATAAAAGCTGGTTTGATGAATTTGATATAGCTAACATTCGACTTCAGCCTTCAAGACTCTAGCCGCCTCCAACCCCACCAAACTGTTGCAGGATGTTGTGTAGTATACGGTTGGCAAGGAAACACCACCAACTGCTAACCTCGTGATGTACTCCTCCGTTTTAAAATATAAGATGTTTTTAGGTTTGTGAAGAAAATGAATCTAGACTCTTTTTAGTATGTAGGTTCACTCAACTTTAAAATGAATCTACATAATAAAATGAGTCTAGATTCATTCTTCTAAACCTAAAACATCTTATATTAAACAGAGAATACATCTAAACTCTCATTGTGGTGGCTAACCTCGTGATATGCATACAATGAGGCTCTCATTGTTAACTAACCAGTGACACAGCATGGCAAGAAAGCGAGGGCTGTCGGGATAGTGCCCCATCATGGCAATCACAACATCGGGTCCTGGCATTTGCCACACGAGTTTTAGAGCATCTCCACTCGGCTTTCCAAATAGGTTTGGACGTCGAAATTTTGCCCAGTCGTGTATGCAGGAACCTGTTTTCGTCCGAATTTGGGTCAACTTTGGTCCGGATTATCCATGCCAACCAAGGATCCCGGTTACGCCCTGAGAATGTCGGACGAAGCGAATTTGGCGAGTGGACCTGCCCAGTCAGCATATATTCGCCCATATTCATCCAAAGTTCACCCATATTCGCCCATATTCATCCGTATTCGCCCAAAATTCATTCGCATCGCCATATTCGCTCAAAGTTCGTCCATATAGACCATATTCATCCAAAATTCGCCCAAAATTCAGACATATTCGCCCAAAGTTTGCCCAAAGTTCGTCTGTATTCACCCAAAATTCGTTCATATCGCCATATTCGCCCAAAGTTCGTCCGTATCGCCCATATTCTCCCAAATTTTGCCCACCGTTCGTCCATATCGCCCATATTCGCCCAAAGTTCGACCATATTCGCCTAAAGTTCACCCATATTCGCCCAAACCGCTTATATTCGACCAAAGTTTGCCGAAATTTGTTAAATTTTAGCCAGCGGGAACTCGTCTGGGTACAGTGGGAAACTCGGCATACCCAGGCGAAACTGTTTAAATCCGGCTAAAATTTGGTCGGATTTTGGCCTGGGTTCATAGCAGTGGAGATGCTCTTACATATGATGTTTTTCTCGGTCATGACAGTGTTGAGTTGAAGCGAGAGGGACATGTCGAAAGTTTTCATCGAGATGTATTCTTTTAAAAAAACATGCTACAAATGCATAATCTAACGCACAAGACCTGTTATATGTTGATCCAAATTTTACAAAGTAAATGCCAACCGACAAAGCGGAGGCGAGACCCGTCCGGAGACTTTGGCCAAGTGGAGTTGTGGCCGTGGTATGGATCGTTGAAAACCTAGGATTGTGCCGTTATATAAACCTCTTGTAAGCCGTTGGCTAGGATAAGTTGCATTTGTAAAAATCCTTGGTGTTGTGTAAACCCTCCCGATATAGTAAAGTTTTCTTTGGCTGGCGTCCGTGATTTTTTCTCTCTTTGTTCAAGAGGTTTTCCATATTAAATTTATGTCCCTTGCTATGATTTATTTTTCGTTCTTAGTTATTTACTTGTCGGTTATAATACTACCCTTATGAACACATGCAAGCACATGCTACTTTGAAGAGATCCTTCGACCGACTCAGGCAGCAAATGCTGGGAGTGGCGGAATTACCATAACAATGGCGGAGCTCATTATATAACCAAATGATTACATCACGCCAATGTTGTAGTATTGGGTATTTCCTCCTAAAGGGACCCCTATGTCTACTAGGCGCCAACATGGACCAAAGTCAAGCCAATATAGTCAAAAGGACCCCAGTCATGGAATGGTCAACAAGATAAAGATCAAGACAAGAGATAAAACATAAAGTCAAATATGAAGCCATGAAGTAAGAAACCTACTAGGTGAGGCTTTCTTGGGCTAGTCAAACTTGGGTCAAAGCCCACATCCTCTCTCCCCGCGCCGCCCCTGCCCCGGGATTGCTGCCAAACCAGAATATCCTAGGAGAGTGGCTTTTCGATGGAAGACCATCAAGATGAACCAAATATCCAAGTGCCAGAGACTCGAGTACCTCCCTAGGAGCATGGAAATTGCAACTCCCGCAATAAACTACATCCTCTCCCAATCAGAGGCGCCACTGAGTCAGAAGTGTCCCTACACCGCAAGTCGCCATGGATGCTCTTGTTCTCCGTCGGGGTATAAGGATTGAAAATTACCATTGCCCAAGAGAGTGCGCACACTTATGCAATCCTTTAGTTAGGGAGATCCTAGAAACACCTTTTCCCGAAAGGTTTAAACAACCCACCATCAAGACTTTCTCCGGAAACTTGAACCCCATAAAATTCTTGAAAGTATACTCTACCACCATTCACTCCGCTGGCGGAGGCTCCTGAGATATGTGCAACCTTTTCCCGCTATCACTCACCTAAATGGCGCTAACATGGTTCTTCAACGTGAGAGAAAATTAAATCCTATCATGGGAGCACCTTTAGTATGTCTTCGACACCAACTTTCAAGGAAACTTCGTTCAATCAATTCGGGCAAACAAGTTGTTCACCCTAAAGAAAAAGCATGGAGAATCCATGAGGAGATTTTTTCGAATTTTATCCAAAATATGGAGCAAAGTCCTAGATGCTCCGCGTGTAACCATCATCAACACCTTCATGGAGGCCCCTTCAAAAGGTGAATTGAACTGTGTGTAACACGCAATCCCTCAAGAACCGCAAAGAACTATATGATGTGGTTGAGGAGTATGCTCATGAAGAACATGGTGACCTTACCAAAGTCTTAATAGAAGCACCTGGCTTGGAGGTTCCCTCAAGAAGGAAGAATCATGACCCTCCCCGAAGAAACCAAATAGAGAATATCATGGTCCTCGGCCCAACCTCAAGAGGTAAGAATCAGGATCCTCCCTGGAGACACCTATCAAAAAACCCTCGCAGCCGTGACTCAAGAATCCCCGAGAACACCAAGGGACTCCACAAATACCTCTCACCAACCCACTAGTTGAGGGAGCAATGCCACCACCAAGGCCAAAGTGAGCGGCAGAATCCACAACTACACATGAAAAAAATACATCACATTTAAGTTCTACACTTAAAAGCACCGTATTCGCCTAATAGATAAATCTATGTGATGCGAGTATCTATGAACTTCTTATTTTTAAGATAACAATGAAGTATGCACTCAATCATGACCTATGATTCACTTTACCCGTTTTACACATCGACCCTAACAAGGATACATATGGCCTCAACTTGTTTCAACACCCACCGAGTTTTCCTCCTCAAGGGATTAGATCCTTGCTGGGTTGTTCTCCTCAATGGAGTCGACCCTCACATGATTTATCCTCCTCAACAAACTCGATCCTTTCCTAAGTTATCCTCCTCAACTGAGTCGATCCTCACACGATTTGTCCTCCTCAGCAGAGTCATTCCCTTTGAGAGTTGCCCTCCTAAGCGGAGTAGAGCCTACAAAGTAGATTCTCATCTGAGTTGTCCTCCTCAGCGGACTCAGTCATCACGAGTTTTCTTCCTCAATGGAGTCGATCCTCGGAATATCCAATATAATCCTCCACAAGAATGATAAATATGAAACAACATATCTTGTTGCAGGTACCCAAGTACTATTGCTAGGGTTTCTCAATCTTCTCAAGAACAAGGTAAACTACTCACGCATGGAGGAAATTAGCAACATCATGATAGTATGAATGAAGTACAAATGGATATATGAATATGTGTGCAAATCCATAGCAAGGTTTAGGAATTACAACAAGACGAATGTAAGTGAGGTGTAGGGGATGTGTGTGATAATGGAGATGCAACAGTTGATGATAAGGATGATGCCTAGGCCTCCAACAATCTTCATAGTGGCGAGTATGAATGCCTTTCTACGAGTTTCCCCTCAAGATCCCTTCTGGTGATGAGGTTTCCGTGAGTTGTGGTATCTTTGAATGTCTTGCATGGGGTGAAGGTATTTGAGGAGGCATCTTCGATGCCATGGTACTACCGGGCAGTAGGGGTGGCCCCCTACCATATCGATGGTTCTAAAGCTTCTCATTGCCTTTCTTGAATTTCTTTCTCTTTGACTTTACTTTCAGGTGTGTGAATAATTGTATTGAAGGCTTTAGTGGTCTACAATTAGCATATTTGTACCAAAAAAATATTACTTTTATTGATTCGTCCATCAACTCCTTTGATTCTAGGATCATGGTAAAACAAGCATAAAAGGTGTGTCCGAGCATGCTAAAATACTAAAATCATACCACTAGTAATAAAAAAACAAAAAATAAACATGCTGTAAAAATTGCACTCATCACCCGTCCACATCCTTCCTGACTCTTGTTGTTTAGCAAACCTACGTTTTTTCTCTTCTTGAGGCTTGTGTGTTGTCTTTACCTATGTGGACCAGGATAGATATCATCAGTGAAATAGTACCCCTTTGTCATAAGAATGACCATTGAGCACGTACTTGAGTGCTAGAGCATTGCATTCTGCAAACTTAGAAAACACCATAGAGTGTTGGACCACATTTATATCATTGTGAGAACCTTCCTTGCGAAATGAGGCCAAATCCAAAAATCTTATGAAGCAATAACTTCAAGTATGACTACACTCACCAACATGGCCTTTGTATTAACCCTGCCATGCGAACACGTAGTTTTTCACTCGGTGCAAGCAATCTATGCTTCCAAGCATAGTAGAAAACCCCTTGACTCATTGACTATAGCTGAGTTATGTCAACAACATTTGGTTGTCCCAAGTATTCTCCACGAACACCTGAACCATTGCCTTGCAAAGTTTGTACATTGAACCCAGGCAAGTAGACTCTGTCATCCGCATGCACTCATCAACTAGGTCACTAACTGATCCATATGCAAGCTTCCTCACAACTGCACTGCATTTCTGGTAGAGGCCAAGCTTACATGTGGCATCCTTCTTTAACTGAAAGTAATCATGATGACCTCTTGCACCGCGAAGAATATGCATGAAATGTTTCCCTGACTTCTGAAAGAGTCGCCATAAAGAGATGTCGGGTACACTGGTTGTACCATGGAATTAGTCGCAGAGTTATCATAGCCAGCCTCTCGCTTACGGTACAACGCTTCCTTTGGCTCGACACCAGCAGGTGATGTCATCCAATGAGGAGGCGGTGGTACCCGGGATAATGACATGCGAGCAAGTCGGCGAAGCTGCAGGGCCTTGTCTACTCCGGCAGCGCCAAGACGGCCAAACAATGGTAGCTCGGTGACGCAGGGATGTGTGTGTGTGGAAGGTTGGACTGTATCGTGAGTGGCTGGCGAGGTGTATGTCCCTAGTTGGAGAAGGGGACGCATGACAAGACCAGGACGTCCACAAAGTTAGAACAAGAGTTCGCCGTTAAAATGGCCCGGATCACGACGCACGGTCCGTTTGCGGTGCCCCAAACTGGATGTCAAACCGGAGCTAATGTCAAGGGAACTCAATTCTATGACGTCGAAGTAAGCCTGGACGCACGGTCGCGGGCTTTCGGCTCGGCTCGGTCTAAAGCCGGCTTGCCCCGAGTTGGGCTTGGCCCGAGATGGTAATGGACCGAGTCGAGCCCAATATCCTGGACCGCTCAGGGCCAAAAGCTCGTTCGGCTCTGCTTGGTCCAGCCCGACACCTCGTGATTTTTTTTACCAGAGAGGGAGATGGGCAGGGGTGGGCATTCGGTTTTTTCGGTTAATTCGGTTCGGTTTTTCGGGTTTTTCTATAATTCGGTTTCTACAAAATAGGCACCGAAATTATTTCGGTTTTCTAATTAATCGATAGTTCGGTTAGTGGACAATTCGGTTCGGTGTTAGGTTTTTAACGAACTTCCAAATAACAACTTCTGCCATAATTTATGTAGATCCATCTGGCGAAACCACTCGTGGCGCACGGAAGCAACCTCGATTCGGTGAGTACCTGAAAGCAATACATGGCTAGCTGATGTCTTAAACGCATGTGTAGAAAAAGAACATAATAAACATGATGTCTATCTTGCTCGTTCAAAAAAATGATGTCTATCTTCTAAGTCGTATACATTCAACAAATTATATATGTTGAGAGTTCAGCTAAAATACATGATTATATCCAAAACAGAAAAACAATTGAAAGGCTTCCAACAAAATTCATGGACACAATTGACAGTTAAACCACGAATATGTACGTGCATGTGGCTGGAGACATACGTACATGCATGAGCTGTTAAACCACGAACATGTACGTACATGTGGCTGGAGACATACATACATGCATGGGCTGCCTGACAGCTTTTGCATGCATGTCTTTTTGTCACATGAGCTAGTATCTACATATAGTAATGTACGCCTGAGACAGAATCACAAATATATTTAGCTTTGTCACGTATATTTTTCGGTTTATACGGTTATTTCGGTTAACAGAGAGTCAAAACCGAATTAATATTTATAAATTCGGTTAATCATATTTACTAACCGAAATTAGTTTCGGCTAATTCGGGTTCGGTGTATTCGCACTAGTAGAAAAAGTCATCGTCCACCTAGTTTGGAGCATTAATCCGGTTATGGTTGGACCGGGACTAATGTGAGCATTAGTCCAGTTCCAGCGGCAAAACGCCAGCAATCTTTAGTCCCGGGTCAAGCGGGACCTTTAGTCGATTCGTATCACCAACCGGGACTAAAAGGGTGCCCGATAGCCGGGACCTTTAGTCGGTTCGTATCGCCGGCCGGGACTAAGGTGTGACCTTTAGTCGGTTAGTATTACCAACCGGACTAAAGGGATTGGCACCGGGGCACTTTTTCCCGATTGGTGATCTGAACCGACTAAAGGTTATAAAAATGGAGCTAGCTACAAAAACTGTTATCAACAGCTGCGCATGCAAACAGTACTCAACCAGGCCATGAGCTAGCTACCAAAAATGCATCAGCGAACCTAATTTATGATGTGTTGTTGATTGTCCATTATAGTTTTGCTGACACACATTTTCGATGCTACCATATTCATAGTTCAGAAACTGAAACCTGGTGCAAAAGAATGGAGACAGTTGGTTGAGGAACAAACAAATAGCTGGTGGTTCACTCATCGTTAGTGCAAAGAATGGAGACAAGTACTTTGCATTACGCAGCCTTTCTGATGTTTATGTAAATGCTAAACCGAGAAAAGATAGTCTAGTAGATTCCTAGCAATGCATGTAAGAGTAAGATATTATTGCTTCAACGACTGACCAGAACCTATCAATACGTACAAAGAAAATTAGACGCTCAACCTATCAAAGCGTGCAGAAAAAATTAGCTCTTTGATTTCAACATACTTAGGCCGTTTTGGATTCTTAAAATTGAAAAGAAAAAATTATTTCAGAAATTAAATTATTTTAGTATTTTTATGTCATATTTGAATTCCTCGCATTTTCGATAATAATGAATATATTATTTGTTAAATTTCGATTTACAGATTTGAGATATTGTTTATGTCATATTAAATGAATAAATGACAAAAATGAATAAAATATTAATTTAATTAGTTTTTACTTTCATTAGAATAAAATGTTATTATTAATTATTTATTGTTGTTTACTAAAAATAGTTGTTCTTAATTTCAAAAAATAAAAACGTGTCACATATCATATGAGTTAATAAGATTGATATACTAGTCTTGACAACAAGATATATTAGTTCTTCGCGTAGGTGGGAGAGATGGAATGAAGAAGTTAAGCGTGCTGGGGGTGGAGTAGTGCTAGGATGGGTGACCGGATGGGAAGTTTGACTGTAAGTACGATTTGAACTAAGATTAAGTATAAATTAGAAAAATGAGAGATATAGGAGATTAACAAGTAAATAATTCAAAGGTTTAAAAAAATTTAAATTTTTTTTTTAAAATTTTTAATTTTTTTTTTTAAATTCAAAAAAAAAATTTAAAAAAAACTTTTAGTCCCGGTTCGTATTCCCCCCCTCGCACAGAGCAGCGGCCACGTGTATGATCTTTTGTCCCGGTTGGTGGGGCAACCGGGACTAAAGGTTCGGGCTTTAGTCGTTGCCCGTCGATCTAATGTCCCTTACCAGCGGGGCGCAGCGTTCTCCACTAGTGTCGGTTTGTTAGGTTAATTTGGTTTTGTGTTCGATTTGGTTTTATGCCACCTAAACGCTTACGATTGATCGGGATCTGAGTCGGCCGTTAGCGGGTCGAACACGATCGATTAGGGTAGGCGACTCGACACCTCCACACTCCCGGACACACAACCACCACTAACGCTTGACCGCGCGATCTGCCGCCACCGGATGACTCGGACGCTGCCTCCCTCTAGTCGTCCTAACCCATCGCTGCTGCGACGCCTCTGCCCGTCCCTCCATCCACGACCGGTAGCGGCCGCTGCGCCTCCTTAGTCGACCCGTCCGCGGCACCTCCTGCGGCGTTTCCACCACTCCTACACTCCCTTGCGGCGGTTCAACACCACCATGGAGCTCAAAGATCCATGTAAAGAGAAGGACTTTTCATGTGTACTTATAGTAATTCACTACGGCACACAGGCTCTTTGCCGTGTGGGCAAAAGACACGGCAAAGGCATTTCGGAACACGGCAAAGGCTTTGGGTGTATACCTGCAAATGCCACCGGCAGCGTTAAGCCACGGCAAGGCCCTTTGGTGTGTTTTCTAAATAAGACACGGCAAAGGCTTTGCGGTGTCTCATCGTGAACACGGCAAAGTAAAGTAAGATAACGGTTCAGCGGAGATGGCGGTGTCTTTTCTTTGCCGTGTGTCTTCTTGAAAAGTACCGCGGCAAAGTTGTCTTTGCGTGTGTCTTCTTGAAAAGTACTGGCAAAGCTGTCTTTGCCGTGTGTCTCGTGGAAAAAATACACGGCAAAGAAACTGCATTTTTAAAAAAAATAAAAATAATAATTTTGTTTCAAACTTTTTTGAATATTATTTACTTGATAATCTCATATAGAATATTTGAACCCTTTGTATGTTAAATATTATGTCAAATTGCACTCATAATCAAACTTCCCTGGTCACCCATCCTAACACTACTCTAGGCCTAGCGCAACTTCTTACGTTCCTTGAATGAGCTACCAAGAAAGAAATCATACCTTGTTGCTAATACTTCCATATCAATGATATTAACTCTTGGACCATGATGTCACACATCTCAATTTTAGATTCAAACAATTATTTAAGTAAACAATAATGAAAAGTAATAATAATCTTGAATCCAAATAAAAAATAAAATGGTTTTATTTTATTTCCTTTTTCTATTTAATATGGAATAATTCATATATTTAAATCCGTAAATCGGAATTCGACAAATAAAATGTCTAAATCGATTAGAAAAATGTGAGGAATCCAAATATGACATCCATATAATCTTGTGAAAATGGGGTGGTATCATTTTGAATTATCCATTTGGTGGTTGCTTCATAAAAATCCCCGTTTTTTGTGCCCGGAAAATGGAAAATGGCTTTTGGTGCGAGAAAAGAAAACTTCCTTGACAACATTATTAGCCATTACATAATGCACATGCATGCGATATGGGTATATCATCACAAACTATGCCTTGATTCTAGCCATAATATTGGTCATTTGACTCGAAAGTCGAAACCTCGAATGAGATAGGTCATTTTGTGAAGAGTTTTTGAGACATATTCAATATAACAAGTTTGACATTTTACTTCCAACCATGTCACATAATATGACACCTTGAAGGTTTTGCATTGTTTTGATCGTTTTGAATTTTTATGACTCTTTTAAATTATCGACAAACTTTTTGAGCAGCGGGTATGAAGATTCTTAGCTCGGGCTGAGCCTCTCTAAACTTTCACTGGATCTTTGATAAAATAGCATATTGTGAACCTAAAAATTATTTTGTAAAAAATCATACCCATCGGATCATGTACATAGTTCATATCGACCCACTTCCTAGTTTCAGAATTTGTCTTTTCACTGGAGTGGGCGAAGGTTTGAGATCCCCCCGTTGGGACATTGTCCATTTAAGGTGGTCTAGTGTTTTTGAAAAATAGGGTGGTAGCATTTTAAATTAGCCATTTGGTGGTTGCTTCATAAAATCTCTCGTTTTTTTCGCTCAGAAAATAGAAAATGGCTTTTTGGTGCGACGAAAAGAAAAACTTCCTCCTGCAACATTGTTCACCATTCCATGAGGCACATGCATGCACAATATGGGCAGATTATCATAAACTATGCCTTGATTCTAGCCATAACATTGGTCATTTGACCCGAAAGCCAGGAAACCTCGAATGAGATAGGTCATTTTGTGAAGGTTTTTTTGAGACATATTCAATATAACAAGTTTCATATTTTTCCTTCCAACCATGTCACATAATATGACACCGCGCGAAGGTTTCGCATTGTTTCGATCGTTTTTGAATTTTTTATGACTCTTTTAAACTATCGACAAACTTTGTCGAGCAGCGGGTATGAAGATTCTTAGCTCGGTTGAGCCTCTCTAAAATTTCCTTGGATCTCTGATAAAATAGCATATTGTGAACCTAAAAATTATTTTGTAAAAATCATGCCCATCGGATCATGTACTGTAGTTCATATCGACCCACTTCCTGATTTGGCGAATTTATCTTCTGGACTAGGCAGAAGGTTTGAGATCCCCCGTTGGAAATTGTCCATTTAAGGTGGTCTAATATTTTTGAAAAATAGGGTGGTAGCATTTTAAATTAGCCATTTGGTGGTTGCTTCATAAAATCTCTCGTTTTTTATTTCGGAAAATAGAAAATGGCTTTTGGTGTGAAAAGAAAAACTTTCTTCAACATTGTTCACCATTCCATGAGACACATGCATGCACAATATGGGTAGATTATCATAAACTATGTCTTGATTCTAGCCATAACATTGGTCATTTGACCCGAAAGCCAGGAAACCTCGAATGACATAGGTTATTTTGTGAAGGTTTTTTTTAAACATATTCAATATAACAAGTTTGATATTTTTCCTTGCAACCATGTCACATAATATGACACCTGAAGGTTCCGCATTGTTTCGATCGTTTTTGAATTTTTTATGACTCTTTAAAACTATTGACAAACTTTGTCGAACGATGGGTATGAAGATTCTTAGCTCGGAGCTGAGCCTCTCTAAACTTTCACTGGATCTCTGATGAAATAGCATATTGTGAATCTAAAAATGATTTTTTTAAAATCATGTCCATCGATCATGTACATAGTTCATATCTAACCCACTTTCTCGATTAAGGGAATTTGTCTTTTTCACAGGTGGACAGAAGGTTTGAGATCCCCTGTTGGGATATTGTACATTTAAGGTGGTATGGTATTTTTGAAAAATGTGGTGGTAGCATTTTAAATTATCCATTTGGTGGTTGCTTCATAAAATCTCGTTTTTTCGCTCGAGAGAAAATTGAAAATGGCCTTTTGGTGCGAAAATAAAACTTCCTCTTGCAACATTGTTCACTATTCCATGAGGCACATGCATGCACAATATGGGCAGATTATCACAAACTATGCCTTGATTCTAGCCATAACATTGGTCATTTGACCGGCGAGAAACCTCGAATGAGATAGGTCATTTTATGAAGGTTTTTGAGACATATTCAATATAACAAGTTTGATATTTTTCCTTGCAACCATGTAACATAATATGACACCATGAAGGTTTAGCATTGTTTGATCGTTTTGAATTTTTTATGCATGTTTAAATCTATGGTCAAAAATGCGAGCATGAAGATTCTTATTCAATATAAATATCTAATTTTTAGGTGTACATAGATAGATCTTATTTTCTGAAAATTTTGATATATTATTTGTATTTTCTGAATTAGAATGATTTTTTATGATTTTCCTAAGGGTAATGTGATAAAAGGCAAAAAAAGAAAAAAAGACTTTGCCGTGTGTCTGAAATACACACGGCAAAGGGCCCTTTGATGTGTACTACGGAATACACACGGCAAAGGACCTTGCGTGTACTACCGAATACACGGCAAAGGACGGCAAAAGGCACACGGCAAAGACCACCGTCTGACGTTAGCTCCTCCGTTAAATGGACTTGTGGGGTCACGGGTCCCACCTCGTTAGTGATAACACCTATGCCGTGTGCCGTTGTCAACTTTGCGAATGTATTTTCTTTGCCGTGTTCCTTTATGGGTCTTTGCCGTGTTCTTTTCAGAAATTTGCCGTGTTCACGTACTTTGCGTGTATTTTCTGAGTTACACCAAAGACTGTCTTCTACCGTGTTCGGTGCGTTTGACACCGGCAAGGCGTGTCTACACAGCGATATTTTTCCGTAGTGATTTACACTAACATAATAAAAACAGAGGTGACATTTTGAGATTCTTAATTGTTGATTTTTAATTGGAATGCAAACATAGTTAAATTTTTATTCTGTGAAGTCCCATGAATTTTTTTAAATGTTTGCTTGTTTAATTTTGTTGGACAGGTTTGAATTGGAGAGAGTTCTTTGTGTAGATACATCGTCGTGGGCTAGCTAGGTCTAGACCGAGTTTCTGATCAACTCAGGCCGAGCTAGTTTTCTTGAACCGAAGGCCCAACGAGCCAGCTGGAGCTGAGCCAATTTATCCCGATCAAAAAGGCAGCTCGCACCGAGCTGGCTCGTGTCCAGCATTGAGTATAGTAATGTCAAGAGAACTCAAACGAACAGTCGGCCGGCGGCTGCTTTTGTCCTTTCCCAAGAGCAACCAGATTTATTGCGGCCATGATGCGCCCACTGAACTACCAAGCGCCCTTGAATTCTCGCGCTCGAATCGTTAACATGCACACAAATTCATGGCCTGCAATCGCTCTACCTTCACAGTTCACACTCGAGCGCCTCTGTAATTAATCCTCCATCTACCCATCTTCTTTTCACAACGAAGAAGAAACAAAATCCCCAAGTCATAGTCTGGAACCTCCCATCCATGCATTCAGCCATGGCGGACTGGTCGTTGCTCCCGTCCGACCTCGTCCGCCGCATCGCCAGTGCCTCCTCGCCACCAACGACCTTGACTGGTACATGGACTTCCGCGCCGTCTGCCCCAGCTGGCGCGCGGCGACCGACGACCCGGCCGACGTCTCCGACCTCCGCTTCCGTCCTCGCCACTTGATCGTCATCGACGAGGTCTTCGAGACCGACTCACGCCTCATGGTGAACACCGTCACTGACCGCAGCCTCCGCAAGGACCTGCCTCTGCTACGCAGGTACTACGTCGTCACCGTCACCACCAACGGTGCCTTGTTCGTCCTCGCGGACAGGGAGCACCCCCACGCTGCGCGCGTCCTGAACCCTTTCACTGGTAGCATGATCCGTTTCACGGCGGCCGTGCCTTACAACATGGAAGTTACTTCTGCCGCCCTCTCGTGTGGTTCTTCGCTCAGCCTCCGCTTGCTCTGGGAGTCTGATAAAGGCGCAGTGGATGCATCTTGCGAGCTGTACACTGCTGATCCTGACGAGTTTTTCACCGTGTATGAAGAAGACTACGGCGATCTCTTGAAGCGGCTGGCCGTCGTAGGTGGCATCTGCAAGGACGGTGAGCTGCCGGAGCCGATGGCGCCTCTTCCAGTTGCTTTGGCTGACAAGATCTACGATGTTGTGCTGTTGCCCGAGCAGAATCTTGATTTTTATGGGGATGTGATGGCCGCCTTTGAGAGGTATCGAGCTCGCTCCACGGAGTGTGATTTGTTTCCACGGTATGACATTCTGGAATCTGCTGGAGAATTGATTCTAGTCGCGAAGCTACAGAATCACATGAAGGTCTTCAGGTTGTTGAACACCGACAGAATTGTGCTGGAGCCTGTGGAGAGCATCGGCAACCGTGCCTTCTTCGTTGGTCAGCACAGGTACATGTCTGTCAATGCAGACAATTTCCCATCCATCCAGGCCAATTGCATCTACTATGTGAAGTCCAAAGATTCGTATACGTACCTCGACATCTACAAGTATGATCTTGAGGACGAGAAAGAAGAGATGGTTTCTGAAGCCATCCGTTCATTGAACAATACAAGGTTGTCTATTTTCGCCTGCCCTCCGTTTACCATTGTTCAACTTCTCTCCAGCTATACAAACAACACCCGAGGAAAGTGAGTACCGTGGACTTGGGTGCACCCGGAGGAGTGGGATTTGAGTATGCATATGGGCCAGGGAGTTGTTGGTGCATGAACATGATAGAAGTGCGGAATCCTGAAAACTACCAGCGCAATCCGCACTGCATACGGGCCTGACTCCTCCAAATATATATAACCGCTGCCGGTTATCCGAGCCAACTGACAGCTGCTTCGCCTCCTTGGTCACTTGTTGAGAGGAAGAAATAACGTTTGCAGTTTGGAGTCTAGCTTTATCTACATGTCATGTTATGTAACCGGCCGGTTCATTATTTCTATTTTACACAGCGCGCGTTAGCGTCAAATATGTTTGTTCTCCGCTTTTTGCTTGCACCATTGAGTAACCTAAATCGTGATGTTTAGGCTTTTAACTCATTCTAACCGTTCTGTGTGTATCATTTTGCTCATGTTAACAAGTCATAGCTAGTTTACTACACTCCCTTGGTCACATATTTTTTAGTTCATCCTAACATTTATATGGAATTACACATATGTGCAATTGCATATGAAGTAAGTCCATATGTGGAATTGCACAATTGAACATGAAAAA
This sequence comes from Avena longiglumis, assembly GCA_030063025.1. Classification (NCBI taxonomy): domain Eukaryota; kingdom Viridiplantae; phylum Streptophyta; class Magnoliopsida; order Poales; family Poaceae; genus Avena; species Avena longiglumis. Next base: position 28,956,723 of record CP125973.1, read on the forward strand.
AAGTTGTGTGCAATTGCATATGAAGTAAGTCCATATGTGGAATTGCACAATTGAACATGAAAAAAAAGTTGTGTGCAATTGAACAAATACACACACGTGCACAACTCACATATAAATTATTTTTCCAGCAAATAAACTTCAAAATAAAAAATCTTACAAAAATTACTACAACACGCGCGGATTGGGGTCCTTCTCTGGTACAACAAATAAACCATTAAAACCTACGATTACTAAACAACCCGCATAGCAAATAAAAAGTCCCAAACCATCTACAACGTGCCAAAGAACATGCTGAAATACGATTAAATAATGGCCGAACATCCTAGCCAATCAATCGAGCGCTAACTTGTTTCTCGGTTAACTGAGTGTTGGCACAAGTGTTAATACAAAGCTATATGAAGTGACAGAATGTTGCAAAACAAATGCAATGATACCATGTTTATGCATTCTCAATCCATATAATTTGCTATATATATAATTGGTCAAAATCATGCATCAATGATCATGCAAAATAAAGAGTGTCTTACAATTTGGGGCGAGAGAGTACATTAAAGCCAAGGTTTACTAATTTATCTAAATATAGCTGATAATGCTAGAATTACGTCCACTAATTTTGGAAAAAACTTACAGTGTGCTCGGTTGGTGGAAATGATTTGAACTCTTGTGATTTAAGGGACGTAATCCCACTGTTTCTCTCCATGTTATTTTGTTTCCTGCCACGCTCATGGCCTAGACAAAAGTTACCAATTTTCCCCACTAGGTGCCTCTGCTCTCAAACCTCTTCTAGTATCACCACCTTGCACCGCTCTCCATTCCTGCCAATAGAACCTCCCCTTTGGTCAAAGAGTTTCCGCTCCAACCTTTCCTCTCTCATCATAATTTCCATCAATCTGACAAGTCCTAGAATCGAGGTGGAGACATGCATACAAGTTCGTGAAAACATAAAGATCAATTACACCAATAATCCCTTCTTCAATTGCATAGGGTGTTGCAAGGTTAGGGCTTAGCCCTTAGCCAGAAGGAACTACTCACACATCATGATTATATCAAAAATAGTGAACATTTTAGAAGGAAAGTACATTTAGATGATGTCTTGATAGTCTTATAGCGTCGCCAACCACAATGCACGGAATCAAGAACAACTATTATGGCTAGTGAACATGACTACGAAGATTGTTATGGCTTGGCGGATGTGGCAGCGGAGCTTCGGCGTGATGAAGATGATGCCACTAGTACATATTAGGCCTTTGCACACGGTGGAAATGGTCCTTCACACATGATATCTCAGTTCAGCACCAACCAAAGTTATTTAATACTTGTAGTAAATATTTACCAAAATGTTTGATCTCATAAAATCTTTGCAAAATTGAAATAACATAGCCCCACAACTGTGTTGTCGGTAGCTAGGTTCACCGAAACAATGGTTTGGAAATATCATATTCTATAAGTTACTAGAACAGTGATAATTGTGAGATATTTAAAATAACTAATAACAAAAAATAAACAAGAACAAAGCAAATTACTAAAGTAAACAAGAACATGAGAGTGTTGTTGTGGGAGTTGCAATATGACTAAGGAGTTTTCAGGGGCGTTAGATCCACAACTAGCAATTGGGTTATTCATGGTTAGGATTTATCTATGTCTTTATTTATACGCATGTATAAGAGAAGCTCCAAGTTAGATGACCAAAAGACTAGAGATGATTGTACGTTATGCAGACACGCCACTTGCAGCATAGCACTGGCGGCTATAGATTGTGTGCACGCCGCTAGTTAGCCGTGTGGCATGGTACCCTCGTCACCGAGCCTCGTCGCCTCGTCGGCTAGAATACATGCGCCGACGGGCGAAAATCAAGTTGGTCGTCAGCACTAGCAGTTCAGCCGACGAGTCCCGCCACCATCAGCAGTAAGGTGTTACCACTGCCAGTATACTGGTGACGAACGGCTCTATCTTCGGTGTATTTGATTCCTTCCTGTCAATGGTAAGCATTTTCATGATAGTGACTACGTCATGTCGGAGCTGCCGATGGTAGAGGTGGAGGCACCAGCATCGGAGGACCAGCCGGCGATGGCAGAGGTGGCGATGGTGGAGGTGGTGATGGCAGAAGTGGCGGCGACGCCTGAGGAGGCACCGGACCAGAAGTAGTGCAGAACTGACTGTCAGTTTTGCTAGCATCAAGTAGTCGTTTACTTGGATTGTATACCCTGCTCATAATAACGAAAAATCATGTTTTGTTTAATGCTGAAGTAGTGGCCTGCTCGTAATATTCTATTTCAGTTTCGTCGGATAAGTGCAACGTGTTTTTTACTCAAGCTACATTAGAAGTAGATAGTCAAACACATAAACTTGGTTCCTTTACGTCAAACTTGGTCCTTTAGCAACAAATGCCTACGAACTAGAATCCGTGATCTAGGAAAATTAAATTTATGTGTTTGACTATAATTCGCATCCTATGCCTCAGTGATCTCCTATCAATCCAGCTTTGTCACACTGCAAAAAACTTTCACTTGCTATCGGACATACGCTTCTCTCTAACTATTTATTCCTTCTCAACTCAAAATGATATACATGCCATCAGCATCCATATCTCCACAAACACACCCACAATATCTAGACCCACGCTATGGATGGAATCTACCTAACTCTATGCAAGCTATGCTTCGAAGTCCTTCCTATAGAAGCCATAAAGATGGATGCGCTGAACCAGATCATTCAAAACTTTGGCGGTGAGGTGCTGGAGGTGTTGCCCTAGGAGAGACAGTTCTTCAGGGGAACCTGGCTTGAGTCCTCGGGCAACCTCCCAAAGCAGTACAAAGCTTGGAATCATCCGCGACTTACCTAGATCGCCAATCGCCTTGAAGCATCGGGTCACCATGCTTGTTTCCGGCGGTCTCAGTAGGCCACCACGTGTGGCTAGAGGACATGGCCACGGGCTGTCGGCAAGTAACAAAGAGAGGCGTACAAAGTACACAAATCAGTTTGGGGGTAGAATTTGAAGATGGACAAGCAAAGAACCACCAGAGACAAATAGTTATTATGTCTAATCATTTTATTTGTATCTATAATGGTTTAATAGATCAAGAAAATTATTATTCGTTCGATTAGTTTCTATCTAGTTTGTCATAAAACACCTAACGTGCATTACTCACATTGGATTAAAACGAGGCTCTATGTATTTTCTTTCCTTGGATCTAACGTTTATGTACCAATAGACGTGTGCTTCTGAGTGGGCACGATCATGTATACCATGGTACTGAGATAACAAGAACGTTACCGGCATGGCTGTGTAGCCATTCGTCATATGCTCAGAGCCACCGCTTCGAGGCTTGGGAGGGCTCAAGGGTAGACATTCATGAGCATTCTTTCGACGCTACTGACACAACTACGTGATGGATTCCTCAGGTCATGCAATATCATCCACTAGTAGAAAACAGGCCATCCGTCCACGCCCCCTCAGAGCACTAGTCCCGGTTGCGCCTGCTTGGGACTAATCTAACAGCGTCCTGGTTGGAGGCGGACGCAGGGCCAGGGCATGGGTCCCGGTTGGTAAGGGGCATGCGTCCCGGTTGGAGCCACCAACCGGGACTAAAGGTTAGCCACAGCCACGTGGCGTGGCACGCTGCTTAGTTCCGGTTGCTGGCTCCAACCGGGACTAAAGACCCCTTGCCCTCTATAAATGCAACGCCCCAGCCCCCTCTACCTCCACTCTGTTTTTTCGAATGGTGTAAGGTGTGAGGGTGTGTGCTAGTTTTTTCTCATGCATGCATTGAAGGTGTTTGTTGAAATGTTTGAGTGAAAAATCCAGTTGAATTTCTCATAGAACAAAAATATAGAAGGTGTCCGAGGCGCACTTGAGCTTTCTCCTCTTTATTTCCCTCGATCGAGGTTAGCAATCCTATCTTTTCTAGGTCATTGATACAATTCATGTGTCGGTGTGAATTGGTTATTTCACTATTTACGATGTCCTGTTTTTGATAAACTTACTTATATGATGCGGATGAGCGGTCGGGAATGGATGTACGGTGACGGCGGGTAGCAGGTATATCAAAGGCGTGGATAAATTTATCGATGTGGCTCGGCAAACAAAGAGAATGGATTTATCGTTGTCCATGTGTTCAATGTCGGAACAACAAGGGTACTCTTCCTCGAAAATCATTAGCGACCACACGATTATGAAAGGTTTCATGCCCAAATATAATTGCTGGACCAAGCACGGGGAAAGAGGGGTTATGATGGAAGATGGTGAAGAAGAAGATGATGATAACAACTATCATCATATGTTTCTGAATCTGGTGATCTTGCTATGGAAGACAATGGAGAGGAAAAAGGTGAAGAACGGGCATCGGATGAGGCGGTGATGAACTTGGTAGGGTCATTTACGATGCAAAGCGAGGCGTGAAGCGAAAATGAGAAGTTGAAGTTAGAGGGCATGTTAGAAGATCACAAGAAATTGTTGTACCCAAATTGTGAAGATGGCAGCACAAAGCTCGATGCGACCTTTGGAATTATTGCGATGGAAGGCGAGTGTGGTCTAGTGACTCCTCATTTGAAAAGATCTGAAAATAATGAAGCGAAGTTTCCAAAACATAACGAACTTCCGATAGTACCTCTGAAGCAAAGAAGACTCTCTGTCCTGGGGATTAGATGTGCAAAAGATACATGCATGCATTAATATTGCATCCTCTACATGATAAGGAGTATGAGAATTTAGATAAATGCCGGTATGCAGCGTTGCGGTATAAGATCGAGACGAGATGACCACGGTGATGTTGAGGAGAGCCCCTAGGAAGAGGGTTCTGCTAAGGTTATGTGGTATGCTCCTATAATACCAAGGTTGAAAGCATGTTGAAACAAAGAGCATGCCGGGTTGTTGCGATGGCACAAAGAAGACCGTAAGAAAGGCGGGGAGTTGAGACACCTGGCGATGGGTCACGGTGGAGAAAAATCGAGAGAGACTTCCCGGACTTTGCGGGTGGCGCAAGGAACTTATGGTTTGGTCTAAAATGCGGATGGCATGAATCCTTTTGGGGAAGCGAGCTGCAGTCCACACACCTGGCCCGTGACTCTATGTATCTACAACCTGCCTCCTTGGTTGTGCATGAAGCGTAAGTTCATTATGATGCGGTGCTCATCCAAGGCCGAAGCAAGAACAGCGACATTGATGTGTACCTTAGGCCATTAGTTGAAGAACTCTTACGGTTGTGGGGCAAACCAGGTGTGCGTGCGTGGGATGAGAACAAGCAGGAGCCATTTAATCTCGAGGTTGTTATTCGTAACCATCAATGATTGGCTGCTCTTAGTAACCTTCGGACAGACAAACAAAGGATATAAGGCATGCACCTTTGTTTAGATAAGACCGAAGGTACATATTTGCATAAATGCAAGAAGGTTGTGTACCTAGCGAATCGGCGATTTCTTGACCAATCATCCGTAAGAAAGAAAGGCAAGCATTTCAAAGGTGAGAGATCACGGAAGAACTGAACTCGGTGGTGATGATGTATTTGGTATGGTCAAGGACATAGAAGTAATCTTTGGAAAGGGTCCGGTCAATCAGTTCGAGCAGCGTCGCTCTGGACACGCACCCATGTGGAAGAAGAAATCTATATTTTGGGAGCTGCCATATTGGAAAGTCCTGCGTGTCCGCTCTTCAATCGGCGTGATGCACGTGGCGAAGAATCTCTGTGTGAACCTGCTAGGATTCCTAGGCGTGTATGGGAAGACAAAAGATACACACAGCAGGAGGACCAACAAATTATGAAAGACCCAAAGAACATGCATCTGAGATAACAAAGGCGGATAAAGGCGTCACTTAAGTCGTGCGCTATGCTCTTACCAAAGCGAGAGAAAATCTTTTTGAAGTCCTACGGTATCAAGGTGCCGTCGGGCTTCTCATCTAATATAAAGGGATAATAAATATGGCGGAGAAAAAGTTCCAAAACCTGAAGTCTCATGACATCACGTGATTATAGTGATTGCTTCCGATTGCATTGAGGGGCTTCTACGAAAAATGTTAGTACCCATTGTGAAGCTGTGCATTCCTCAATGCAATATCTCGAAGGTAATCAATCGGATATTGCCAAGGTTCTGAAGGATGTGGTACAATGTCTTGTTAGTTTTGAATTGGTGTTCCACCATCCTTCTTCAATATTATAGCGCATCTCTGGTTCATCTAGTGGAAGAGATTGCCATTCTCGGTCGGTATTTACGCACAATATGTTCCCCTTTGAGAGGTTCATGGGAGTCTTAAAAAATATGTTCATAACCGTGCTAGACGGAAGGAAGCATCTCAAGGGATATGGAGCAGAGGAGGTCATTGAGTTTTGTGTTGACTTTATTCGACCTTAAGCGATTGGTGTTTATTTCGCGGCATGAGGAAGACTAAGTGGAAAAACGCATTTGGGAAAGAAAGCAACGATATGTAGGGGAGGATTCTTTCACTAAAGCACACTACAGTTCTACATAATTCCACCTTGGCAGCTCCGTATATGGAGGAACACAAGAATATTATGCGCTCCAAAAACCGGGAAGCTGAATCATGGATTCTGAGATGAACACATGAAATGCATCGGTGGTTGGATCGGACACATCTCTTGAATGACACCCTTTGTTGGAGATCAGCTATACTTGTTGGCGCGTCACCATCTTCTCTTGTATTGAATTTCCAAAGTGCGAAATAAATGGGAATACATTCTACACGATCGCCCAAGATAAAAGAGCACCAACCAAAATAGTGGTGTCGCTTTGATGCAATAGGCGAGAATGGACAAAAGGACACATATTATGGTTACATAGAGGAGATATGGGAACTAGACTATGGAGTCTCTTTTAAGGTCCCTTTGTTTATTTGCAAATGGGTCAACTGAATGGGGAAGGGGTAAAGATAGACCGGTTATGCGGAATGACAGCAGTGGATCTCAACAATCTTGGTTATAGAGATGAACCATTCGTCCTAGCCAATGATGTGTCTCGGGTTTTCTATGTGAAGGACATGTCCTCGGACGAAAAAAGAAAAAATATGCAAGCGAATACATCATATGATGATCCAAAGCGTCACATAGTTCTTTCGGGAAAAGAAACATCGTGGGAATCGAGGGCAAAACAGACATGTCGAAGATTATAATAAGTTTGATGAAATTCCGCCCTTCACGGTGAAAACTGACCCAAGCATTCCGTTAAGTAAAGAAGATGCTCCATGGTTACGTCTGAAGCGGTCATAAGGAATGACATATGCCAAAGTTCATGCTCATATTATGTAACTCTAGTTCATGTCTTTCGCGGTTTGTGGCGACGAAGGATATCTTCAGCGGTTTGTGGCCTTTAGTCGGTTTTGTAGTCTCAGTTTTAATATTAATAAATGTCTTGAGTGTTAGTCCCATTTTGTGGCTGGACGGAGTGCCTCTATGACCAGTTTCTCGGAGATCTTGGGAGGGCGGGCTCGTCGGCATCTCCACAGGCCGCAGATGGTGTCCCTGCTCTCGAAAACCATCTTGCAGCTTGTAACTTCACTAACTAGATCAATCGCCTCGGAGCTAACTAATTTCACATATTAGGAGTGCCTCTATGACCAGTTTCTCGGAGATCTTGGGAGGCCCAGGCTCGTCGGCATCTCCACAGGCTGGCCTTGATGGTGTCCTGCTCTCGAAAACCATCTTGCAGCTTGTAACTTCACTAACTAGATCAATCGCCTCAGCTAACTAATTTCACATATTAGGAGTGCCTCTATGACGATTTCTCGGAGATCTTGGGAGGCTGGGCTCGTCGGCATCTCCTGGCCAGCCATGATGGTGTCCTGCTCTCGAAAACCATCTTGCAGCTTGTAACTTCACTAACTAGATCAATCGCCTCGGGCTAACTAATTTCACATATTAGGAGTGCCTCTATGACCAGTTCTCGGAGATCTGGAGGCGGGCTCGTCGGCATCTCCTGGCTGGCCGTAGTGGTGTCCTGCTCTCTAAAACCATCTTGGAGATGCCTCAAACTGGTGGAGGACTGGACTCACAAGGATGCATATTTATAGTACAAGCAGCTCGGCATAATGTCGACACTCACGACATAATGTCGACCTCACCTATTATTAGTCTTGACTCATCTTTAGTCGGTTGGTGTCTCCAGCGGGACTAAATTCATCTTTAGTCGGTTGGTGACACCATCGGGACAAAATCTAACCATACGACATAATGTCGACACTCACCCCTATTAGTGTTGTGCGGCCCACTCTGCATAATCCCTTTAGTCGGTTTGTGACTACATCCGGGACTAAATGTGCCGAACAATGATCATGTGTGTGTGGACATTGGTATGTAGAACAATGTTGCGGGAGGAAGTTTTCCTTTTGTGCATACGGAAAATCCCTTTTCCATTTTCGGCGTAAAAAGCAGATTTTTATGAAGTAACCACCAAAATGCCGTTTAGAATGCTACCGTCCTATTTTCCTAAAATACTAGACCACCTTACATGGACTATATCCCAACGGTACAAATCGGGACTAAATATGAACCCTCTCTTTATATAGGCATTTCCCTCTATTTATTAGGTAACACTTAAGACATTTATTACTATTAAAAACCGGGACAAATCGGGACTAGCTAACACTCAGGCCTAAAGCCCCCTTTAGTCATAATCATGCCTAGTCCTATAATGCGCAGCTTCAGGGTCTTCATAAATGTCGTCGTCATCATCGCCGTCGCCGTCACTGCCACTCAGGGATCCTCGGCCCATCCATGGCATATACCGAGGCCATTCCAGCCTTGGATTCACGGCGGGTGGGAGAGGTCTCTGGAAAGGCGATGCCGCTACCGGGGCAGTGTGGGGCACTGTGGCGGGTGGACTCGTGGGCACCGTGGCGAGATGGTCTCCCGGCGATGTAGCGCATCACTTGATGATAATGCGGTTCTCCCACCACGGGCGGCCGACTTCGTTGTTGTTCACGGTGGCGGGCCATCACCCTCGTACTGGCGAGCTCCCTTTCCCGCCTATTAGCGAAGAAGGCATTCAGTGTCATAGTTGTCGGGATCCCAGGGATCCATCCGCTGCTCGGCGTGAGCTCGTGGTAGAAGTGGTTTGTGATGGCCGCTGGCGTGCGGAACCTTGAGGGCGGGAGGCGAGAACCCCTCCGGCGCTCGGCATCCGGTGGCGGCGGTACCGGTGGACAAGGGTAGTTGGGCGCCTGGCGCCTCGGTCTCCTCGAGGTCGAGAATGGCCCGATGGCGTTGTCCATTGTTCTAAGAGGAAGGTGTGGATGTGTGGATAGCCATGACACGATCACCCTAAATATAGAGGAAAAGGCGGGAAAACTTGGCGTGAAGCTTTGGGAAATGGCGGAAATATCTTTAGTCGGTTAGTGACTACATCGGGACTAAAAGCTCTAGTAGAAAGGAAAGGCGGAAAACTTGGCGGGAAGAGGTGGGAAATGGCGGAAAATATTTTTAGTCGGTTTGTGACTACATCGGGACTAAATGTGTCTTGAACAATGATCATGTTTGAAAAAACCTTCATAAAATTACCTATCATGTTCGAGGTTTCATGGCTTCGGTCCAAATGACCGATGTTATGTCTTGAATCACGGCATAGTTTGTGATGTTGTGCCCATATTATGCATGTGTGTGGACATTGGTATGGAGAACAATGTTGCGGAGGAAGTTTTCCTTTTTATGCATACGGAAAAGCCCTTTTCCATTTTCGGCAAAAAAGCAGGTCGTTTGTGAAGTAACCACCAAAATGCGTTTAGAATGCTAGTCCTATTTTCCTAAAATACTAGACCACCTTACATGGACTATATCCCAACGGTACATCTCAAACCTTTTCGTCCATCCACGGTAAAAGGACAAATGTCTAGAATCGGCGGGAAGTGGGTCGGTTTGTACTACGGTACATGATCTATCGCCGTGATTTTTGAAAAAATCATTTTAGACTACAATATGTGGTTTCTTGAGATCAATGCAAGTTCTAACAATGCCCGTCCCCTATCTTCATGCACCGGTTCGACCATAGTTAGAAATTCAAATAATTCAAAAGGCATAATAAATTCAAAAAAATCCGAACAATGAAAATCCTTGGCGTGGTGTCATATTATGTTACATAGTTGAAAGGAAAAATACCAGACTTGGTATATTGATCATGTTTGAAAAAACCTTCACAAAATGACCTATCATGTTCGAGGTTTCATGGCTTTCGGTCCAAATGACCGATGTTATGTCTTGAATCACGGCATAGTTTGTGATGTTGTGCCCATATTATGCATGTGTGTGGACATTGGTATGGAGAACAATGTTGCGGAGGAAGTTTTCCTTTTATGCATGCGGAAAAGCCCTTTTCCATTTCGGCATAAAAAGCAGATTCGTTTTTGAAGTAACCACCAAAATGCCGTTTAGAATGCTACCGTCCTATTTTCCTAAAATACTAGACCACCTTACATGGACTATATCCCAACGGTACATCTCAAACCTTTTCGTCCATCCCTAGTAAAAGGACAAATGTCAAGAATCGGCGGAAGTGGGTCGGTTTGTACTACGGTACATGATCTATCGCCCGTGATTTTTGAAAAAATCATTTTAGACTACATAATATGTGGTTTCTTGAGATCCAATGCAAGTTCTAACAATGCCCGTCCCTATCTTCATGCACCGGTTCGACCATAGTTAGAAATTCAAATAATTCAAAGCGGGCATAATAAATTCAAAAAATCCGAACAATGAAAATCCTTGGCGTGGTGTCATATTATGTTACATAGTTGAAAGGAAAAATACCAGACTTGGTATATTGATCATGTTTGAAAAATCCTTCACAAAATGACCTATCATGTTAGGGTTTCATGGCTTTCGGTCCAAATGACCGATGTTATGTCTTGAATCACGGCATAGTTTGTGATGTTGTGCCCATATTATGCATGTGTGTGGACATTGGTATGGAGAACAATGTTGCGGAGGAAGTTTTCCTTTTTCATGCGGAAAAGCCCTTTTCCATTTCGGCATAAAAGCAGTCGTTTGTGAAGTAACCACCAAAATGCCGTTTAGAATGCTACCGTCCTATTTTCCTAAAATACTAGACCACCTTACATGGACTATATCCCAACGGTACATCTCAAACCTTTTCTTCCATCCACGGTAAAAAGGACAAATGTCTGTAGAATCGGAGGAAGTGGGTCGGTTTGTACTACGGTACATGATCTATCGCCCGTGATTTTTGAAAAATCATTTTAGACTATAATATGTGGTTTCTTGAGAGATCCAATGCAAGTTCTAACAATGCCGTCCCTATCTTCATGCACACCGGTTCGACCATAGTTAGAAATTCAAATAATTCAAAGCGGGCATAATAAATTCAAAAAAATCCGAACAATGAAAATCCTTGGCGTGGTGTCATATTATGTTACATAGTTGAAAGGAAAATACCAGACTTGGTATATTGATCATGTTTAAAAAACCTTCACAAAATGACCTATCATGTTCGAGGTTTCATGGCTTTGGTCCAAATGACCGATGTTATGTCTTGAATCACGGCATAGTTTGTGATGTTGTGCCCATATTATGCATGTGTGTGGACATTGGTATGGAGAACAATGTTGCAGGAGGAAGTTTTCCTTTTGTCATACGGAAAAGCCCTTTTCCATTTCGAGCGCAAAGCGAATCGTTTTGTGAAGTAACCACCAAAATGCCTTTTGAGAATGCTACCGTCCTATTTTCCTAAAATACTAGACCACCTTACATGGACTATATCCCAACGGTACATCTCAAACCTTTTCGTCCATCCACGGTAAAAGGACAAATGTCTGTAGAATCGGCGGGAAGTGGGTCGGTTTGTACTACAGTACATGATCTATCGCCGTGATTTTTGAAAAAATCATTTTTAGACTCGCAATATGTGGTTTCTTCAGAGATCCAATGCAAGTTCTAACAATGCCGTCCCTATCTTCATGCACCGGTTCGACCATAGTTAGAAATTCAAATAATTCAAAGCGGGCATAATAAATTCAAAAAAATCCGAACAATGAAAATCCTTGGCGTGGTGTCATATTATGTTACATAGTTGAAAGGAAAAATACCAGACTTGGTATATTGATCATGTTTGAAAAAACCTTCACAAAATGACCTATCATGTTCGAGGTTTCATGGCTTTCGGTCCAAATGACCCGATGTTATGTGTTGAATCACGGCATAGTTTGTGATGTTGTGCCCATATTATGCATGTGTGTGGACATTGGTATGGAGAACAATGTTGCGGAGGAAGTTTTCCTTTTGTCGCGGAAAAGCCCTTTTCCATTTCCGGCATAAAAGCGGGTCGTTTTGTGAAGTAACCACCAAAATGCCGTTTCAGAATAACCGTCCTATTTTCCTAAAATACTAGACCACCTTACATGGACTATATCCCAACGGTACATCTCAAACCTTTTCGTCCATCCACGGTAAAAGGACAAATGTCTTAGAATCGGCGAAGTGGGTCGGTTTGTACTAAGTACATGATCTATCGCCGTGATTTTTGAAAAATCATTTTAGACTCGCAATATGTGGTTTCTTCAAAGATCCAATGCAAGTTCTAACAATGCCGTCCCTATCTTCATGCACACCGGTTCGACCATAGTTAGAAATTCAAATAATTGAAAGCGGGCATAATAAATTCAAAAAATCCGAACAATGAAAATCCTTGGCGTGGTGTCATATTATATTACATAGTTGAAAGGAAAAATACGGACTTGGTATATTGATCATGTTTGAAAAAACCTTCACAAAATGACCTATCATGTTCGAGGTTTCATGGCTTTCGGTCCAAATGACCCGATGTTATATCTGAATCACGGCATAGTTTGTGATGTTGTGCCCATATTATGCATGTGTGTGGACATTGGTATGGAGAACAATGTTGCGGGGAGGAAGTTTTCCTTTTGTGCCATACGGAAAAGCCCTTTTCCATTTCGAAAGCAAAGCGAATTTTTGAAGTAACCACCAAAATGCCGTTTAGAATGCTCGTCTATTTTCCTAAAATACTAGACCACCTTACATGGACTATATCCCAACGGTACATCTCAAACCTTTTCGTCCATCCACAGTAAAAAGGACAAATGTTTTGAATTATTTATTTAAATCCAAACACTTTTTATGTTTAAAATTTTCTAAATTCCAAATTAATATTCAAAATATAAGTTAATTCATTTTAAAAGGTTATATTAATTATTTTTAAAAATAGAATATGTTTTGAATTATTTATTCAAATCCATACACTTCTTATGTTTAAAGTTTTCTAAATTCCAAATTGATATCAAAAAATATAAGTTAATTCATTTTAATTGTAAATGGTTCATATTTTAAATGGTTACATTAATTGTTTTTAAAACAGAAAATGGTTTTGAATTGTTTATTCAAATCCAAACACTTTTTATGTTTAAAGTTTTCTAAATTCAAATTAATATTCAAAAATATAAGTTAATTAATTTTAAATGGTTACATTAATTATTTTTAAAAATAGAAATTGGTTTTGGATTATTTATTCAAATCCATACACTTCTTATGTTTAAAGTTTTCTAAATTCCAAATTAATATTTAAAAATATAAGTTATTTCATTATTAATTTTAAATGGTTCGTTGTTTAAATGGTTACATTAATTATTTTTCAAAATAGAAAATGGTTTGAATTAGTTATTCAAATCCAAACACTTTTTATGTTTAAAGTTTTCTAAATTCCAAAGTAATTATCATTTAAAAACATTACAAATTTAAACCCCAAAATAAAAATAAAGGCGAACAGAGAGAGAAAATCTGAAATAATTTGAAAGCAGAATACGTCCGGTTGGAGCCACCACCGGAGAAAAGCAGCAGCCTTCAAGCTGCTGAAAATTTGGACTATAGGTCGGTTGGTGGCTCCAGCAGGGCGTATCTGCTAGTCCGGTTGGAGCCACGAGCAGGGACTAAAGGCACCTGAATTATAAGGCGTGTGCCTCCTCTTCTTCTTCCCGCTCTGCCTCACTGCGCCATCGCCGACGGCAGCTGCCAGGCTGCCCGCCCACCGTCGCGCTCCGTGGCTCATCGTCAACGCCTCGCCTCGGCGCCACCGCGTCTCTTCCATGGCAAGCATGGCCCGCGCGTCTCCTTCTGACGACCGTGGCCGCCCTTCTCTGCCTCCGTCGTGACGCGCCTTCCCAGCGTCGTCTGTGCCGCCTCTCGCCCTCTCTGTCCTCCTCACTGGTGGTGGTCTTCTTTTGGCCATTATTCTTTGGTCTTGGTAGCCCTTGTAGTTCCTCCATCGCCGCTGGTGGTGGTGCAGGCCCGGCGTGGCCCTCTCTCCCCCTCCACAGTGGTGGTCTTCTTTGGCGCTTTGGTCTTTGGGCTGGCCTTGTGTAGTTCCTCCATCGTCATTGGCTTGGTGGTGATGCAGGCCCGGCGTGGCCACAGTGGTCTGGAGCCAGCGTGGCGTATTGTGGGCCCGTGGCGGTGGCTTCTTGGCGTGGCCTGATAATTCAATTTTAAATGATTTAATAATTCCAGAAATTGATATAAACTTGTAAATTCAATATCTTTTTATTTATAAGTCAGAAAATTACAAATAATATATCAAATTGTTCAGAAAAATGAAACCTATCTATTTAACCTATAATCATGCATTGTTCAACAATTTAAATGACAAGTATAATTATAAGAACAAATGCACCCCTCTCATATTAGGAGTTTCCCGAGTTAGGGTTTCACCGTCGGAACCCGGTTAAATCGTCGAGCATGTCTTAGGGTTACATTCAATGCAAATTAAATTGTCATATCATCATACTTGCTTGAGCATTGCATCGATGCCATGTGTTGATTGTTTCCCTTTCTTTTCGGTGTTTCGATTATTAGGTTTATTATTAGTTAGGCATTATTAGGTTTATTAATTAGTTTGGTATTATTGGTCTTATTGCCCCGGTGATCAATGTGGGTAGCCCAGGACCGATTCACATTGCCGATCCTTTGTGGTTTGATAAGGAATCATTAATACCCCTTAGGTGCATGTGGGTTCCCTCTCATATGCATCGGAGGTTTCTCGAACTAGGTTACACCCTCGGAACTCCGGAATATTGATAACAGTTGATTTTAGCTAGAGTTACCTATCTACTACACGGTTTCCTTTTTGTAGCTAGGTTTAGGGTTTCTCTTCATTTTATTATTGTGTATGTATATATCGGGTTTCTCCTTAACTTTCTCCTTTAGCGCTTTGACTTATTCGTTTTCCACCTATATGAAAATATGGATCCACGTCGGAGGCGAAGAAAGGAAGATTTGATCCAAGGTGTGATCCGTGGGAAGATAATTTAGGCGTATCAACGTTTACGAACAACTCCGGTGAGGTGATCCTCTTTACCGGAGTAGACAACTGTTTGAGGTTGAAGGTGTTGCCTTCGCGAGAAGCGATGCCTTGTGTAACCGAGAAGCGACCGCTCGTGAGGTGCATGTAATATAAATCAATTCATTAATTAATCATCTGCTATCTATATAGAAATAGTAACGACGATCTTTCTTCTTTTAGCCCTCGGATCGAAGGAATCTCTGAAATGAGCGAGGCCCAACCAAAAGTTGGAAGACCATGAGAGGTTGAGGATCGAAGATGTCGTGTAGCGGCAATGACCGAGCTCCAGAAGTTGTAACCAAATTTGTGGCACAATGCGGAGTGTCGTTAGGGACTTAATCGATCACCATTAGAAATTGGAATAGGCCTGCTAATGCGGATGAAGAGGAACATGTTTATTTGTCCCTAACCACGCCAAAGATTTCTTGTGGAAGAGGCTCATGGTTAATTTCAAACTACGAAGATAGAGCTGGATCCAAATGCGGAGGATCCAGTTGAGGGCGCTTGACAACATGGGAGAGCCATGGAGGCTAAGGTCGAGTGGGCTTTGAAGAAGATGGCCCGATGTTTCACCTGGCTGGAAGAAAAGATTGCACCTTGACTATGTCGTGAAAGAAGACTCGATTTCAAGAAGACTCGGTTTGAGAAGATAAAACCATTACAGGCTGAGTTTGTGGAATACAAGACATCGAATAAAGCTAAGAAATGTCGCAAAGAATAAGGTGAATCTTGCTAACAAGTATCACCATACTATGGGGCAAGGTGGCTCTGGTGGCATTCCTAAGTGGGAGAAACTTGGCGAGGCTGCGTGATAAAAATATCACCCAGAGGCACGATTGGGTAGAGCGTGCAAGGAATTGGTTTTACGGGCATGGGGGCACGTTGGACTCGGAAGGAGGTGTATATATACCATCGACATAAAAGACCCTTGCCAATCGAGAGGATGAGAAAAGCGATAAAAGGCTGTTAAAGATGGGGACTTCATTCCCGATAGAGAATGATGAGCTCACACTCGCCCTTGGAAATAAGGAACATGATGGGCGAACCACGAGGCACAATAGGCTCCCAATCATGGAGGTGGGTTTCGAAGAGGAAGAAATATCTGATAGAAGCCGTCGGAGGAGTAAGAGGCGGCGGTTGAAGCGAAAGTCGAAAAAAGCGAATCGTTTAATTGAAAAACGATTAAAGCAACAACAAGATGAAATTAACTCACTTAAGAGCAAAGTACTACGGCGCCCCATCTCGGCTGACTGCTTGCATTCGATGCTACCGGCCTATCGAATAATCGAAAAGCGATGTGGCTTCCACGAGGTCGGGTGATGACAATGGCGATCCGATGATGCAAGCGATGGCTCTGTTGGCTACCAGTGGATGATATCACAGAGATGACACCTGCGATCTACATGTCAAAGTTGTGAACATATCAATGAAGGTGGCGGTCGGCTATGCCTTACCAATTGGACCCACCAACTTACCATCGTCCGGTTCGAGGGCTCTGTTGTCGGCGTGGATGAAATCATGCCCACCTTTGAGGTTTTGGATCTTCACTACCCTCTGGTGAAGGGATGTGGTATGCTGGGTGGCCAAAAAGCGTCACCATTCTATGGCGAAGGATTGTATCGTGCTTGAAATCACCGCCAAGGCCATCTTCGCCGTCTCACCCGTCTCCGGCCGCGAAATTAAATCGCCGCGCTTGGCCGTCTTCGTCGCCTCACCCGTCTCGGTGCAGCCATCGCCCAGGAGCCATCGCGGCGCCTCGGGATAAAAAGCGTCTGCGTACCGCTCTTGTCGTCGTAGCGATCGCGAAGCGTAAACAAGAGCCTCTTCCAAAAGTACCAGCGGTTCCTCCCAAGAGAGCTTATGGTGTCTTGAAGAGGAGAGCGGCTCGGGTTGATCTTGAAGCAGCGTGATTTTTAAGCTAATTTGGCGAAAGAGCGAGTTCCCAGCACCAAAGAAGAAAAAGCCAAAGTGTTGAAAATGCTAAAGACTCTTCATTAACCCGAGCCAAAGCTGTCATCGGACTATGGCGTTCTATTCTCAAGTCACGGCACAAAAAGCCTCGAAGCGATCTTGATCTGGCGGAAATCATTGCCCAGCTCGGAGAACAAGCAAAAGCAGACTTGCGCCCCTCTCAAGGTGATTTCTCAAACCAATGTGGGTCGAGCAAATATGGGGCGAAGAAGCGGTATGATCGAGGTAGTTACTGTCTGAGAAGCTGCGCTGCTCAAGGTATAGTATTGCCAGTACTTATCGATTAGAGTTCTTCCCGTGAGTGAAGTAGCATACAAATACCGATCTGGCAAACCTCTCGTCAAACACGAGGAGGTAAATAATCTTTCAACAAAAATGCGAAGATTGCATAAGCTGGTACATATGCCACAAGTGCGGGGCTAATGGATAGTCTTGAGGGTTACAAAAAGCATCATGGGAAAGAAAGTGATGACATGATATCCATTGAATTTGTTGAGCTATTTCAATTATTCAATCAAGGCGCCTTGGACAAATCGCTCATCGGTGCCTATTATGCGTAAGTACTAATTCTGTAATTAACTTAGTCTCCGGCTATCTCACTTTGTTTATTGCATGTATATAATCATCTTTGTAATATGCGAATGAAGATTCTCGAATGCAGAGAGGACAAATCTATGATATTGGCTTCATTGACCCATATTGGGTTCATGAAGCTAATCTCAAAATAAGCCCCGGATACGGAGGATAATATAGTACCAGCGTTAAGGTTTCAAGAAACCAAAAGGAAATACTTTTCCTTACAACCCGAGTGAGTGTTATTGTCTTGTATACACTTTCTATTTACTTTTCGATGTTAAGTATATAATTGATTAGTTATGCATTCAGCTTCCACTATATTCTGTTAATCATTCAACTTGACAAAGGCGTCATGGACTCGAAACATAAACCCCTTGAGACGTGGAAGGACATGCAGATACTTCTCCAGCGGTAATTCTAATCATTACGACACTATATCGGCAACGTTCGTGAATTTTATGATATCAAGTACTTAATAACTTATTTTATTCGTTTTCTTCGCCGGGCAGCTTGAAGCAGTTCACCAAGAAGGCTAGGGTGTTTGGAAAGAGCTTACATTTCAACCACTAGATGTAAGCACCACTAGCTATATCCGCATCTCTTTGATTCTAGTTTTGATACAGTTATTATCATGCTTGATTATTATTTTGATTGAACTATGTTCTTGTGAAGTGCGACACGAGGACGGTAACAATCTCTGTGGATACTATGTTTGAGTTCATCCGGCATCGTGCGATGAGAAGGGCAGAAATTTAGAGCAACTCCACGTATGTAAACAATTTCTATAGTTTTATTTTCAAACAAATTGTGTTTAGTTTCATTCATATAGACCGACTCCTTTTTAAATCAGATCGAGCGTCTGGACGGTCTTACGCCAAAGGATCGCGTCTGAGCAATTCAGGAGGAATTGGCGGGATTCTTGAATCGAAGTCCTAGACCCAAAGGGAGTACTATTCTGCTGTGTATAGACAATAGGGATTGTAAAAATAGCAACTCGATCCGTGTATAGACAAGGGAATACTTTTGTATGTAGTGCATGAACTCGATCCGTGTATTGAATGTAATATTGTCATGATGATCTTGTGTAATATAAGGTTCCTTCATTGATAAGTGCAAAACACTAAATAAACAATAAAACAACCTAAATGAATTCTCTGCCGCGGCACAAAAAGTGGCGAAAAGGCTGCATGGCAACAAAATGTGCAAAATGAATTCTACGCGCGGCAGAAATGACCAAATCTACGCGGCGAAGGTTATTAGTCCCGGTTCGTGCTACGAACCGGGACTAAAGCCCCCCCCCTCGCACGGTGCAGCTGCCACGTGTATGATCTTTTGTCCCGGTTGGTGGGGCAACCGGGACTAAAGGTTCGGGCTTTAGTCCCGATTGCCCCGTCCCGGTTGGGCAACCGGTACTAATGCCGCTTACCAACCGGGACGCATGGGGTTGTTTCCACCAGTGCATCTAGTTTAATCGACGAACATCTAAAATATATTACTCACGTTCGCTCTAAAATGAGCTCAAATTCGTGTATTTCCATGAATCTAATGTTCCTATGCTAATAGACGCGTGCGCTCGAGTGGACACGATCAATCGTACCATGGTATCGAGATCAGTGAGCGTGGTGACATGGCCGTGTAGCCGTTCGGCATGCCCAGAACGGCTGCTACCAGCCTTGAGAGGGCTCGGGGATAGAATTTCTTGAACATTATTTCGACGCTGCTAATGTGGCTACCTGCTGGGTCCCTCAGGTCCCACACTCCCGTATAATTCAACGACAAACACTTAAAATGCATTACTTACTTTCGCTCTAAATCGATATCGAAGTCGTGTCTTTCTATGAACCTAAACATTCTTGTACCAATAGATGTATGTTTTCGATTGGGCACGATCGACCATATCATTGTACCAAGATCAGCAGAACCTCCCCTTTGCCCCGTTAGTAGCGATGGAAACAAATAAATATGTTACCCGTTAGTAGCGATGCATTACTCACGTTCGCTCTAAAATAAATAAACCGTGTCAGCTGATGGCATATCTTCAATTGCCCGATTCGTAGTGACACATTACCAATTTCCGAGTGAGCCGAGACCGCTGTCGTAATAAACTCTATTTTCGACTGGCCCAGGATATTGACATACATAACCATTGAACCAGCTAGTGAGCAATGACACTTCTGTGTCAATATTTTGTATGTCAAAATAACCCATGGAGTGGGTCATTTTGGAGAATGGAGCACGGTATTTTGAAAAAAAAATACGAATCTTAGATTTTGGGAATGTAGATATATATTTATATTATCTACAGATCCGTGTTGAAATATTTAGAATTTTGTGCTACATAAAAATGACAAAATAGGGCTCTAAAAATGAAAAACAAATAATAATGAGAGGCCACGCACACGCTCCCAAAATACCTACTAAGATCCAACATGCACTAGTTTAAGGGACGATTAATCTGGTTTTTGGAACATTTTCTGTAAGCAAATGGATGTTTAAGGGCAATGATGCCAATTTTAGACAATTTATTGAAACAAAATATATTGCATTTAAATTGCTATTTTTGTCAAAATTCATCATAAAGTGAAAAAATCGTGAAAAAATTTCAAGACGATAATTCTATCCAAATTTCAAAAATCTACAAATTTATGTGGGTCTTAAATTTTTAAACCTGGGACACACCTTCTTAAATTTAAGGATCGCACTAAATAATATAAAACTATAGGATTTGAATTAGCAGATCAAAGCAGATACTATACTATATGCAAACCAACCTGTGGTTGGGTGGCTAGGAGGATGGTTGTACCTCCAGTCCACCAGAGTTTAAACCCCAGGTTTGACACTGTGTGTTGCATAAAAGGCGGAATATTATTTCAGTGGGAGGCGACGTTCCCGTCGACAGCGAGACGCCCGTGGTGACTTCGTCAATCTTAAGACCCGATCCGCCGACTCGGTCTATCGGAGGTGCTCATAGGAGTAGGGTGTGCGTGTGTGCGATCATAGGAGTGAGTGCATATACGTGTTGTGAGCGTCTACGATTATACCGTGTTTCAAAAAAAAAAAGCAGATACTATATCCCTGTCACGCTATCTAAAACATTCATGTTACGTAGCTAGCCGGTCTGTTACATGGAAGTATATATATGCACTTCCCAAACATTTCATCTGCACCATCAATTCGGAAATAGGAGTACGAATCACACGACAATTATATGCAAATTAATCTTGGAGATCAGGCATCTCGGATATCGCATCGGAAAAATTAGAGCCCGTGAATCAATACGTCGATCACATCTCGATTGTCCTATATATACCCACACGCACGTGTTGTCTCCATATATCTCCCTCCAAACCAAATACTAGCACCAAGCACCCGGCCCTCCGACCGCCGGCAATGGCGACCCGGCAGGTCTGCGCGTTCCTTTGCATCATGTTCCTCCTCCTGGCTGTGGCTTCCGCCGCCTCCCCAGCACCACCGGCTAGCGTGGTCGCCCCACCTCCACCGGCTGCCGCGGCCGCCCCAGCCCCAGACCCTTTCGCCGACCCTGAATACCAGCCAAAACCCGGCGACACAGCTGCCGCCGGGCGCATCCACCACGCCCACGCAGACTGCTACAGGACGGTGACGCAGGTGGATACGGAGTGCGCGCGGCAGTTCATCCTGGCGATGTTCACCGGCCGCACCCTAATGGATTTCCCGATTACCGCCGAGTGCTGCCACCAGCTGGCCTGCGTCCGCGAGTGGACGTGCCGCAACGTGCTCGGCGGCGTCTGCACGCCCCCGGCGAGGGACTTGTGCCCGCCACCGTAGGCTACGCCGGCGGCGGACATGCCACGTTCGTCGACTACTAAGCAGTAGGCGTAGCTCAGGTATCCACGTTTGGCGTCCATAATAACTCTCACAGTCTATTTTGCGGCATGCACCATCTTGAGTCTTGACGCACTGGCAAGGAAATAAAAGCTCATGTTATCTGAAAATAACCATCGTATCCTACATTTACGTGCATGCATGCAATTGAACATCTGTAACGTTCAAGACTCTTCCTCGGCAATGCCCGCGCGTAGTTAGAATTACGTTGTGCAATAATATTAATTAATCTCTCACGCTTGTGGTGAGGCACATAAAATTTCTCGTGTCTTCACATGCACCACCACCATGTCGGCCACAAAGTTCCTATGTGAGTCTCTACACGCGTCCTCGTCATTCTCGTTATCTTCCAGGGCACTACACATGTCTGATCTTGGTTATTAGCTCTATCCACTGCATACCAACAATCATCAAGCAGCAATAACGCTCAATAGACTCAAGAACTAAACATGAAACTTGAAATGCAATTTAAAATGACTCGATTTGTCTCTTTGGATAATTGATTTGTCTAGAAAATTTCATTTTTCACAAGCCACAAAGCAATTTCTCAGTTTTGTGAAATCAAACACACCGCTCATGAAATCAGATAACGGTATGAAGTGGGACGAAGTTCATGCTGTATGCTCCACAACCTGTGACAAAAAATTTGACACAGCGTGCGTATTGCAGCTCGTAATTTTCAGTGGTAAGAGAAACAGATGAAACAGTATCTACGCTAGAGCTGAAAACTTCAGAACTCATGCATGCTAAGATAACCTACACGATCACTTCTTAATGTATTGTAATTTTGCGAATCGCACGGTTTTTGAACTCTGCTCGTGCAGACTGTGCTTCCTGCATGACCAAGGCGAAAGTTGTGATCCCGTTCTGGATTAATCCAAGTCAAAAGAGGTGAAAAAAATAATTCAGCTAATGATGTGCATGTTCGATGAACCAAAAGAAGATATTTACTAGTATATATATAGATCAGAAATGCAACTAATTAACGTGGTAGAATAATTACATTATTACAAAATTTTGGATCACAATAATGAAGGAGAGACAGCTCTATTGCTCCTATAGCTGCTCACTCATATTCAACTGAAAATCTTGAAAGATTACTTCACAACTATACTGAGCCGTCATACAGTGTGCCGTTTGTTGAGATCCGCGTGTGTCTCAGCTGACAGGCATCCAGAGCCAAGGCGTGCGCCGCGCAGCGTGCCGGGTTGCCGGTCTGTACCATACGGAGGAGCGAGCTTTGTTTCGCGGTGCAGGCTATTTCGTGTGGTGGGAGGATCGATAACCAGAGGTCGACTGGACTTGGCCATGCAAGAACGGCTATACCAGTTTTACCCATGCAAGTGCGGTTGTCCGGGCCGACATGTTGATTTTTCGCGTGGTTTGGTGGCTCACAGATGGAAGCTGCTTCCGGCGAGAGAGGGGGCTATATTTTGCCTCCTGCGCCCCTTGCTCTATTTTGAGCCGTGTTTTCGTTTTTTCTGGAATGTTTGTTAATAGACCAGTTTTCGTGCGATAGGAGGATGGAGGTCGACTGGAGGTGGCATCATGTCTATTACTAGAATGGCTATGTCGGCTTTATCCACGCAATTAAGTGCGGTTGTTCGGGATGACACATTGATCTTTCGCATGGTTTGCTGGCTCCCCGGATGGAGGCTGACGGCGATAGGGCTGTTTCTTGCCTTCCGCATCCCCTTGCCCTACCGAGCCTGAGCAGTGTTTCCGCTTTTTTTGTGGAATGTTAATCAATAGACCAGTTTTGGTTTAGATTCTCGTGTGTGTTATAAGTTACCCTGGCTCCTAAGTATATGCGTGGTTTGGTATGTGTTACTGTGATAAATAGAGATACATGTATTGCCAAATAAGTATTTAGATCCCCTTAGGGCATGTACTACGCGGGCGTTTAGAGCTGACGCTTAGCCAATATTCTCCGTCCGTATCGATAGATTCCAGATCGATCCCGAGTATTTTCTAGCGTCGACGGAACAACAAGCGACGGGCGTTTAGCTTATTTTTTCCGCACGATCCTGGAACAACAAGCGGTGGGAGCTAGCCCGGCGCTTGTAAAAAAACAGTTGGAGAGTCGTACGTCGACCGGTTTACCGAATCCAGCTCAATTCCAAGGAAACAAGAGAAGACCTACGATTTCTTGAAGGTGGCCAGGGCCATGGGTTCGAACCAAAGCAGCAATCCAATCCCTGCACCGAAGGCCGGCCTATCTTCTTCCTCTCGTCCACCAGAGATAGGGGCGGGTCGGCGCGAGTGCGAGCGTCCATGCCCCGACGTGGCTGATTATGGCGGCGCAGAGGAATCAGAGGTCCACCACGGCGCGGCTCCTTTAGCTAGAATCAGCTATCGGATCTAACAAATTCAAGAACGATGGCGTTGAGTGAGTTCGAGGTCACCGGCGGCAGCTATTGCGACCGAGACGAGGACGGGGTAGTCAGCTACATCGCCGGTAGGGAGGCTACGGTGCCAGTGGCAACGGTGATTGGTGGGGATCCATGGGATGGACAAATCGTGTTTTGTCGAGAGTGAGCGAGCTTCAGGAGTGAGCTGGGCAGGAATAATTTGGTTGAGGTAATCCTGTCGGTGCCGCTAGCGTCCACCACAAACGTCTGGCGTTGGCAGGAAAGACGCAAGCATTTGTTTTCATTTTTTTTCAATCCCGATTAGCTATCGAGTTAAGCGCCTCGCGTTGGCCGACGGAACGATTAGCTAATGAAAGGATTTCGGGGTATTTATTTTGGCTTGCTCAAGCGTCTATGTAAGCGTTCGGCATTGTACGTGCCCTTACATGCAATTAAGCGATGAGAGAGAGGGAGCCTTGTGATAATTAGACATATTATCATAACATCACATATTTTAAGATAAAATAAGTCTATATTTTAATAAATAAGATTTTGCATGATACCACATATATGTTATTTTCCAATATGAAGCTAGTAACTTAGACTAATAACATATGCATGCTACTACTGTAAGTCACTCCCCACTATGACTAGTCTAAACAGGAATGGAGCATGTGTATATTGTCATTTTTGTAGAATGCATTTATGATTGTATATTCACATACAATATTAATACTCTTAATTTCTATTAATTTTAAATTGATATGACTCCTTTCTAAGAATAGCAAGTATTAATACTCATAGTTTGTGCATTTCTAGTTGGTGCATAGGACGGGTAAGTGAAATTCTCACTCCATTTTTAGAAAAAACACCC
The DNA here is from genome assembly GCA_030063025.1 of Avena longiglumis. Taxonomy (NCBI): domain Eukaryota; kingdom Viridiplantae; phylum Streptophyta; class Magnoliopsida; order Poales; family Poaceae; genus Avena; species Avena longiglumis. The sequence continues at coordinate 28,981,665 of CP125973.1, forward strand.
CGGGTCGCTCGCATGGTGATCTGAGTGACTCCTCCTCCCCCAAAACCCTAGCAGGCGTGGGCGCTGTGAGCAGTGGGGAAAGGTGGGCACGTCTTCCTCCCAAGGCTTCACGCGGAGAGGCGGGACGCGCACGGATCAGCGTGTTGTCTGCAAGGGCGCGATAGGGTCTGCAAGGGCGCGGTAGTGGGATATCCTGGAGGTGGGGCGGTGGGGCATGGTGGCGGCGATGTCGTCCTTACAATGTTCTCCACAGAAATGCTTCCGCTCGAGGTTCTCCATCCTAGATCTGCCGGCCTAGATCCGGCGGATTTGGTGGCTTGTGAAGGCCGGTGGTGAGGGGACTTCCGGTCTGGCTTCCAATAAAGGGGCTTTGGTCCTAGGATCTCTCTCATGCCATGACGAAGATCTACCCGTTCCATGAATTTATTGATCTGGTCGGATTGTTGTGTTCTGGAAGATTTCCCTGGTGAACTCCAATGGATGACATGCCGGAGTAGGCCAGATTGGATGGATTTTGGTCACGCGCAACCATGATTTTATCTAGCCGTTTAGTTTCAGAGGGAATGCTGTGAAGCTTTATAGACCGTTGCTATCAAGGACATGCCATTAGTCCCATGGTGAAGTCAGTCGTGGAGAATGACATGAAAGCAGAGCTCTGAAGATTGGTAATGGTGGTTTGAATCTTGGTAGCCATGAGGTTTTGGCTTGGTGATCTAGGTATTGAAGCAGCGATATCGGAAAGTGGGAGCAATAGTACATGAGAATTCCAGAGTTCAAACTGCATGGTAAAAATCCAAGGTCTATGATTAATTGGTTGTGCCTTGCAATAACCTTGTTGAAGGCATTGTTTTTTCAGCGCGGAGTTTCTCTGAGGTGAAAACCTATGATCGATGATCAAGGCGATGACGCTGCTAGTACACCATTCCATTCTTGGAGACGTCGTATTTGGAGAGGATGAATTTTTGGTGCTGCATGGGTGGTGTTTGGTCCCTGTTGTAGGGCATAGATCGTTGTAGCTGGACTTTCTTTTTTCTGTAATTGTTCTTTCTTTTTTGGCTGTGTGCATCTGTATTGCCATTAGCATAATACGTTGTTGCAAAGGACGGGTATAATTGGTATCTCACGATATTAATATACGCTCCTTTCTAAAAAATAATAATAGTAGGTATTGATATCAGAGTCACCATAAAAGAGCTGCCCATCTGATTTGTAGTTTGCAACTTAGAGAGTCGGACAAACTAGACAAGGCTTCTTATCGACATAACATACATCACATCTAGCCAATATGAAGATTACACAGACGTTGCTCTGGACCACTAGTAGAAAAAGGGCCTATAGTCCCAGTTTGTAAGGGCCTTTAGTCCCGATTTTGCACCCGGGACTGCGAAATCAGGACTAAAGGCCCCTATCTCTAGTCCCGGTTTGTTATAACCCGGGACTAGAGGTCATTGCATGGGCCACCGCATGGCCTTTTTATAGCGGGGGACGAAGGACCTTTAGTCCCGGGTCGTAATAACGGTCCTGGACTAAAGATCTTTTTTCAAATATTTTATTTTTTTTTTCAAAAAATTTCTTCAACTTTTGAATTGTTTGTCTCGTAATCCTCTCACTTGGAATATTTTTAGTACTAAGTATATCTAATCTTAGGTCAAATTACATTTTCGGTAAACTTCCCAGTCGGTCACCCATCCTAGCACTACTCCACCCTCAACACGCTTAACTTCTCTGTTTCATCAGGATGTCCTCGCACGAAGCTCATTTGTACTTTATTGTCAACACTACCATATCTATCCTATTAGCACATATCAATATGTCATACTTTTTTTTTTGAAATTACAAACAACTATTTTAGTAAACAACAATAAATAAGTAATAATAATATTTTAATCCAATGAAAGTAAAAAACCAAATAAAATAATATTTTATTCCTTTTTTGCCATTTATTCATTTAATATGGCATAAATAATATCTTCAAATTTGTAAATCGAAATTCGACAAATAATATATCCATAATTATCAGAAAAATGTGAGGAATCCAAATATGGAATAAATAAAATTGCAAAAAAATTAATTTTTTAAATAACTTTTTTTCTTTTCGAATTTTAAAAATCTAAATTAATCTAAAACGGCCTAAGGCTGTTGAAATTGAACTCATATTTTTTTTCCACACATTTTGATAGGTTGTATATTTTTTTCTGATATCGTACGCAAAATTTATAGCCAATTTAAGTTTTTCTACCGAGACCACCCCTTTAGTCCCGGGCCGTATCACGACCCGGGACTAAAGGGTATTGCCCGTGCCCGAACCTCTTTAGTCCCGGGCCGTATCACAACCCGGTACTAAAGGTCCGAAATGACCTGGAACTAGAGTTTCCTCGGGCTCCTAGACGAACCGGGACTAGTGCATACTAGTCCCGACCCGGAACAAATCGGGACTAGTGTTAGACTCTAGATTGAACCAAAGACCCTTTTTCTACTGGTGGACTGTCGTCTTCGTCGTGTAAATCAAATTGTAAAGCTTTATTTTCAGATTCCTTTTTTAGAAAGGACCCTATATATATTAATATCATAAGACACTAATTACATCCAGTCTCTACAACAACACATTGTCCTAGCAACCATATGGATATATACATCCAAAAAAATAAAGAATAATTACAAAAAAGAAAAGTCCTGCTGCAGTGACCCATTCGTTGAAACGACAATACTATCACCACCAAATCAACACCAGAAGTCCAGCTTCTCCAAAAACAATGTCTCCAAAAAGGAAACAATGCATAAAAACCATCATTGCCCGATCATGATCTTAGGCTAGCCATAATGGGGATAACTTTACTAGTAACTATGAGTCCACGTCGGCACTTTTGCTTATGTAGCAATGAGTTAATGAGGAAAGAGATAGATGGAGTAACTAGCTATGTTACTGCAACATCACACATATCAAGACAAAGTGAGTCTATAATCTAATTAATATGACACTGCATGTTACCACACTTAAGTTATTTTCCACTATGAAGGTAGTAACTTAGACGGCTAACTAGTCTAAGTTACTATGCACTATGACCAACCTTAGGGTTTTATCTTAAAGAAAGTCCAGGCTCTTAAAATAATACTCTTCCAACGATACAATTTTTATGATATATGATTTGTTAACCAAATTTATGATCAAACTAATTTCTCGAAATACATATAAACCTGAATGGAGGTAGTACACTCCATTGTGGAATGTCTTAGTTTTCGAGAAATTAGAAGCACAGGGGGTACGTGAGGTGTTAATTATCACCCGTGAGACAGCAGTGGCTGTAATGACGGACAAAAACAAAATTAAGCACCTCATTACTGCATTCGATGTCCAAAACTAAGGGCATGTACAGTAGTACACCTCAGCCGTCTGTAAGGTCTGCCACGTACTAAATATATCGTAGGTGGAAGAGAGAGATCGAAGAGAGAGAAGATCATCGTCTGGAGAAATACGGACGGGCGATTCCCGCAGAAAACGGTTCTTATCGACAGGCGTTCCCCCGCTGTATGGAGGTCGTCGTCTATCGTGGGTCGAGAATCTCGCGCGGAGCTTTTCCCCATTCCCGCGAAATTCAGCTTTCACGCGCGAAGGAAAACCATCAAGCTACGCCTTCTTCTCCACTATGCCCTCATCCCCACTCGCCCTTCTTCTCCACGAGGACCACGAAGCGCGCACTGCTTTTCCTAGTTGGAGAGAATGGGGAAGCAATCAACACGAATTCCTGCTCCTCCGCCACCACCGGAACCTCAACAGGTCACCTCAGCTGAACAGACGGCCGCCCTCTCCCGAACCACGCCAGTATCTTGGTGGGGCGAGATTCCTAGAGGCAGAGCATCCTCGAGTCAGCCTCCTCCAGCGGACAAGCAGCCGTGGAATGTCCCGGCCGCCGGCTTCTCATCTCCAACCCCAGATTGGTACATCTCTTAATTACCCAAAGCTCTACTTTTGTTAGATTTCTGGATCTGATGTTATTCATCCTATAAATCGAGTGTATGTTTAAGTAATTTTACTTCCTTGCGGTGGATCTCAAATTTCACTGATATTTTCTGGGCGTTGGGGAAGGGGATTAAATCCTTGAGGTCATGATAGCTGGACAAATTTGTCCGCACTACCCTCCTAATTAAGCTCTAACCCGTTGATTAGTAGTATACTAGTATATTGCATGAATTGGTTTCTATAGGACGTGTCGCCCTTGTTTCGTCAACTTGCTAATGTAAATATGATTCGTGGAGTTGCCACTAGCTATGACTTATGTTCTAGTCCTGGATAAATAGCCCATGCATACGAAAGCTCACTTCAATTTTGCGTTGTTGCCATGCTGCAAGACATACTAATAGTTGCACACAACGGCAATTGACTAGTTAGTGTTTCAACTCACATGAATATAATCAATACGACTTGTATAAGGGTATAATATATATGACAATATGTTCTTTAATCTTCAAGTTATATAATTGTGCTACTTTATGCTATATTGAACCATTAAGTTCACGCAAGGTTTATTTTTCCTTTTTTAGGTTTGTCGATCCTCGCCCTCCAGGTGGTTTTCTAAACTACTTGCATGATCCATCAAGTGTCCCTTTACCTCAGCAACCACGTAATCAACATGGCATGGCACAAAATTTTCATTTTGTCGGCGGTCCTTTGCCTTGTGCTCCATTTCAACCATCTGTGGCCCGAGGGATTCCGTCACCATCACTTGCCAAGGAGAGAACTCCACTTCAACCATCTCGTTTACGGCGAGCTATCAATGTTGACAGTGGTGATGAGGATGGAGATGTTAGGACTGAGAAGCGACTTGCGTGGACAAAAGATGAAGATGAAAGACTGGTAACTCTCTCGTGTACTACATTTGGCAATCTGAATTAACCATGTTTGTAGGAGAAATAATATTTTTGTTCACAAATGTAGATGAGTGCTTGGTTAAACAATTCAAATGATCCAATCAATGGAAACAACAAGAAGAGTGATCAATATTGGGGAGATGTCACAAGGGTCTACAACAGCACCACTCCGAAAAATCGGAAAAGAAATGTGAAGCAAGCAAAAGACCATTGGCATAGTCTTAACAAGCTGGTCTATCAGTTCCACTGTTGTTATACCAAGGCTTCTGCCATATATGCTAGTGGACAGTCAGATGCTCAGCTGCTAGAGAAAGCCTACAAATTCTATGAAGATGACTATAAAGGACAATTTCATCACTATGATTGTTGGAAGGCTGTTAATGTGTGGCCAAAATGGTGTACTTACAATGAATGGCTCGGAAACACGAAGAAAAGAAAGACATCAGATGCGGGGAGGCGGGAAAGGACACTTCTTCACCAAAAGATGCTGAAGATATCCCTAAACCAATGGGAACAAAAGCAAAGGCAAAGCGTAATGGGAAAGGCAAGTCAAAGGAGGTTGCAGCTGATATGGAATTGCTCGAGAAGTTGGTAGCTGCTCAAGCGAGCTCGAAAACTCGTAGTGAGGCAATAGAAATGAGGAAAGCGATGTCTCAACCGAGAAGCTTGAAAGCAAGGCTATCGGCAGAAACAGCAAGGCTTTCAGCCCTTGCAGCAAAGGATAATATTGAAGCTAGAAAGCTAGATAAGGAGGCTGAAATGATGAGAGCTTACAGGACACTTCTTGTGCAAGATACTGTAGGGATGACGGATGAAATGAAGAGTGAGCATGTGAAGACACTGAAGGTTATGAGAGAGATTATTTGGTGTGTAGGATCTGGAGCATATTGATCCTGCACTTTTATGTCAACAAGCTTTTAGATGGTTTGATTTATTTTTAGTACTTATGTTGTTTCTTCTAAGTCCAAGCACGGGTGATCTTTGTTTATCTGTCTCAGCTTTATTTTCGAGCTTACTTTCCTAGTACTGCAAGTTAATTATGTATTCTATTGAATTGATAGCCTTTTCTACTGAATGAATGTACTTTTGCTAGAATTATATTGAAACGGTTCGAGTGATAATGCATTGTATGGGCCTGCTAGTTTGCTAAAGGTCATGTACAAGCTGGGAGACTCTTTTGCATATAAGTACTGGTACCTTTTCAAAATGCGGTTCTGCATGGAGGAAGACTTGGATCTAGTACGGCAAGCCATGACTAATTCACACCACTACATATCTACTTCTGTTTTTCAAAGTCAAGATCTGCATGGAGGAATACTTGGATCTAGTAACTCACACCATGAATAATTCCCACCACTATATATGTACTGGTTGTGGCGCTAACCAACACCAGTCCATAAGAACGCCTTGCCTCTGTTTATTTGATCAACACCACACCTACTTCACTTCTCATTGCAAATTGTAAGTCTCTCTGTTTTTCAAAGTCTCTGTTTATTTGTTTAATCTTGTTGTTTAAATTGGGTTTTTGATGCATGCCTTCTCAATTTTAGTTGCAATTACCGGCACTTTCTTACATAATATCCTCCCTGCATTCTATTTCAGTCTACATTCTAGGAAAAATTAGACAAACTAATATTGTATTTAGTAGTACTACTTATATACTATGTAACCAGGATCACTTAGTTTTGTATGTTCTTGTTGTTTCAGCTGCTAGAACGTATATTAATATGAAATAAATATTTGGTATATAATGTAGATTAAGAGAGAACCTAGGGAGTATGATTTATCAAGCTTCTTCTCCAACACAAGTACTGCTAGTGGAATTGAACAAATAACAGAACGTAAGCTCACATTGATTTAACATAATGTAGGACCTCATTGACATAATATGTCATATCAGTCTGGCTCTGATGTTTCATCCGATGATGGTGGCGACATCGACAATGGTAGCCCAACAACCGAGTACTCTTACTCGATGAGGGAAGACTCGACCGAAGGATGAAATCTTTGTGGAATCTCTGATAGGATTAGCGAGCGGGTTACTAATAGGTTGATGGCTAGGCTCGGGGAACAATCTAGTCGCCGAAGTGGTACTAGGAGGTACATACTAAGATATCGTGAAGTCGCCCACCAGAACCTTGTGCATTGTTACTTCTCTGAAAAACCAATGTACACCGATGAGATGTTTCGTAGAAGATTTCGGATGAGAAGACCTTTATTCCTACGGATAGTGAATGCTCTCACTCAGTGGGATCCTTATTTCACGGATAGGACATATGCCACAAATCGACAAGGGCTCACGCCATTGCAAAAGTGTACTGCGGCCATCCGCATGTTGGCATATGGCACATCTGCGGACCAACTTGATGAGGTAGTAATGATGGCCGCAAGTACTACATTGGAGTGCTTGGGTTATTTTGCCCAAGGTGTGATTGACATATTTGGCGGTGAGTATTTGCGGCCACCCACAGTTGATGAAGTGGAATATTTGCTTCAAGTTGGCGAGTCTCGTGGCTTTCCTGGCATGCTAGGTAGTATAGATTGTATGCACTGGCAATGGGAAAAATGCCCGACCGCATGGAGGGGTCAATTTACCCGTGGCGATCATGGGGTTCCTACCATGATCCTTGAAGCAGTGGCTTCGCAAGACCTTCGGATATGGCATGCTTATTTTGGTACTGCAGGGTCAAACAATGATATCAATGTTCTTAATAAGTCACCTTTGTTTATTAAAGAGTTGAAAGGGGAAGCTCCACGTGTGCACTTCATTGTTAATGGACGAGAATATGATCGGGGTTACTACCTTGCCGATGGAATTTATCCAGAATGGGCTGTCTTTGTAAAGACTGTAGCGCTCCCCCAGACAGAGAAGCACAAATTGTTTGCACGGCAACAAGAAGCGGCGAGGAAAGATGTAGAACGTGCATTTGGAGTTCTACAAGCTCGTTTTAATATTGTTCGACGTCCAGCACGGTTTTGGAAGCGTGCTTCTGTCGCTCAAGTTATGGAAGCTTGTGTCATTCTTCATAACATGATTGTGGAAGACGAGGGAGAAATGATTAACATTCCTTTGGACTTGAACGAGAATCCACGGTCATCTTTCTTTACAGAGGTCAATAGTGGACCTAATATATGCTTCGCGGATGTTCTGCAGAGGAATTCTAATATTCGTGCTAGACCAACACATAAACAACTCAAGGAAGATTTGGTTGAGCATATTTGGAGAACCATGGGAGACGAGTGATTTATTACTATCTCGATTATATTTTCATGTTTTTTCTTCATACATGATACAAATTCCCTTTCAATTCATTTTTATGTAATAAGGGCTTAGTTAATTTGTAATTTTTCGTTTGTAATCATCCAGTACACACGTGTTGTACTTATAATCTTTGAGAATAAACTAGCAGAACGAATAAAGCTTTCTCTTTGCTTGTGAATTTTTTCCATCGAGTTACTTCTCTTGTGCTAATCCATCAGCGGAAGTTAACAACAGAATTTTTTGATTTTGCGGCGCTTACAGATGGCCTAATAGACAGCTTACTATACAGGGTGTCTTTAGTTTTCTTTGCTGGTGACGTGGAGACATTATACAGACACGAGTCGTCTGTACCATTGCTCATGCCCTAAGATAGGTTTGGATTTCGGCTCCGGTGTATGCATAGGAGGAGGAGATTGTGACCAACCGTCAACGCATTGCTTGTACATGACCTTAGCAAACTAGCAGGCCATACAATGCATTATCACCAACCGTTTCAATATAATTCTAGCAAAAGTACATTCATTCAGTAGAAAAGGCTATCAATTCAATAGAATACATAATTAACTTGCAGTACTAGGAAAGTAAGCTCAAAATAAAGCTGAAACAGATAAACAAAGATCACCCGTGCTTGGACTTAGAAGAAACAACATAAGTACTAAAAATAAATCAAACCATCTAAAGCTTGTTGACATAAAAGTGCAGGATCAATATGCTCCAGATCCTACACACCAAATAATCTCTCTCTCATAACCTTTGTCTTCACATGCTCACTCTTCATTTCATCCGTCATCCCCACAGTATCTTGCACAAGAAGTGTCCGAAGCTCATCATTTCAGCCTCCTTATCTAGCTTTCTAGCTTCAATATTATCCTTTTTGCTAGCGCTTCAAGCTTTCGCTTGAGACATCGCTTCATTTCTATTGCCTCACTCACGAGTTTTCTGAGCTTCGGCTGAGCAGCTACCAACTTCTCGAGCAATTCCATATCAGCTGCAACCTCCTTTGACTTGCCTTCCCATTACGCTGCCTTTGCTGCTTTTTGTTCCCATTGGTTTAGGGATATCTTCAGCATCTTTTGGTGAAGAAGTGTCCTTTCCGCCTCCCATCTCGATGTCTTTCTTCGTTCCAGCCATTCATTGTAAGTACACCATTTTGGCCACACATTAACAGCCTTCCAACAATCATAGTGATGAAATTGTCCTTTATAGTCATCTTCATAGAATTTGTAGGCTTTCTCTAGCTGAGCATCCATTGTCCACTAGCATATATGGCGTAAGCCTTTGTATAAGGAACTGATAGACCAGCTTGTTAAGACTATGCCAATGGTCTTTGCTTGCTTCACATTTCTTTTCCGATTTTTCGGAGAAACCTTGTGACATCTCCCAATATTGATCACTCTTCTTGTTGTTTCCATTGATTGGATCATTTGAATTGTTTAACCAAGCACTCATCTACATTTGTGAACAAAAATATTATTTCTCCTACAAACATGGTTAATTCAGATTGCCAAATGTAGTACACGAGAGAGTTACCAGTCTTTCATCTTCATTTGTCCACGCAAGTCGCTTCTCAGTCCTAACATCTCCATCCTCATCACCATCACAACATTGATAGCTCACGAACGATGGTTGAAGTGGAGTTCTCTCCCTTGGCAAGTGATGGTGACGAATCCCTCGGCCACGGATGGTTGAAATGGAGCACAAGGCAAAGGACCCACGACAAAATGAAAATTTTGTGCCATGCCATGTTGATTACGTGGTTGCTGAGGTAAAGGGACACTTGATGGATCATGCAAGTAGTTTAGAAAAACCACGGAGGCTGAGGATCGACAAACCTAAAAAAGGAAAAATAAACCTTGCGTGAACTTAATGGTTCAATATAGCATAAAGTAGCACAATTATATAACTTGAAGATTAAAGAACATATTGTCATATATATTATACCCTTATACAAGTCGTATTGATTATATTCATGTGAGTTGAAACACTAACTAGTCAATTGCCGTTGTGTGCAACTATTAGTATGTCTTGCAGCATGGCAACAACAAAATTGAAGTGAGCTCAGATGCATGGGCTATTTATCCAGGACTAGAACATAAGTCATAGCTAGTGGCAACTCCAATCATATTTACATTAGCAAGTTGATGAAACAAGGCGACACGTCCTATAGAAACCAATTCATGCAATATACTAGTATACTACTAATCAACGGGTTAGAGCTTAATTAGGAGGGTGATGCGGACAAATTTGTCCAGCTATCATGACCTCAAGGATTTAATCCCTTCCCAACGCCCAGAAAAATATCAGTGAAATTTGAGATCCACCGAAGGAAGTAAAATTACTTAAACATACACTCGATTTATAGGATGAATAACATCAGATCCAGAAATCTAACAAAAGTAGAGCTTTGGGTAATTAAGAGATGTACCAATCTGGGGTTGGAGATGAGAAGCCGCGGTCGACATTCCGGCTGCTTGTCCGCTGGAGGAGGCTGACTCGAGGATGCTCTGCCTCTAGGAATCTCGCCCACCAAGATCTTGTGGGTTCGGGAGGCCGTCTGTTCAGCTGAGGTGACCTGTTGAGGTTCCGGTGGTGGCGGAGGAGCAGGAATTCGTGTTGATTGCTTCCCCATTCTCTCCAACTAGGAAAAGCAGTGCGCGCTTCGTGGTCCTCGTGGAGAAGAAGGGCGAGTGGGGATGAGGGCATAGTGGAGAAGAAGGCGTAGCTTGATGGTTTTCCTTCGCGCGTGAAAGCTGAATTTCGCGGGAATGGGGAAAAGCTCCGCGCGAGATTCTCGACCCACGATAGACGACGACCTCCATACAGCGGGGGAACGCCTGTCGATAAGAACCGTTTTCTGCGGGAATCGCCCGTCCGTATTTCTCCAGACGATGATCTTCTCTCTCTTCGATCTCTCTCTTCCACCTACGATATATTTAGTACGTGGCAGACCTTACAGACGGCTGAGGTGTACTACTGTACATGCCCTTATACGATCGACTACCGTAGGATCAGCAGTGCAGACCAAATACCCCAACAACCGCGATGGCAACAATCAGGCAACTGCTCTCCATCTCCATGTGCGCCCTGTTCGTCTGCCTCCTCCTCCTGACAACCGTCGCTCTCGCTGCCACCGTCGCTCCCCGCGACGACTGCTGCAAGACGGTGACGGAGGTGCCGACGTGGTGCGCGCGTGAATTCATCATGGCGCTCTTCGACGGAATAGACGACGTAGACTACCCCGTCAGCCACCACTGCTGCTCGCTGCTCGCCTGCGTCGGCGAGCGGACATGCGACCACGTGCTCCGCGGCCTCTGCCCGCCCCTGGAGGCAAATCGTTTTCCGCCGGCGGCAGCTACCCGTGTCGTCGTCGTACACGACGACTAGGGTCCCAATGGCTGAATAATAGAGACATAGTACATTCATGTGCATATGTGCAGTATGTGTATAATATCTGAATGCGCGTCTTCTTCTTTTTTCTTGGGAGAATATCTGAAATTCTGAATCGCCTCTGGAATTCCCTTTTGAGCAAACCTTACGCACGCTTGTTTTGAAAATGGTTATCTAAATTCTTTTTTAGGGAATTATCTACATTCTTTTTTTAGGGAATTATCTACATTCTTTTTTTAGAACCCTTCCCGCCGAGACTCTACGGTGCCGCCCTTGTTATATGTTGATCCAAATTCTACAAAGTATAGGCCAACTTCTGACGAGTGGAGCGAGGCCCGTCGCCGGAGGCTTGGGCCGACCTAGATTTCCACCGATATATAAACCCCTTGTAAGCCGCCGGTTGGTAGAGTTGCATCTGTGAAATCCCCGGTGTTTGTAAACACTCCTCGATATAGTGAAGTTTCGCTGGCTGGCGCCCGTGGTTTTTTTCTCTCTTTGTTGGAGAGGTTTTCCACGTTAAATCTGTATTCCCTTGCTGTGTTTTTCGTTTTCGTTCTTCGTTATCTTCTTGTCGCAATTGTAACAAGTGGTATCAGAGCCCCAGGTTCTAATCTAGGGTTTGCGACATGTCGTCATTGAAGTTCGATCTACCACAGCTGGACTACACCACAAGATTCTCCTTGTGGCAGGTGAAGATGCGGCGATTCTCGCCCAAACTTGATCTGGATGAAGCTGGATGGATTCGGTGAAAAGGATGCTAAGACCTGGTCCACCAAGAGAAGAAGCGGAAGGACCGTGAAGGCTTTGTCTTTGATTCAACTTCATCTGTCCAATAATATTTTGCAGAATCTTGGAGATGAAATCTGCTGCTACCCTATGGGAAAAACTGGAACGATCTGTGTGTCAAAGGATCTAACCAGTAAGATGAGCGTGAAGATGAAGTTGTTCTCGCACAGGCTGCAAGAAGGTGGATCGGTAATGAATCACATATCTGTTTTTAAAGAGATTGTTTCAGACTTGCAGTCTATGGAGGTAAAATATGATGATGAGGATTTAGCTCTTCTACTCTTATGCTCGTTGCCTAGTTCCTATACACACTTTCGTGATACAATATTGTTGAGCCGTGATGAACTAACCCTTGCCGAAGTACATGACGCCCTCAAACAGAGGGAAAAGATGAAAACTATGGTAGGGTCAGATGGGACGTCATCCAAGGCTGAGGCTCTGCAGGTTCGTGGCAGGACCGAGCAGAGATACAACAACTATGGAAACAGAGATAAGAGCAAGGACGGTAGAGGTCGTTCAAAGTCCAAGGGAAAGGATAAATTCTGCAGGTATTGTAAGAAATCTAATCATGTTACTGATGATTGTTGAAAGTTGCAGAATAAGGAGAAAAGAAACGGAACTTACCAACCGAAAGATAGGACTGAAGGTTCTGGTAAGGATGCTGTTGTTTCTGATAGTTCTGATGGTGAATGCTTAGCTGTTTTTGCTGCTTGTGCTTCTCGTGATGATGAATGGATACTTGATACTGCATGTTCGTTTCATATTTGTTGTAACAAAGATTGGTTCGGTTCATATGAGTGCATGCGATTGGAGATTTTGTGCGTGTGGGAATGACAACCCATGCCATATCGTTGGTGTTGGATCTGTTAAGATTAGGACACATGATGGCGTGACACGCACGTTGAGTGGTGAAGCACATACCAAGCATGGCCAGAAATTTGATCTCCCGAGTACCATGGATGTTGATGGATACAAGTATGCGGTGGGCATCGAGTTACGAAGGTATCAAAAGGTTCTCTTATTCACATGATAGGTGATATGAATTCTGCTAAATTATATGTTCTTAGAGGTAGCACTTTGCACGGTATTGCTGCTGTTACTTCTAATGATTACGATGATTGTGGTAAAACACATCTATGGCATATCGTCTTGGGCATATGAGCGAACAAGGCATGGCAGAGTTGGTCAAGAGAGAGCTGATTGATGGTTGCAACTTGAGTAAGTTTGAGTTCTGAAACCTTTGCATCTTTGGTAAGCATAAAAGAGTTAAATTCAATGCTTCCGTTCATACCACCAAAGGCATATTAGATTATGTGCATGCTGATGTATGGGGTCCGTCCGTAAGACTTCTATTGGTGGTGCTAATTATATGCTTACTATTATTGATGATTACTCAAGAAAGGTGTGGCCTTATTTTCTGAAGCATAAATCTGATGTTTTGATGCTTTTAAGAAGTGGAAAGTTATGGTTGAAAAACAGACGAGAAGAAGGTAAAGGTACTACGTCTTGATAATGGTATGGAATTCTGTTCTAATGAGTTTGAGGAGTTCTGATGCGATGGCATGATCAGGCATCACACCATCCCATATACTCCTCAGCAGAATGGCGTGGCAGAGCGCATGAACAGAACCATCATCTCGAGGGCTCGTTGTATGTTGTCTAATGCAGGTATGCATAGGCGTTTCTGGGCTGAAGCAGCCAATACAGCGTGTTACCTCATCAACAGGTCACCTTCTATTCCACTTGAGAAGAAAACTCCCATTGAGGTATGGTCAGGTTCGCCTGCTGATTATTCACAGTTGAGAGTTTTTGGCTGCACTGCATATGCTCATGTTGATAATGGAAAGTTAGAGCCCAGGGCTGTTAAGTGCATATTCCTTGGTTATGGTTTAGGAGTTAAAGCATATAAACTATGGAATCCTGAAACTAAAAAGATTTTGCTAAGTATAAACGTTGTTTTCAATGAGTCTGTTATGTATCATGATAGCTTGCCATCAGATACCTCTCATTCTTTGTTGGAGAGAGAGTTAGTGTGCAGGTGGAGAACCTGCAGAAAATTGTTGATAATGATGCTATCGTTGAAGATACACATGAGGAAAATATTGATGATATTGTTGTTCAGCACTCACCTCTTTTTGCAGCAGCCACATGAGTCCATTCTGCTGATAGACCGGCGTAGCGTGGTCCTCGTCCTCGTTTAATTGAAGAGTGTAATCTTGTACATTATGCTTTGAGTTGTCTGAGCAGGTGAAGAACGATTACGAACCTGCTACATATAATGAAGCCATTGCATCCGTTGACCACGAGAAGTGGGTTTACGCTATGCAAGAAGAGATGCAATCGCTTGAGAAAAAATGGCACATGGGATGTTGTGCGCTTGCCTAAACAAAAGAAGGCGGTCATTTGCAAGTGGATCTTCAAGAAAAGGAAGGTCTATCTCCCAAAGAGCCTTCAAGGTACAAGGCAAGGTTAGTAGCAAAAGGGTTCAGCCAGATTCAGGTATTGATTACAATGATGTGTTCTCTCGGTTGTGAAGCATATTTCCATTCGTACTTTCTTTAGTATTGTGGCTATCGTGATCTTGAGCTTGAGCGGTTAGATGTTAAGACGCTTTTACGCATGGAGAGCTTGATGAGGAAATATACATGGACCAACCAGAAGGGTTCATAGTTCTGGTAAAGAGGATTTTGTGTGCAAATTAAAGAAGTCTCTTTATGGCTTAAAGCAATCTCCAAGACGGTGGTATAAAGGTTTGATTCATTTATGATCTCACATGGTTTTGAGAGGTCTAAATATGATAGTTGTGTTTATATCAAGTTTGTTGATGGGTCACCTATATACTTGCTGCTATATGTTCATGATATGTTAATTGCTGCCAAGGGCATGAAAGAAATCACTACTTTGAAGGCACACCTAAGTGGTGAGTTTGAGATGAAGGATCTTGGTGCTGATAAGAAGATCTTAGGTATGGAGATTAAATGAGATAGAAAATCTGGTTTGTTATTTCTTAGTCAGCAAAGTTACATTAAGAAAGTTCTTCATCGTTTTAATATGGATGGTGCCAACTCAGTTAGTACTCCTATTGCTCCTCATTTTAAATTGTCGGTTTCTCAATGTCCTACTCTTGATGAAGAGTTTGAGTACATGTCAAAGGTGCCATATTCTAGTCTTGTTGGTTCTTTGATGTATGCCATGGTTTGTTCTCGTCTGATTTATCATATGCTATGAGTTTGATAAGTAGATACATGGCTAATCCTGGTAAAGAACATTGGAAGGATGTTCGGTGGGTTTCGGTACCTTCTTGGCACTTCAATGCTTGTTTGAAGTTTGGGGACCGGTGAGGGACTCGTTGGCTATGTGGATTCAGATTTTCTTTGCCGATTTGGATAAGAGAAGATCCCTCACAGGTTATGTGTTTAATGTTGGAGGTTGTCTTTGTTGGAAGGCTACATTGCGGCTGTTGTTGCACAATCCACTCTGAAGCTGAATACATGGCTATTCTTTGAAGCTTGCAAAGAATCTGTTTGGTTGAAAGGTTTGTTTGCTGAGCTTTGTGGAGATTATTCTTGCATTACTTTGTTTTGTGACAGTCAAAGTGCCATATACCTTACAAAAGATCAGATGTTCCATGAGAGAACTAAGCACATTGATGTCAAGTACCATTTTGTTAGAGACATTGTTGCTCAAGGTAAATTAAAGGTATGCAAGATCAGCACTCATGATAATCCTGCTGATATGATGACTAAACCTGTTTCTGTTGCTAAGTTTGAGCTTTGCTCGAACTTAGTTGGTTCTTGATTAGCCCAAGTGGCTATTGGCGCGAAAGTATTTGCTTTGTTTGTTCAGGGGAGATGGTTCTTTGTTGATGCTACAAGGAGGAATTTGTCTCAAGGTGGAGTTTGTTATATGTTGATCCAAATTCTACAAAGTATAGGACAACTTCTGACGAGTGGAGCGAGGCCCGTCGCCGGAGGCTTGGGCCGAGTGTAAACCCCTTGTAAGCCGCCGGTTGGGAGAGTTGCATCTGTGAAATCCCCGGCGTTTGTAAACACTCCTCGATATAGTGAAGTTTCGCTGGCTGGCGCCCGTGGTTTTTTCCTCTCTTTGTTGGAGAGGTTTTCCACGTTAAATCTGTATTCCCTTGCTGTGTTTTTCGTTTTTCGTTATCTTCTTGTCGCAATTGTAACAGCCCTCGCCCCGTGCGAGCCTGCACGCGAGGTCCGCGTGCTATACGCTGCCACATGACATCCGCCATGACCTGTATGGTACGGCCGTAGGACGCCTGCAGCTCGATATCTTTGAAGACTGGATCCCGTAATTCAGGTTCGACATCCTGCTCTATCTCAGATGATTCGTTTGCAGAAGAGTTAGCAGAGTAGTTATCAATTAGTACCCTCCTTGTTTGTTTCAATTGTCAAAGTTCTGATGTGCGTGAACTGTGAGCTCCCTGTTTTTTATTAAATAGTCCAAGCGTCCGATGTGTGTGAACTGTGAGGTCTTTGTGTTATGGGCATGATAAGGTTCTGTAGGTTTCAGGTAGCATATGTTGAAGTGTATAAGTGGATTGCACTAGCCTTTTTTACTAGTTTGGACTTTCGGTTGCGTTGGCTAGTGCATGAAACTTGACATGGTAAGGTCTCGAGTTCGAGTCCTAGTTTTCGCAATTTATCCTAAAATTGCTGTAGACCCCTCTGTGTCCATGTATAGGCCTCTTGAGTCATACGTGAGTTTCGCGCGCCGTCGCTTTCTTCCGGTTGCACGTGCTGACTTCTCCCCGTCACACGTGAGAGAGAGCGTTGAAGTGTATAAGTGGATTGCACTAGCTAGCCCTTTCTATCAGTTCGGACTTTTGGTTGCGTTGGCTAGTGCATGAAGCTTGACAGCATACATGCATGCCTTTGTTGCTCTCCCTTCTTGTTTCAGTCTGCTTGTAGTTTGATTATCCGGGGAACGGAGAAGAGCACAGTATGGTCAAATTGCTATAATCATAGATGTCACAAAAACTTAAGATATGACAAAATTAAGGTGAAAGATGTGCGGTCATCTACTTCTTGGTTATGTTCAGTTCTGAATACATTGTTTCGTTGAACAACTGCAGCTCCGGGTTATTTTACTTCAGCTTCTTATGTATTTTGTTTTACAATTTGTCCTATTGCTATCTCTTGAGTATGTCCGCTTGCAATGTGCAGTAATACAATACTGATGTGCTATAGATTCTGGTTAATGTATGGTAGATACAGTCGTACAGGTTTGCTCGCAACTTTTACACCATCGTACTACCGGCGTCCTTTAGATTCATGTCCAAACTCATTAAATGGTTTTCCTTTATTTCTGGCACAACATTTAGGCATGGTTCCTGCATTTTGTATTGTCTTGCATGTTTAATTTGTTTTGCCTCCGGAAGTTTTGGTTCGCCAAAAGGCATGGATATATATGAATCAAGGGAAGTAACTGAACGTTTTTGTTTAGTACTCTACTCTAAATTGCTGCTTTTGTAAATGAATAAAGGTAAGTGAAATTCATGAATACTTTCTAAGACCACCTCACACATTTATCTTTGTATATGCTAGACTAAGTATATCCATTTTCTGTACTATCTAAAAAGAATCTCACGGTTCCGTTTTCTGCCAGGTACCACTAAGTCACATCCTTCGTCAATCGTCCCGCCTCTGTCGCCGCGCTTTGAAAAACACTGTGTCCGTCGTAATAATAAGTGCACCGACATGTCCGCCACGAATTACTGCCCCTCTCTCGTATATCTTGCATGTCGTTCTAATATTCCCCTTCCATGCCATCCACGCCGCGGGGCCACCCCACCTCCATGCCTCCACACTGCCGCCGATGCGTCCGCTCTTCGCGCCTCATACCTCCGCACTATGACTCCATCCTCCGTCTCCCCATAAGACCGGACATAGTTCAGATAGGAGACCACAACCTGATGGCACTCGCTCGCCAAGCTCGTTGATGTTGTCGATTCCATTATGGGAGAAGGGATCATGGAGAGGGTCTACCGGTAGAGGATCGATGGATCTGAGCGCCATCCCTTGCCGTTCGTATCCTTCCTGAGGTTGGAACCCCTCCTTCTGCATGCTCCGGCCTCTTTCTCCCTCCCCCATCGACAATCTTGGTGCTCGGTTTCATTGGTATCTTGCATCATTGATGAAGGTCTGGATTAACTAGGGTTTAGAAGGCAGTGGTATTGTCTTGTCTCTTGATTAATAGAGGGGGATGGCGAATTTGATCTGATCCGATTGGAGTCTGAATGGATTCATCCTGTAATATAACAGCTTAATATTGTCATGTTGTCTCCCATCCAGGTCGCTGCTACCTTATCCCCCTTCCAGGGCTTCGCCGCTAGACCCATGACAACGCAGCAACGTCCTCTGACAATGTAGGTGAGCTTCATCATTTACATTCTTTTAATTTACGCGGTTCAGGTTCTTACAGAAAGTCCAATCTCAAGTTTGGTGAGCAAAGCAAGGTCTGAATCTCCAGTCTTTCCCCATTTTCCTGTTCCACTGTTTGCACGCTTCAAGGGGTGGTTCTTACAAAAAAAAATAGGTCTCATACTTTCATTGGCATCTTAGATCGAAAAAAGCTTTGCATGTCCTGATGTTATAAGTGTTTTGTACTTCCATATGTCGTTTGATTTGGAACGGTGATCTGCTAGCTGTTCTTTCTGCAAGTCTTAATGTTAATAAGTGAATTATTGTATTTATTCAGTATTTAGTTTTTCAACATATGTGAAGATAGTCATTTGGTTCTTTGCACTATATGGATTAATTAAATATTCTTGAATCACCCAACGTATCATTGGCAACATGGTGCACTTTTAAACAACTTAGATTTATATGCTTGCAGGTCTGCTTGCTGCCTGCTAACTATATATCTTTGTTTTGCTCACAGGTGTGCTTCTTCAACTTTCCCTCTTCTATAAGTTGTCCTCATTTTATTTCCGTGCTTATAGTTTAGTTGGCAGTTTATTAGCACCCACGTGCATAGTAGGAAAGAACCAGGGACATGGTTCACACAGTTTGTATTTTCACTTTTCCTATTTATTTTCAGGTTTATGTGTAGATCTATAATGAAAAGTATATTATGAAAGAGTATGATTAACCTTAGTGCAGTTTTATATACAACTTCCCATTAGATGGCCCTTTATAGTCATATCCTGCTAGTCAAGGTCACTCTTTCTCTCAAGTAACTGATATTTACCATAATAGTTTTGATTAGTTCTACTATAGTGCAATCACATGTATGTGAGGTAGATGAGAAACTAGGTTGATGCTTCATAAATATGGTAGAAGTGTATTTGATGCTTATGTTTATAAAGGTTCATAAATATGTGTTATGATCCATGCAGGTGTCTGAGGGTCCCTAACTTTAACCTACAGGCTACAGCCTATCGTAATGCATGTAAATCATATTATGTAAACAGTTTATTGCCTTGCAGCAAGGTTTAAATAGGTACTAGATCTGTCATCTCTTGCCCCAACAACTTAAAAAAATTACGGAAGGCTAATAGAGAATGAACATTTATTTCTACTATATGAATGAGTAATGTAGTTATTTCTGTACAGAGAGGTGATTGATTCTATCATCATGGGGAATATGGTGTTTACTATTTCCATACATAAGTACTAGATCCAGGTAGGCGATCCCTGATCCAAAATGACCAAATTAAATTTTGTAACAACTATTGATACTCTTAGTCTATCTTCACCTCTCCGTTCATAGACCTTTTCATGACCTTTTTTAGTTTGTTGAATTTTTAAATTTTTATTGATTCCATTGTATGTTGAAATTGGGAGCCCATTTGATTGAGTCCTTGGTATAAATTAGAAGCTTAGAATTATTCGTTTCTTAGTTATGTATTCTATATTGATAGTATAGGCAGTATAAATAGTATGGATTCTGGGTCAAACTCGATGCAAGTTTTTCTCTGTCCCAATTTTATTGATCCAACCTTAGCTATAGGTGCTCTTTATAAAAAATGAAAACATGTTTGATAGTACAGTAGTCTTAATGTTTGGAATGTCAACAAAGTATTGGTTCGAGTTGTTGGAGATATGCCTAAGAGGCAATAATAAAGTAGGTTATTATCATATCTTCATACTTATGATAAATGTTTACATACCATGCTATAATTGTATTAACCGGAAACATTAATACTTGTGTGATTTGTAAACTAAAATAAGAGTCCCTAGTAAAGCCTCTTGATAAACTAGCTTGTTGGTTAATATATGATCATGGTTTCCTGATCATGAACATAGAGATGTTATTAACAACATGGTCATATCATTAGGAGAATGATGTGATGGACATACTCCTATAGATAAGCATAGCATAAAGATCAAGTCATTTCAATAGTTCAATTGCTATATGCTTTCTGATACATAGTAACCTAATTCCTTCGACCATGAGATCATGCATATCACCTTTACCGGATGGATGCTTTGATGTCCTCAAACACCACACCGTAACATGGTGGCTATATGTAGCACCCTCAGAATCGGACCTATGCAAGTTTTAGCAAAATTCGCCAAACCCGCATAGAAACGATTCAAAGGTGCCCACCAGGCACTTTCGTGCGGGTGGAAAACGAAGTAATAACATTACACAACAGTCCTCGATGGGACCCACAGAACAGATATATATATAACAGCGACTCAAAGAGTCAAGAATACAAATATAATATACAAAGATCCAAATCACCTTGAAAACGATAGAGCGTCCAGCTACGGACAAGATGCAAATGGGGCTAAGAGCCCTGAAGAATAACCAATGGCGTCCATAACCCTGCCCAGGCCAAGCCGGAAGGTAACCACCTAACGTCGATCTCAAAACCTGCTTAACAAAAGGGTGCCGACAAAGGCAAAGCAGAAAACAAAGAAGGAGCGTCGATCTTGAGGCGATGCAGCGAGGCTAGAATTCGGCGGTCCTCGCCTACACAGGTATGGTGGACTGAGCGGCAGCGGCAGCATGCACTAAACAATCTATAGAGACTCGATACAACTGGCGGTTATCAGAGGGGGTAAGAATGACCTATCCGGATCCAACCTGAAGCTAACACCAAACAAACCCATCCTGGTGTTTCCCCCTCAAAAACCAAACGAGGAAGTCAACCGAGGAACTCACGCGGTTGACATTTTTACTTATTCAGTTATAGTTGCGGCACATTACTAGTCAGGTTTAGATAATCGTCCTGATAAAATAAGCAGTGGGCACTTTTAATTAACCATTCCGTTATAGTTGCAACAATTACTAATCAGATACAGATAGCATGAGATAAACCCAAAAACCCGGCAGTTGTTGGTACTTTTATTCAGCCATTCCGTTGTAGTTGCAATACTTACTAGTCAGATACAATTGTCGCAAGCGACAACCAAACAAGCAATGGTGGGCAGTATTAATTAGCCATTCCGTTATAGTGAAGCTGATTACTAGTCATTATAAGTCAATTTAATAGCAGTAAACTTTAGTTATGCTTGTCTATGATCGAGATACTGTGCTCCAAGTCGTCCATATCCGCGGACACGGCTTTCAGAAAGTTTTTACCCGGCCGGGGTGCACCAATAGCAACACACGCTCGATCAACCTCGGAAAAACCAAATCAAAACCCAACGAGGCTTTCACGACTGAACAATCACAGGATTCAGAAATATTTGAGGCCACCCCTTAAGTAGAATCCATAGCGGGTAGGCAAGCTCCGAGACGGCCTCAAGGTCTGCGACAATGGCTGTGAGCGACTGGGAACCCCAAACGGGGCTTGTCGACACCGCGTAATCACTCCGCTTCCTAAACAGTACAGTGTGCTATCTGTCGCACAATCGTAAATAAAGCAGTAAAACATGGCATAAGTACAGGATAGTAATAAAGCCCCAAACTAGTTTGTGGCCCCAAGAAATAAGATGAATCAAGCTACGGCTCGGGGGTCCCATATACCTCCGGATGTGGATAGCGCATAAAACAAGAGCAGTATCAAGTACTCGGGGTCTTCGGGACACAAGTGGGCGTTCGGAAACCAAATATTATCTATCACCCACCGATGCCTCGCTTATTCAATTTTAGTTGTTAAGCGAAAGTAAAGTGACGATAAGTAAAACTAGAATCATCTCCATCAACAACATGCGGCAATACATCAAGAATGGCATATAATGACACATCAAGACTTGAGCAAGCAACTCTGACGGCATAAGTCCAACTAGCTACCAAACAACGGTAATAGGATGTGTCCAAGGCAATATCACTGAGGGGATATCAAAGGCGAAAACTAGAGCATGTAACGAGATAGCAATAGATCAACAGGAGGAATAAAGACTATAAAATTAAGATAGGTAGAAAGGGGAGATGCTACTTTGAAAACATTGTCGAAGATCTTCCCGAAGATCGGTGAAGCTCACATCAACTCAACGGCCTTATCATGAAGAAGCAAAACACTAGAAGAAACACCGGATGCAATATTTAATACAACGGCAGAAGATCGGCATGATGCATGTATGATGCATGGCATGGCAAAGGTTCGATGCAATTAGGTCAAATTAAGTGGAACCGGGGTCCCGACATTTAATTAGTTGGTTCATGTTGTTTAGAACCCCCGCAATTTAAATGTTGTTTTAACATGGCAGAAGATAGCACCGGTTCGCTACACAAATTTAAATGAGGCCAATATGAGACTGAATTTGCCCGCATATGGGCCCCATATTTAATTATTAGGTGAATCGGCATAAGGCCCCCAAACCAATGCTATGCATGCGGGAATGACAATTTAATGTGCAACATGTTGATATGTGATAAAATAGGGTTCGAGGAAAAGGGGTCACACATTAGAGGGGGCTCGACGATCTTGTTAGGGTTCCGGGGTCCGGGGTTCGACGGGGAGCAGATCTCGGGGTCCGGGGACGGCGAGGTTCGGATCTGGGGTTCGACGGGATCGTTCTCGGCCTCCGGGGTCGTGCTCGGATATCGGGGTAGGGTCTTGGCGGATCCGGGTTCTCGGGGCACGTTGGTGTACTCGGTGTTCCGGGAAGGCGATCTTGATTCGGGGTCCCGATGAAGATCTTGGCGAGGGGAGCAGGGATTGGCGTCCGGGCGGAGCACTTGTTGAACCGGTGGCGATCTTGGCGTTCGTCGGGTCCGGAAAGCGTCCGTGAGGGATCTTGGAGTGTCGGGTCTCGGTCTTGGATCGGGCTTGGGTCTTGGGGTTGTGAAGGCCATGTCGTCGTGTAGACGACCTGTCGGAACCTTGCCGAAGATCATGGCTCATCGGTCCGGACTTTCGGGATCGGTCTTGGTCTTCTGTTGGTGCACCGAGGTTCAGCGGTCTTAGCGGTCCCGAGGGTTCGGTCGAAGGTCGTTTGAGCGCTTCGGGTGCTCAATAGACCATAGGGTTCACATGCGGTTCCCATGACACATACGAGCACACATACGCACAGCAGCGGGCCCTGGTCGTCGGTGGCGGGCGAGGCGAGGAAGACGGAGCAGGCGGAGGCGGCACGGGCCGAGGGCAGGGCGAGCCGAGGCGGCAACGAAACACGGCGGCGCGGCCGAGGCCGCGGTGAGGGCTGCGAGGCAGCGGCGGGCGCAGCTGTCGGGTGGAGGGAGCTGGCGGGCGGCAACAGCAGTGGGCGGTCAGCGGAGGCTTGAGGCCGAGCGATGAGGCTACATGGCCTGCAGGCCGCAATCGTGCAGGTCGGCGACGAGGCGAATCCTTGGCCGAGGGCTCGAGATGCCGGGCTGAGGCGGCGGGGGCATGTGTGTGAACTGCTGCCCAGCGAGGCGGGCTGAGGCGGGAGAAGGGGGGACCGGGCGGCAGGCCGTCGGACAGCGGGTGGTGGCGCGGACCCTGGCGCGGCGGGCGGTTGGAGGTGGTGGCGGAGCTTGGCGGGGCTCGGCGCGGAGATGGCTCCGGCGTGTGGCGAGGACACTCATGATGGCGGGAGGAGGCCCGGCAGCCTGTGGAGTGAGGGCGGTGTGAGCGGCCAAGAAGCGTCGCGAGGAGGAGGAGCTCAGTGGCTCGAGGGGAGGCGGCGGGCTCAAGAGAAGATGGGAGAAGGAGCACGCGTGGTGGGGCCTTGGGTCCCAGGCGGGCAGGCAGGGGGTGGGATCTGGGGCGTTGCGTGCGTGGGGTGGGTGTAGCGCGTGTGTGTGAGTGGGTTGGGGCGGGGCCTGAGAGAGAGAGGTGAGGGAGGAGAGGGGTGGGGTCTGCCAAGTGGCAGGTTTTGAGTGGGTGAGGGGAGGGGGAGGCTGAGGTGGCGAGAGGGGAGTGGCCAGGGTGATGTGGATCTAGGGGGTGGGTAGGAAGCTGGGTAGACTTAGGATTTAGGAACGGGACAGGTTGGACCGTTTGTGAAAGCAGGGGTGGTCGATTGAAGCGGCCCGTTCGCCCCGCTAAAAATAATATAGATTTTATTTGTGTTAAGCGGGCGTTGGCAAACCGATAGCGGCCAAAACAAAATATTAGGGACCCGGTTTGATGTTTGAAAATAAAGGCGTTTAGAAACAACACGGGCTTTGCGAACATCGTTTTATGCAGAACAATGCAGGATGATGGCGATGCAATGCGCAAATTCAACGCGATTTTCTAGTAGTGGTTTTGCGGGATGCCACAATTCGACACCACTAACAATGGATCGCCCTCGAGATCCGCCTCATGGTACCGGAAGGAGGGTCGGCGTCTGATCCTTCGCGCTTCGTGTAGATCCTCGCGACACCACTAACAAAGGGTCGTTGTCCGTGATCGTCGAGAGGACTCTCCGGAACAAGAGATCGAAGGTAGAGGCATCAACAAATAAAGCCACCCCTAACTTCCGTGAGCGAGTAAAATCGCGGGACCCACCGATTCGATGTACAAGCGAATGATAAGTAGTCGGATGGTGATCAGTCCATCGCGCACCCAAACCATTACTACTTGCACGAATAGGAATTTTGCAACCAACTCTGGATTGATGAAGATCCCGACAAGCGAGGTTGAAACAAAGGTGATCACGGACTACGCCGGATCTGGCGTAGAGGATGTCGTCGCGTCGGAAAACACCGAAGGCACAAACAAGGAACAACGAATGGTACCGCATGACGGATTCATCGGTAGCTGAAACACGGATGATAGAACTCCGTTATCGGAGGAGAGCGAAACCACGAAGTGCAGAGAAACCCAACCACGAGAATTCCTGGACTCGAAGAAAGAGGCGAGGCGGAGTCAAAACACGTAGGGGTAAGAGGAGAACAGCGAGAGGGTAAGGGTAAATCAGACCTAACGAACTATCCAACCGATTTTCAAAATAGTTTTGACACACTACTTGACCGTTAGCTAGGTTATCCTACTGTTGGACTTGTGAATGTCATAGCCTAACGAGCTCGATACCACTGTAGCACCCTCGAATCGGACCTATGCAAGTTTTAGCAAAATTCGCCAAACCGCATAGAAGCGATTCAAAGGTGCCACGAGCACTTTCGTGCGGGTGGAAAGCAGTAATAACATTACACAGTCCTCGATGGGACCTGAGCAGATATATATATATATGACTCAAAGAGTCAAGAATACAGATATAATATACAAAGATCCAAATCACCTTGAAAGCGATAGGCGTCCGCTACGGACAAGATGCAAATGGGGCTAAGAGCCACGAGAATAACCAATGGCGTCCATAACCCCTTGAGCCAAGCGGAAGGGTAACCACTTAATGGCGTCGATCTCAAAACCTTAACAAAAGGGGTGCCGACAAAGGGCAAAGAAAACAAAGAAGGAGCGTCGATCGAGGCGATTGCAGCGAGGCTAGAATTGGCGGTCCTCGCCTACAGGTATGGTGGTGGCGGCGTGGCGGCATGCACTAAACAATCTATAGAGACTCGATACAATGGCGGCGGTATCGAGAGGTAAGAATGACCTATCCGGATCAACACGAAGCTAACACCAAACAAACCCATCTGGTGTTTCCCCTCAAAAACTAAGCGAGGAAGTCAACCGAGGAACTCACGAGTTGACATTTTACTTATTCAGTTATAGTTGCGGCATTACTAGTCGGTTTAGATAATCGTCACGATAAAATAAGCGATGGGCACTTTTAATTAACCATTCCGTTATAGTTGCAACAATTACTAATCGGAATCTGAGATAGCATGAGATAAACCCAAAAACCGGCGGTTGTTGGTACTTTTATTCAGCCATTCCGTTGTAGTTGCAATACTTACTAGTCGAGATACAATTATGCATGGCGACAACCAAACAAGCAATGGTGGGCAGTATTAATTAGCCATTCCGTTATAGTGAAGCTGATTACTAGTCATTATAAGTCAATTTAATAGCGATAAACTTTAGTTATGCTTGTCTATGATCGAGATCTTGTGCTCCAAGTCGTCCATATCCATGCGGACACGGCTTTTCAGAAAGTTTTACCGGCCGGTGCACCAATAGCAACACACGCTCGATCAACCTCGGAAAAACCAAATCAAAACCCAACGAGGCTTTCGCATTGAACAATCACGAGTTCAGAAATATTTGAGGCCACCCTTAAGTAGAATCCATAGCGGGTAGCAAGCTCGAGACGGCCTCAAGGTCTGCGACAATGGCTGTGGCGGTGGGAACCCCAAGCGGGGCTTGTCGACACCGCGTAATCACTCCGCTTCCTAAGCGATGCGATTGTGCTATCCGCTGTCGTAAATAAAGCGATAAAACATGGCATAAACAGGATAGTAATAAAGCCCCAAACTAGTTTGTGGCCCCAAGAAATAAGACTGAATCAAGCTACAGCTGGGGGTCCCATATACCTCCCGGATGTGGATAGCGCAAAAACAAGGCAATTATCAAGTACTCGGGTCTTACGGGACACAAGTGGGCGTTGAAACCAAATATTATCTATCACCCACGATGCCTCTGCTTATTCAATTTTAGTTGTTAAGCAGTAAAGTGACGATAAGTAAAACTAGAATCATCTCCATCAACAACATGCGGCAATACATGACAAGCTGGCATATATGACACACATCAGCTTGAGCAAGCAACTTCTGACGCAAGTCCAACTAGCTACCAAACAACAGGTAATAGGATGTGTCCAAGGCAATATACGGCTGCAGGGGATATCAAAGGGTACAAAAACTAGAGCATCGCAACACAGATAGCAATAGATCAACAGGAGGGAATAAAGACTATAAAATTAAGATAGGTAGAAAGGGGGAGATGCTCGCCTGAAAACATTGTCGAAGATCTTCCCCGAAGATCGGGGCGAAGCTCACATCAACTCAACGGCCTTATCCGCGAAGAAGCAAAACACTAGAAGAAACACCGGATGCAATATTTAATACAACGGCAGAAGATCGGCATGATGCATGTATGATGCATGGCATGGCAAAGGTTCGATGCAATTAGGTCAAATTAAGTGGAACCGGGGTCCCGACATTTAATTAGTTGGTTCATGTTGTTTAGAACCCCCGCAATTTAAATGTTGTTTTAACATGGCAGAAGATAGCACCGGTTCGCTACACAAATTTAAATGAGGCCAATATGAGACTGAATTTGCCCGCATATGGGCCCCATATTTAATTATTAGGTGAATCGGCATAAGGCCCCCAAACCAATGCTATGCATGCGGGAATGACAATTTAATGTGCAACATGTTGATATGTGATAAAATAGGGTTCGAGGAAAAGGGGTCACACATTAGAGGGGGCTCGACGATCTTGTTAGGGTTCGGGGTCCGAGTTCGGGAGCAGATCTCGGTCCGGGGCGGAGGTTCGGATCTGGGGTTCGACGGGATCGTTCTCGGCCTCCGGGGTCGTGCTCGGATATCGGGGTAGGGTCTTGGCGGATCCGGGTTCTCGGGGCACGTTGGTGTACTCGGTGTTCCGGGAAGGCGATCTTGATTCGGGGTCCCGATGAAGATCTTGGCGAGGGGAGCAGGGATTGGCGTCGGCGGAGCACTTGTTGAACGTGGCGATCTTGGCGTTCGGGTCCGAAGCGTCCGTGAGGATCTTGGAGTGTCGGGTCTCGGTCTTGGATCGGGCTTGGGGTCTTGGGTCCGTGGAAAGGCCATGTCGTCCGTGTAGACGACCTTGTCGGAACCTTAGAAGATCATGGCTCATCGGTCCGGACTTCCGGGATCGGTCTTGGTCTTCCTGTTGGTGCACAGGTTCTCGGCGGTCTTGGCGGTCCCGAGGTTCGGTGCCAGTCGTTGGCGGCTCAGGTGCTCAATAGGGCCATAGGGTTCACATGCGGTTCCCATGACACATACACGAGCACACACATACACGCACGCGGGCAGCGGGCCCACAGGTCGTCGGTGGCGGGCGAGCGAGGCGAAGGGACGGACGAGGCGGTGGCTGACGGGCAGGGGCCGAGGCAGCGGGCGGCAAGCAGAGGCGGCAGCCAGGGCGCGGCGGGCGAGAGGAGCCGGTGAGGGCTGCGAGGCAGCGGCGCAGCTGGGGTGGGTGGAGGGGCTGGCGGCCAGGCAGCAGAGGCGGTGGGCGGGTCGGCGAGGCTTGAGGCAGAGGGCGGCGGAGGCTGTGCCAGCATGGCCATGGTCGTCTGGTCAGCGGAAATCCGCCAGGCGGAGGCTCGAGATGCCGGACCTGGTGGCGGGGCAGCATGGCCAGCCTTGGTGTGAGGCAGGCGAGGCGGGCGGCGGGGGGGAGGCGGGCGGCAGGCCGTGGCAGCCAGGGGTGGTGGCGGACCCCTGGCGGTGGCGGTTGGAGGTGGCGGAGCTTGGCGGCGGGGCTCGGGCGCGGAGATGCGCTCCGGCGTGCGGGACACTCATGATGGGAGGAGGCCAGCGGCCTGGCGGCTGTGGTGAGTGCGCAGAGGCAGAAGGGCAAAGGCGAGTGGCCAGGGCGTGAGGAGGAGGGAGCTCAGGCGGCTCGGCGGGGCAGGGCGGGCTCGAAGAGATGGGAGAAGGAGCCTTAGCGTGGTGGGGCTGGGTCCCAGGAGCAGGTGAGGTGGGATCTGGGGCGTTCGTGCGTGGGGTGGGTGTGGCGTGTGTGTGAGTGGGTTGGGGCGGGGCTGAGAGAGAGGTGAGGGAGGAGAGAGAGGGGTGTGCAGCCAAGTGGCGGTTTGAGTGGGTGAGGGAGAGGGGCTGAGGTGGCGAGGGAGTGTGAGGTGATGTGGATCTAGGGGTGGGTAGGAGCTGGGTAGACTTAGGATTTAGGAGCAGGACAGGTTGGACCGTTTGTGAACTGAGGGGTGGTCGTTGATTGAAGCGCCCGTTCATGCCCCGCTAAAAAATAATATAGATTTTATTTGTGTTAAACGGGCCGTTGGCAAACCGATAGCGGCCAAAACAAAATATTCCGGGGACCCGGTTTTGATGTTTGAAAATAAAGGGGGCGTTTAGAAAACAACACGGGCTTTGCGAACATCGTTTTATGCAGACAATGCAGGATGATGACGATGCAATGCGCAAATTCAACGCGATTTTCTAGTAGTGGTTTTGCGGGATGCCACACTATAAAGGTGGCATTGAGTGTTCGGAAAGTATTGATTGAGACACATGGATCAAGAGTGGGATTTGTCCATCCATATGACGGATAGATATACTCTGGGCCCTCTCGGTGGAATGTCATCCAATTGGCTTGCAAGCATGTGACTGGCTCACAAGGGATCACAAATCACGGGAACGAGAAAAGAGTACTTATCGGTAACGAGGTTGAACTAGGTATGCAGAGATACCGACGATCATAACCTCGGATAAGTAAACTATCGTGAGACAAAGGGAAATTGGTATCGTATGTAAGTGGTTCATTCGATCGCAAAGTAATCGTAGAAATATGTGGGAGCCATATGAATTTCCAGATTCCTCTATTGGTTATTGTTCGGAGAAGTGTCTCGATCATGTCCGCATAATTCACGAACCGTAGGGAGACACACTTAAGGATTGACGTTGTTTGAGTAGTTATGGTATTATGAAAGAGACCGAATGTTGTTGAGCCTCGGATGGGATCCGGGATATCACGGTGATCCGGAATGGTCCGGAGAATAAGATTCATATAAGGAAAGTCCCGTTTGAGTTCGGGAATGATTCGGTGTTTTCATCGAATGTTCTAGAAGGTGCGGAATGTCCAAGCACTCGGAGGAAGGGTACATGAATGTGTCATTGCATTGGAATGATTGCATCATGTACTAAGTGTTCTCGCTGTTCCAAATAAAGATTAAATTGAATCCTAAACTGAAAAGTCAAGCGGCTTTGAAAGTCAAGCAGCTAAAACAGAAACTGTGGGAAACAAGCAAGAGGTGGTTGGAACCGACTTGGGGGAGTCCCTCAAGCGGCGCCAACCAAGGCTGACTTGGGGAGGGACTCCCCTCCCCTAGGCCGCCCCTCCCACCTATAAAAGGAGGTGCAGGGCCTCCTCCTCTACACACACAAGTTCCTATCCTCTAATCTCCGGTTTAGAGCCGTTTTGGTTTAGAGCTTCTAATTGCCCTATCCTTCGGTTTAGAGCCTTCTAATTGGTGTGTCTAAACCCTAGACCACTAATTGCTCTCTCTCATACTCCACCATACTCGCTCCGGCTTAAGCGAAGCCTGGGATCTCCCTCTACTTAGGTACCACGCGTTGTGTTGCGGAATCGTGAGGAGAGTGCTACAACCTCCGCTGCTGGAACAAGAGAGGAAGGTCTTCGTCGATAATCGAGCGTGTGACCGATTGAGGGCGCTTAGGAGCATGGCCGCGGAAGGATCGTCTCGCGATCTTGAGATCGGAAGTGTCGACTACATCACCCACGAGAATCTGCTCGTTAAGCGCTGGAATCTTTGAGGGTAAGTTATTCCATCGACTCGTTGCTACAATCTAGTAGATAGATCTTCGCTTGTTTGTTTGTATGCGATAGAAAAAATTTGTTTTCCATGCTACGAACCCCTACAAAGGGTATCGAGCCATGTCTATATGTAGATCTGTTGCAGTAGAACACAATGGTCATTGTGGGCGTTGATGCTTTATTGTCGATTGCTTCTTGTGTACTTTGCATCTTGCGGTATGTTGGGATGAAGCGGCCGGGCTAACCTTACATGACATCGTTCATGAGACTTGCTCCACGCTTGACATGCAACTTGTATTGCATAAGTGGCTTATGGTGCTGTTTCTCCTAGCATAGTTAAGATCCAATTTACAACGGGTGATTAACAATACTAGTATAAATGTTGTGGTTCTTGTTCGTAAGTTAGAACGACACTTATTAACAGCCCCAAACCACGTAAAACATGCAAAGAAAGTAGAGGCGTCTAACTTTGTTTTGAGGTGTCGTGATGATGTGATATGGCCATGATTGTGATTATATATGATGTATGCAATGTTCCTTATTGTAAGTCGGCAACCGACATGAGCCATATGGTTGTCTTTAATTTCTGTTAAGACCCGCGTGTCTATTCAAAGTAGTTGTAATAGTTGAAGCTGGTGGACGACAACCATGGAGCAGCGTCATTGACCTTGATGCAATGCCGGTGATGATGGAGATCATGTTCGTGCTTGAAGATGGAGATCGGAAGCACAAGAAGAAAGGCCATATCATATCACATATTATGAATTGCATGTGATGTTAATCCTTCATGCACATGAATTTCAAGTCATAAAGTGTTCACCCTTAGTTAGCACCGTTGCTAAAGCTTGTTGTTTCGAAGCACCACGTGATGATCGGGTGTGTTAGATTATACAAGTGTATACAACGTGAGCAAGCCAGATTTGTTCATGCGGAAACTAAGGTTTGATCTTGACGAGCCTAGCATGTACAGACATGGCCTTAGGAACACGGATTACCGAAAGGTAGAGCATGAGTCATATAGTAGATATGATGAACATGTTGATTGTTCTCCATTGAAGCTATATCAACTCTCGTGATGATCGGTTTTGATGTGGTGGATTTGGTTCGTGTGATCACTAAAACAATGTGAGGGATATTGTTTTGAGTGGGATTTCACCTAGATTAATTTAATTATTAATTAGAACTCAATTTATCATAAACTAAATCAAAGTGAATTTGCATAGTTGTTATAGTCATTAGCATCCGTTTACCACCTTGCGCTTAGTTATAATTGAGATGATAGAACTATAGAATTCTGGTTAGTTACTTTACGAACTGGTATCGTATTGTTCTGAAGTGTTAATCTAAAGTTTAAAGTCCTATTGCAAACTTTCAGTAAGTTCCGGTTACTCCATGAAGTTTAATAATTAGTATTACATCAAGAGTAACAATTCCAAGTGTTAGTATATAAGTATCATGTTTGTCTCCATGATTCTTGATATTCAAAGGATTCTATTAATATCAAGGTTATCTAGGATCTGAAAGAGTTGTTTCAGAAACCATGATTTGTGGAAGATATTGTGATATCTGAAACGAAATTTTGGTTGCAACATGATAGAGTATAATATGGCTAAAGTCATGTTCTCATATTTGATAAGAATTTGCAAAAGGTTGGAGACACTAGTTGTCCTAATCCTCCCAAAAGGTTTTGGAGAGCAACATTATACTCGCGATTCACCATTACAAGCTAAAAGTAGCTTGATCATGGATAAATCCATGATGAGGGTGAATATTTGATGTAGGTAAAATGTTTACTACACCAAGAGATTACTAAAGAAAGGAATTTGAAAGAACACCAAACATTTGATAATGGTGATCTACTTCAAAGTTCAAGTCCAAAGACATTGGTATTTAACTATACACGCTTGGGACTATGTGTCATATGTATGACTCCACTAATTGATGTTGATAGATTCTTTCAAATGTAGAAAGGAAATCTTGAAGAGAATCTCATAAGTATATGGCAGAAAAGAAAAGACTAGAATTGTTCAGTTTAAGTATATAGATGATATACATGTTATGGCTATATTCTTTGCTTATTAAACAATGTGGTTCTTAAGTATTTAATACTGAATTTGTTGGTATGAATCGTCATACGAAACAACAGAATTCATGAACTACAGTGGCCTAAGTAATTAGCAAAAGAATATGTGATGATGTTCATCGAAAACAAATAAAGGGTTATTGTGTTGCTCGTTAAACATCAAAGCTTGCCTTCAAGATTTGTTTTATTAGGTATTATGAGAACAAAAGGGTTGTTCAAATAATTGCCGTAATCCATAGAAGATGGATGATTCACAAATCTCGTTGGAAATATCACATCCATAAAACTAGTGCTAAAAATGTCGAAAGACAAATTGATTGAAAGATCACTTAGGAAGTGACATCGCAGTTTAAATTATATTGGAAAGAAAACATGAAGAAACTCCATATGGATGGAATTTTGGAGTCTATTTGATTTTGATCAAATGACGCTTGTGAAACTTTCCTAGAGATAATTAAAACTTCGTTCATAGGCAAAAAGGGAACGAATGACTAGCTTATTGGAACTTGTACATATTATTGTACGAAATCCATTATGTGTAGTCAAGAGCGATGGATTTCAACTTCATATGCTTTCTCCAAAAATTTGAGTGAATATATGAATATTTACTTAATAAGCATGAAGTGTGAAATATTTGAAAAGTTCAAAGATTTTCAAAATGAAGTGCAAAATCATTGTAACAAGAATATAAATAGTTTATGATAAGATCATAAAGGAAGATATTTGAGTTACAGAGTTTAGCATAATACCTAAGATTTAAGGAATCGTTCCGTGGATTTGCATTTTCCCGAAACACCATAAGAGTATGGAGCGTTCGAGATATGTAATTAAACCTTGTTTGACATGGAAAGATCAAAGGTATAATTCATAAAACTGCCATTGTATTTTAAAGATTAAAAGCTTTAGAGATTACCGTTTTTCCACTAAAAAGAGCTCCATCATAATCCGTTGAAATGACACCCTATAAAGTTATGGTTTGGGATAAAACCCAAGTTGTCCTTTCTTAAACATTGGTATGCTATGCATAAGAAAGATGTTTGCAACCAAAGTCGGATGAACCTGTCTTTGTATGTTATTTCGAATAACTGTTAAGTAATCCTCCATAACATCGGAGACAAAAGTGTTTGTCACTTAAAACGTCAAGTTTCTTTGAGAAGGAATTTTTCGTGAAAAGTTAAGTGGGAGGACAATAGAACTTTGATAAGGTTAAAGAACCTTAGCTATATGTGTAGAGTTGCGCAGCGCCGAAAAGTGTTCCAGAGGCAGCAACAAAGCTCATGGCTCACATACCTCAAAGGTTGTGGTCACGGAGAACCAAGTTCCTATTGAAACAAGTAGGTCGGATGAACAATCAAATACCAAGATTTGAGGGTTGAATCATTATTTGAGAATAATGAACCGACTACATGCAAAGAAGCGATGATGGGCCCTGACTCCGTCAAATGGCTTGAAGCCATAAAATCCGTGATAGTTCCATACATGAGAAATCAAGTTTTGAACTTGAAGGACCCTCGAGAAAGGTGTAAGACCTTACAGTTGTGTCTGGATCTATAAAGAAATAGACATGGATGTTTCACATCTATAATCGACATATTGGGAAAGAGTTTACAACAATGTTCAAAGGTTGACTATGACAAGATTTGATCCGTCATAGTGATATTTAGTCTAGGATTAATGTAGCGACCACTACATATAATTTTGTTATGTGGTAGTTGAATAAACAAAACAAGTTCTTCTAATAGAATTGTTACCTAGGGCGTGTGCATGACACGGTCCATAGGGTTTTGTTAATTCAAAGGATGCTAAATGCATATGCAAACTTCAATGGTTGAAGTAAGCATAGCGGAGTTGGAATCTTCACTATGATGAAACTGTTAAAAGAGTTTAATTTCATCGAGACAATGAAGATGCTTGCATTTGCAAGAAATTAAGTGGGGCGCTAAGACATGTTTCTAATACATTATGTGGAAGACATATTGTTGATTGGAAATGATGTATCTTTTATTAACACATATTAAGAATTTCATTCCGATGAAAGACTTAGGCAAAACCAAATATTTGGCATCAATAGGCGCTAATATGGTTGTGCAAGTACATAGACGAGATATTGAATGAGTTCAATATAGAAACTACAAGAAAAGGTTCTTGTCGCAGAAAGGATTGAAAGAGTTCAATGTTGATGATATATTCAAGTGTATTGACATTTGGTAAAGTGAAACAAATAATCAAGTATAGATTGATAATTGATGTATGAACTAACAAAGAGTATTTATATCAATCATCTTTGTGATATGTACAAATCCAGATATGTCCTATGCTCTAAATGTTGTGAGCATA
Source organism: Avena longiglumis (assembly GCA_030063025.1). Taxonomy (NCBI): domain Eukaryota; kingdom Viridiplantae; phylum Streptophyta; class Magnoliopsida; order Poales; family Poaceae; genus Avena; species Avena longiglumis. Next base: position 29,017,127 of record CP125973.1, read on the forward strand.
TACCAGAATGATTTGTAAGATGATCATTGGACAATAGTAAGGATATTCTTATGATCTTTTGGAAGAACTAAGAGTATATTATTTGTAGAAGTGACAAATAGATGGTTAGTTCATTGTAAAAGTACTACATTGATACTAGTTTTGTCACAAAGTACAAATTAAGTTTATCTCAATCTAAACTAAGGGTGGCACAATATAATGGAAAGTGAGTTCCATAATGGATTTGGATGAGTTCCAAAGTTAAGACATTGTGACAGATACTACAACAAAAGGATAAGTATATAACTGCTATTATAGCAGCAAAAGAGGGCATTTGTGTCAAGTAGTTTGTTATCAAACTAGGTGTAGTTCACAGAGGGATAATACTATGAAAATATATTGTGCGACAATATTATCAACATGTTTTAACCCCAAAGAACTAAAGGTCACACCGAAAGACCAAATTTATACAAAGCCATCTCATTAGAGAATGAGTGATGCGTAGAGACGCAAAGACATGCAATTACACACGGACACAGAGTGTCCGATCCGGAGATCAGTTGACCACTAGCAATCGTGTACATACAACACCGTAAAGCCATAGGTGTTGAATACACAAAGGTTTGAAACTAGATTATTGACTCTAGTGCAAGTGGAAGACTGTTGGAGATATGCCCAAGAGGCAATAATAAAGTAGGTTATTATCATATCTTCATACTTATGATAAATGTTTACATACCATGCTATAATTGTATTAACCGGAAACATTAATACTTGTGTGATTTGTAAACTAAAATAAGAGTCCCTAGTAAAGCCTCTTGTTAAACTAGCTTGTTGGTTAATATATGATCATGGTTTCCTGATCATGAACATAGAGATGTTATTAACAACAGGGTCATATCATTAGGAGAATGATGTGATGGACATACTCCTATATATAAGCGTAGCATAAAGATCAAGTCATTTCAATAGTTTAATTGCTATATGCTTTCTGATACATAGTAACCTAATTCCTTCGACCATGAGATCATGCATATCACCTTTACCGGATGGATGCTTTGATGTCATCAAACACCACACCGTAACAGGGTGGCTATAAAGGTGTCATTGAGTGTTCGGAAAGTATTGATTGAGACACATGGATCAAGAGTGGGATTTGTCCATCCATATGACGGATAGATATACTCTGGGCCCTCTCGGTGGAATGTCATCCAATTGGCTTGCAAGCATGTGACTGGCTCACAAGGGATCACATATCACGGGAACGAGAAAAGAGTACTTATCGGTAACGAGGTTGAACTAGGTATGCAGGATCATAACCTCGGATAAGTAAACTATCGTGATACAAAGGGAAATTGGTATCGTATGTAAGTGGTTCATTCGATCATAAGTAATCGTAGAAATATGTGGGAGCCATATGAATTTCCAGATTCCTCTATTGGTTATTGTTCGGAGAAGTGTCTCGATCATGTCCGCATAATTCACGAACCGTAGGGAGACACACTTAAGGATTCGACGTTGTTTGAGTAGTTATGTTATTATGATAAAGAGACCGAATGTTGTTCGGAGCCTCGGATGGGATCCGGGATATCACGAGGTGATCCGGAATGGTCCGGAGAATAATATTCATATAAGGAAAGTCCCGTTTCGGAGTTCGGGAATGATTCCGGTGTTTTCATCGGGAATGTTCTAGAAGGTGCCGGAATGTCCGGCACTCCGGAGGGGAAGGGGTACATGAATGTGTCATTGCATTGGAATGATTGCATCATGTACTAAGTGTTCTCGATGTTCCAAATAAAGGATTAAATTGAATCCTAAACTGAAAAAGTCAAACGGCCAGTTTGAAAGTCAAACGGCTAAAACAGGAAACTGTGGGAAACAAGCAAGAGGTGGTTGGAACCGACTTGGGGGAGGAGTCCCTCCAAGCCGGCGCGCCAACCAAGGCTGACTTGGGGAGGGACTCCCCTCCCCTAGGCCGCCCCTCCCACCTATAAAAGGAGGGGCAGGGCCTCCTCCTCTACACACACAAGTTCCTATCCTCTAATCTCCGGTTTAGAGCCGTTTTGGTTTAGAGCTTCTAATTGCCCTAGCCTTCGGTTTAGAGCCTTCTAATTGGTGTGTCTAAACCCTAGACCACTAATTGCTCTCTCTCATACTCCACCATACTCGCTCCGGCTTAAGGCGAAGCCCTGCGGGATCTCCCCTCTACTTCCGGTACCACGCCGTTGTGCTGCCGGAATCGCGAGGAGAGTGCTACAACCTCCGCTGCCTGCTGGAACAAGGGAGAGGAAGGTCTTCGTCGAGTACCGAACGTGACCGATCTGGGGCGCTGCGGAGCATGGCGCCGGAAGGATCGTCTACGCGATCTTGAGATCGTAAGTGTACGACTACATCACCCACGAGAATCTGCTCTCGTTAACCGCTTTGGAATCTTTGAGGGTAAGTTATTCTATCGACTCGTTGCTACAATCTAGTAGATAGATCTTGGCTTGTTTGTTTGTATGCGATAGAAAAATTTTGTTTTCCATGCTACGAACCCCTACACGAGTAGTGTAGTCTTTTTATGTTATTTTCTAGCCTTCTATTTTTTATTGCCTTCTTTTGCCGTGTTATAAGTGATGAAATAAAAATCCATTATAAAAAGTATTTTTTCTTCCTAAATGTTTGAGGTACCATGTTGTGGCATAGTCACGCAGTATCCAAATTCTCTATGACGAAGCCTACACATGGAGTCGCCCATGTTGTTCTGTTTATGGCGAATTGCGAACTCGACACAGTGGCGGCTCGGATAGTCGAAAACGGCCCTGGTGGGAGATGGTGTCTGGAACAAATGGCAAGAGCTAGGAAGATGGCTGGTGGTCGCCGATGAGGCTGGTGTCAGCTGCCCAGGAGCATGGTTAGAGGCCATCAAAGTCAGTGGTGATCATCATGCCATGGTAATGAGCATGGTATGTAGTGCTGCTTGTTATGTCCTACCTCCTATGTTCAGTTGAATGCTTATATGGAACACACATGTGCACCTCCATTGAAATAACACAAAACTTTGTTTTTACTACTTTAGAGTAACCAAAAAAACCCACCAATTATTACTAATGTTTCATTCCACCTTCTAACTGTTGTATCCTCTTTGGGAAAGCTTCCGTAACCATGATACTGATATACCTATGATATGTGCTTGATGTCGGTTGCTAATCTATATCTATATCTATATCTATATCTATATCTATACTTAATAATAAAGGAAGGAGTGTTTCTTGTAGTACCTACACTTTTTTGGACGGCTTTGTCCTTATAGTTTAGGGAAATTACCCACCTCTACCACCTATAAGTAAACTTATAATTAAACGGTTCGATTAAAAAAGGTGTTCTTCCCCAATCTCACGCCACCGTCAGCTCTCCCCCGCTGATGGCTACACCCAGACACAGCCAGAAGCGAGCTTCGTCGACGCCTGAAGCCACCCACCGCCGTCAAGGTATTCGCCATCCCATTTAAATCAAGTAACCGCCGGTTCCCTCGAGTCGGTATGGAATCCGAGGTCACGCTACAGCTCTGCACATGTCGGCCAGAGTGTCTGAAGCCCTGGTGCCGACTGCACCGCTGCAGTAGTGCAGCTCCGCATCGGGCGACCAGAGGGTCGAGGCCCTGGTGCTCCTCCCCTCCACGTCCTGATGGCGGGTTACACGGCTGCCGGATCCTGACCTTTGTTCGTCTCCACGATCTGGAAGATAGCCCTTATCTTTTTTTTGGCACATCCGCATCCGCGTATAGCAAAATTCAGAGTTATTGTGATTCTGAAGCTTACGTGCTTAAAATCGAGGACATCCGCATTACTACAGACCATATTGCCTATGTGCTTATTTAGTAGTATATCCGTGAGAGTAATTTCTGAAAACTGAAGAGGTGCAGGTGGTGCGGTTTTGGGCTGCCACTGCTCCTTGTGGTACTACAAGTGTACAACGTAACTCTGCTCTAAAGAGGCTAAGACAATCTTATTAGTTAGACCATGTAAAAGAAGTTGATCCCCGATATTTGCTTAAGACTGGAAGTCGTTAAAGGATTAGAATTTCCCAGAAAGTAATAACAACCTCGGTCAGCTGAACATGTGTTTGATGCACTTAAACTTTCTAACCATGCACTTGACTTTTACCTAAATTTGATCTGAATTTTACTAGCTGCGCTTGCATCTATTGATCTTGGTTTAATTCTTAATAGTTATATGTACAACCACCACTGTGTACAACCACAAATCATCCACTAGAAAATCTACATACAATTAGCATCATCTATTTCAGTCGTCATCCCTGTACATATATGAGTTACATGAAGAACACACATCACCAACTAAGAACTGAAGTTTCATAATATAAATAAGCATCCACTAAGTTCATGTAGTGCATACCAACTCCATGACACTAGCAATGATAAAGACCAAAGGATCGCAGAAACATGCAAAAGGCTCCAAGAACCATGATAAAGACCTACTGATGATTTAGGAACTATCATGGTGTGAACGTCTTTGATATATACTGTAGATGTGTGCTTATGTTTTTGCATACTAGATTTGGGTGCGTCAGTTTTTCATCCAAAATTTTATTGCTCTTTCCGGTGCAACGCACGAGTATGTTTCCTAGTTTAGTAAATAGTTCAATATAAGGACAAGAATATTTATTCTTCCAAAGAAAGCTAATATTTACTCATGTTTATGGGTTCTGTTGAAGCAAGGAGCTTCATTATCGGCTGAGGACAAAATTATACATATCATAAAAGGGGGTCTAATTCTTGGTGGGGAAAAATTGACAAGGAAAGTAGCTTAGACGTAGTACGAAGTACACTACATAAGAAGTAGGGGTATAATTCTCATCTCACCCAAATAAGTTACTATTGATTTTCATTGCATAGATAACATGCTTCCACTTTACTCCGTGTTTTGCATAATTTTTCAAAACCAGATTGGGTGAGATTTTTAAAAGAAAATGCCTCAAGTTATTGAAAATGCCCCACTATGAATAGGTTTACTCAATAGATTGGGTAGGCTGCACCGGTTGCATAATGCCTCAAGTTAGTATTTTCAAGGATATTTGCAACCGGTGTGGCCTACCCAATAATTCAAGGTATGAAAAGTCTGAACGGTTAAGTGGTTTCTCAAATTGTATACCACCCATGCTTGTGCCTAAAATCATAGTATAGTTCATACGGTATCCCTTGACCAGTTCAATGCTCAATGAAAAATAGGTTCTTTTCTATGTGAAAAGGCTCCAAATGAGAATATCAGAGGCCATGCAACTTAGCAAGATTGCAAGTGCCATTTATACTGGATAAGTTGTGTTTTTATTTGTTGTTTGCACGCACCTGATGTTTGAGGTCATTTTAGCTGAACTAACAACTATTCAAACGCTATTGTCTTGCTACAATCTTAGAAAGTTATTTAATATTTTAACGCAACTTTACAATACAGAAAGAGCAAAACCAAATAAGACTTGAGAGGAGTGCACTAGCTAGAAGCCTGGAAAGATCACTAAGTGAAGAGCAGAGGGGAAATGCAGGGGTGGCTTAGCCGAAGTGTGTGTGGGAAGGAGACCACAATGGTTTAGGAAGCACATACATTATCTAAATGCTTAGCTGAAGGTGCAATTTTTCGTCTGCTTTGTCTAGATCTGTTCGGGTATTGTCAGAGTGACGACGATTTTGTTGTTTCAGTCAGTTATTTGAACATGTTGTTTCAGTTAGTGATTACATTATAGTAGAGACATTTAATGATTATGGCTACTTATATACTTCAAATACTAGAGCCCGTTCTTCACATTGTTGGTATGGAATCTTACAATTTGATATAAGAACACTCTGTTAGACGTTTCTTATTTATGATTTTTCTTTGCTTGGAGTGCAAAGTAGGTTGCTAGATGGGGATGAAGGGTTTGTAAAAATGCCCATACGACATCACAGATTGGTTTGTCTTCACCATTTGTTAGAGGGATAGAGGGAACTCGGTACTATCCGACAAAATGATATTTTATGGTGACGAACTTTCGCTTCCAACAAGTAGCAGAGCCTCTACATGTAATTGGTTATCATCAAATCAACAGTGAGAAATTATAATCTATATTAGTTTTCTTGGTTTTGCAAGAGAACATTGTAGTACTAACCTTAGAAAACCGTTGTGTAGGTCAGACCATGAGGCCATGATTATCAGTGACCGTATAGATTTAACTAGAGCATCAATGGCCTGAAACTAAGATTAGCTAATAGCACTAAATATGCAGAATTATTGTATCAGTGTGGACCATCACCCTTTCTAGAACTAATATGTATTTTGCTCACACAACAAGAACATATAGATAATAATATTAACAAGTGTGCTGGCATTTCAGGAATATTTCATCCTTATTGTGTTGTAGTCATATTTTGCTGGGGTAAGGAGGATGCTGCAGACTACTACTACACTGGTTCTAATGAGCTGGGAGGTGAACGCCTATGGCAACAACAGATTAAGAAGAGTGGCTGGACTTCTAGGAGCAGTTGAAGGTGATATGTGTAATAGGGTACTGCAAGAGGCACAACAGCAATTCTATGCTCAGGCGATTAACTATATGAAGCCTTAGTTTCCCATTTTTGCTAAATATCCACTGATGAATATTCCGAATTCTATTGTGGTTGAAGACAAACATGGGAACTGCAATTGGGAGCATGAAGTTTTGGAGTCATAGATTTCTATGTAATGTGTACTGACAACAATAATCTGGTAATGGAAAAATATCAGCAACGTACATCATCATTACTTTGAAAGCTTAGTACCCGGACATGATTAGCAGGAATGTAGGAGCAAATTGCTGATGTATACAATTTTCTTTAATAAATAACATTTTTGAATCTTTTTCTGTTACATTGAAGTTTTCTTTGGCATGCTTAAAGCTACCACTTATATTGGTATCATCGTTATCATCATGAGAAAAGAATCAGTGTGAATTTAATAGACGCTCCCTGGAGTATTGTTTAAGTCATTGCAGCTACAATACTTCGTTATAGAAAAATCTGTGTTATAGAAATATTAGCTTGACAGGCAAAGGAGATAGTTGTACGTTTGGTGTTTTTTCTTTTCTTTCCTTTGCTCTTTTTTTGCTTGAGCTGGCTGTAAACTTCGTGCCAATTCGGCGCTCTCCTTCTAAGACAAATGATGCGCATTTAGATGCGTGATCGAGAAAAAAAGGAGATAATCTAACAACTGCAAGTTAGTAGGTGGCGAATTCAATTCAAGCTAAACTTGCTTCAAAGATTGATATATACCCCGCAGTACTGTTGTTGTATCCATAGATTAGCAAAACAAAGCCCTAAGGCTGAACCTATGCCAATCTTGTGTTGATTCCCATAACATTGTACATACTAATACATAGCTCTGCAGGTATAAATTTATCAAATCTTTGTCTACAATGTAAATATAAAAGTGATCACAATAAAATTTCATTTAATAATAGTATTTTTTCAAGATTTATTACGCGGAGAAAATGAAGGATAAACTTATTAGAAGCTAAAAACTTATACAAACTACAAAAGATCCTATCTACACTCCTATTATTTTTATGTTCTTCTTGATATACCCGAACCACAAACAATGACAAAGGAAGATTTTGGTTATGCCAAAATGTTTGCCTTCACCCTTGTTGTGAGGAGCCAACTTATGAATTCTAGGAAGTAGTCCTGTAATCCATTGTCAAATTGAGTATTATCGGTCACAATGGCAAATTTTAGATAACAATTAATTTATATTTATATGGACATTAATTTTAAAAATATATAATATTATTTTGTAAGCCTACCAGCATTATCTTTAGAAGTACATGAACATATCTATATACGAACATTAATATATTTGTCCAAATATACGGGCCATCTACTTCAAAGATGAGCCCTTGGAAAGTCTCGCTCCTATCCACCATGGCTTTTTTACATGGAGCCCAGCATCATGATCTGCGTCCCTGTCAAATACGTACACGGTACACTTTTGAAAAGGGGAAGATAATCGGGCAATGGTTTTATTCTTCGGCAGTAATTAACCATCTCATAAATTGTTTCCAAAATTAATCCTACCGTCGATTACGTTGTTTCCTATATATATGTACATGTCTCGCGGATAAACGGTAGATCCCTACAGTCCTAAACCAGTGCAAAGAAATGGCGCTCTGCGGCATGTGCATCTGCCTCTTCCTGGCCGTCGCTCTCGGCGCTGGCGGTGTCCCAATTCCCCCACCACAAGCTGCCACTAACCTAGCCAGCGGCAGCTGCTACCAAACAGAGAAGAGTGTGCCAAGTTGGTGCGCACAACAGTTCATCAAGGCGCTCTACGCCGATGTCGAGAAAATCCCCATCAGCGATGACTGCTGCGAGTTGCTCACATGCGTCCGTGAGCCGACGTGTGCCTCCGTGCTCCAAGACCTGTGCCCGCCCCCAACGAAGTGGTCCGATTGGCCGTGTCCTCCACCGCACCAAGCCGGCCGTGTCCGATTATCCTAATTACCCTAGTCGATCCACTGCAGGGATGCATGTGTACTTATGTATGCGATTTGCAATTCGACTTTTGGTAGTTCAATAGGGATGATGTATGATGGATTCGAATAATTTATCTGAATGCGCTTGTTTATGTGTTTGTAATTTCTTCTTTTTTCCTTTTTTTGCGAATGAGTTTCACTTCTTTCTAAAAATGAATTAGATTCATAATCTGTAAAATTAGGTGGTGCGGCTAACCGCAACTGAACTCATAACATTCCATGCCATTCTTGAATGGGCTCTTGATATTGTCTTCATGAAGTATGATGGGTTGAAAAGAAGGGTGTAGATGATGAGATGGTCGTGTGCAGTGGAGGGAGCTCGGGCCATTCAGGGTATATATAGAAGGCTAGTAGCACCGGTGGAAACGGGGCTATAGGTCCCGGTTGGTACGGGGCTTTAGTCCCGGTTGTCCAACTGGGACGGGGCAATCGGGACTAAAGCCCTAATCTTTAGTCCCGGTTGCCCCACCAATCGGGACTAAAGGGTGCACACGTGGCAGGGGCAGAGGGCGAGGGGGGTGGAGCATTAGTCCCGGTTCGTGACAGGAACCGGGACTAATAACCTGCTGCCGCGGCAGAGATTTGGCCAATTTCTGCGCATGTGAAGAATTCATTTTGGCACATTTTGTTGCCGCGGCAGCATTTTCGCCACTTTTTGTGTCGCGGCAGAGAATTCATTTAGGTTGTTTTATTGTTTATTTAGTGATTTGCACTTATCAATGAAGGAACCTTATATTACATCATGATGATAATATTATATTTAATACACGGATCGAGTTCATGCACTACATACAAAAGTTGCTATTCGATGCTACCGGCCAATTTCTTCAAAATTGCTATTTTTACAATTTCTATTGTCTATACACAGCCGAGTAGTATTCCCCTTTTGGGTCTAGGACTTCTGCATCCAAGAATCCCGCCAATTCCTCCTGAATTGCTTTGGCAGAAGACCGTCCCGTAGACGTTCGATCTGATATAAAAAAGGAGTCAGCCTATATGAATGAAACTAAACACAATTTTATTGTAATTAAAAACTATAGAAATTGTTTACGTACGTGGAGTTGCTCTAAATTTCTGCCCTTCTCATCGCACGTCTGCCGGATGAACTCGCATACATATGCTGCCATCTTTACAATTTGGGTACAACAATTTCTTGTGATCTTCTAACATGCCCTCTAACTTCAACTTCTCATTTTCTGTTTCACAGTCTCGCTTTGAATCAGAAATGACCCTAGCAAGTTCATCAGCCGGCTCATCTGATGCCCGTTCTTCACCTCTTTCCTCTCCATTGTCTTCCATTGCAGTATCACTGTATTTAGGAAACATATGATGATAGTTGTTATCATCATCTTCTTCTTCACCATCTTCCATCATAACCCCTCTTTCCCCGTGCTTGGTCTAGCAATTATAGTTGGGCATGAAACCTTTCATAATCAGGTGGCCGCGAATGATTTTCGAGGAAGAGTACTCCTTGTTGTTCCGACATTGAACACATGGACAACGTATAAATCCATTCTCTTTGTTTGCCGTAGCCACATCGATAAATTTATCCACGCCTTTGATATACCCGGCTACGCGCCGGTCACCGTACATCCATTTCCAACCGTTTATCTGCATCATATAAGTAAGTTTATCAAAAAACAGGACATCATAAATAGTGAAATAACCAATTCACACCGACACATGAATTGTATCAATGACCTAGAAAAGATAAGATTGCTAACCTCGATCGAGGGAAATAAAGAGGAGAAAGCTCAAGTGCGTCTCGGACACCTTCTATATTTTTGTTCTATGAGAAATTAAACGGTATTATTCACTCAAACATTTCATCAAACACCTTCGATGCATGCATGAGAAAAAACTAGCACACCCCCTCACACCTTCCACCATTCGAAAAAACAGAGTGGAGGCAGAGGAGGCTGGGGCGTTGCATTTATAGAGGGCAGGGGGTCTTTAGTCCCGGTTGGAGCCAGCAACCAGGACTAAAGGTGCGTGCCACGCCACGTGACTGTGGCCAAACCTTTAGTCGGTTGGTGGCTCCAACGGGACGTATTCCCTACCAACCGGACGCATGCCCCTGGCCCGTGCCGCTCCAATCGGACGGCAGCCAAGATTAGTCCCGGTTGGTGGCGCAACCGGGACAAATGCTCTGAGGGGTCGCGAACGGATAGCCCTTTTTCCACTAGTATAGATGTGACAGACAAACCTCACAAGGATAAACCAAAACCACAAAATCAGTCCCACTCATCAGATATCTATGTACGTTTAGTGAAATACGGCGTCGGACAATCCCTCATCCCGCATCCCGCAGAGGAATTTGTTTGTCTTATGCTGCTTGCCTTCGCTCCTACAGTAGATAACAGCTGGTGATCACGCGACGATTTCAGGAATACGTCACTACAGGGATACGCCGATGGCCAAATGTCGGGGCCGTCCGCGTAGCTGCCTCCCTCGGCCAGCCGACCAGTACGGCCGTCGGCGTAGATGACTGTGCCGAGGGTAGCCCTCGGCGTAGCGTGGCAGTCGGCGTAGTAGAGAGGGCTGTGTCGACGGGGACCCTCGGCGTAGCTCCAGTTTAGACACGGAAACGAAAACGGCGTTAGATAGCCAGCCTGGCCGTCGGCATAGCTCTTTGGAAAAAATTGTTTGGTTTGTGCCGACGGCTAGGCCGTCGGCGTAAGCCTCCCGATTTTTTTTCCTTTTATCTCATTCATTTTTGAAAAATCATAACTAAATCATTATAATTCATAATAATACAAATAATATATCAAAATTTGTAGAAAAATAAGATCTATCTATCTACACTCAAATTTTACACATTTGTGAACAAAAATTAAGTGGAACATAAAAAATTATATATAGTTTAAAACGGGCATTAGAAATTTTAAAACGATCCAAACAATGTGAAACCTTCGCGTGGTGCCATATTATCTGATATAGTTAGAAGGAAAAATATCAAACTTGGTATATTGATTATGTCTCAAAAAACCTTCATAAAATGACCTATCTCGTTTGAGATTTCTTGGCTTTCGGGTCAAATGACCAATGTTATGGCTAGAATGAAGGCATAGTTTATAATAATGTGTCTATATTGTGCATAAGTGTTCATCATGGGATGGCGAACAATGTTTTAGGAGGAAGTTTTCCTTTTTGTCGCACCAAAAAGCCGTTTTCCATTTTCTGAGTGTAAAAAACGGACGGTTTTGTGAAGCAACCACCAAATGGCTAATTCAAAATGCTGCCATCACATTTTTCAAAAATACTAGACCACCTTACATGGATAATGTCATAACAGGGGATCTCAAACCTTTCTGTCTATCCCTGGTGAGAAAGACAAATTCCTTCCGAATCGGCAGGAAGTGGGTTAGATATGAACTACATGTACATGATCGGATGCTCATGATTTTTTACAAAAATCATTTTGAGGTTCAAAATATGTTTTTTCATCAGGGATCAACTTCAAGTTTAGCAAGTCTCAGCCCCGAGCTAAGAATCTTCATGACCGCCCTTCAACAAAGTTTAACGATAGTTTAAAATGGGCATTAGAAATTCAAAAATGATCCAAACAATGTGAAACCTTCGTGTGGTATCATATTATGTAATATAGTTAGAAGGAAAATTTTCAAATTTGGTATATTGATTATGTCTCAAAAAAACCTTCACAAAATGACCTATCTCGTTCGAGGTTTCTTGGCTTTCGGGTCAAATGACCAATGTTATGGCTAGAATGAAGGCATAGTTTGTGATAATGTGTCCATATTCTTTATAAGTGTACATCATGGGATGGCGAACAATGTTTCAGGAGGAAGTTTTCCTTTTTTTCGCACCAAAAAGGCGTTTTCCATTTTCCGAGTGCAAAAAACTGACGGTTTTGTGAAGCAACCACCAAATGGCTAATTTAAAATACTACCGTCACATTTTTCAAAAATACTAGACCACCTTACATGGATAATGTCATAACAGGGGGATCTCAAACATTTCCGTCTATCCCTGGTGAAAAAGACAAATTCCTGCCGAATCGGTAGGAAGTGGGTCAGATATGAACTACAGGTACATAATCGGATGCTTATGATTTTTATAAAAAAATCATTTTTAGGTTCAAATATGTTGTTTCATCATAGATCCACTTCAAGTTTAGCGAGTCTCAGCCCCGAGCTAAGAATCTTTATGCGTGTCGTTTTAAACGGGCAAATGAAATTATGATAAGAATCACGACATAGTTTGTGATAAGTTTATATTGATATCATATTTGGATTCCTCTCATTTTTGTAATCAATTTAGACATGTTATTTTCCGAATGCCGATTTACAGATATTAATTATTCCATATTAAATAAAAAATAAAAAAAATAAAATATTTTTATTTTTATTTGAATTCAATAATATTTTTACTTATTCATTGTTGTTACTTAAATGATTGCTTATAATTTCAAAAAAATACAACCATGTGACATGATGATATAAGAGTTAATATGATTGATATCATAATATTGGCAATGTGTAAATTGCTTTGCGAAAAGAAATTCTGAAGGAACGAGAAAGTTAAACGTGCTAGAGCTGGAGTAGTGTTAGGATGGGTGACCGACCGGAAAGTTTAACTAAGACTGCATTTTAATTAGAAGGATGCTAGAAATCCTGATGCAAACAAGCGTTATGGATTTGTATTCTGTCCATGTAGTGGATGTAGGAATCAGAAGGATTACTCTGACTCAAAAACACTTCAAAGCCACCTATTGAAGTCCGGTTTCATCTCTAGTTATAATTGTTGGACCAAGCACGGAGAGAGAGGGGTTATATTGGAAGACAATAAAGAAGAGGAGGAGGATGAAAACTATCATGGTTTCCTTGAGTACAGAGATACTTCCATGGGGGAAGCTGAAGGGGAGGCTAAAGAAGAGACACATGATGAGCCCGCTGATGATCTTGGTCGGACCATTGCTGATGCACGAAGATACTGTGAAATTGAAAAGAAGAGGGAAAAGTTTAATAACATGTTAGAGGATCACAAAAATTTGGTGTACTCAAATTGCAAAAATGGTTTGAAAAAGCTGGGCAGCACACTGGAATTGCTGCGATGGAATGCATAGTGTGCTATACGTGAATTCTCATTTGAAAAGTTGCTAAAAATGATGAATAATATGCTTCCAAAAGATAACGTATTGCTCGCCAGTACATACGAAGCAAAGAAGGTTGTCTGCCCTCTAGGTTTAGAGGTTCAGAAAATACATGCATGCCCTAATTACTGCATCCTCTACCGTGGTGAGGAGTACAAGAATTTGGATGCATGCCCGGTATGCACTGCACTTTGGTATTAGATTAGACGAGATGACCCAGATGACGTTGAGGGCAAGCCCCTCCGGAAGAGGGTTCCTGCCAAGGTGATGTAGTATGCTCCTATAATACTACGGTTGAAACGTTTATTCAGAAACAAAGAGCACACCAAGTTGTTGCGATGGCATAAAGAGGAACGTAAGTCAGCCGAGATGTTGAGACACCCCGCTGATGGGTCGCAATGGAGAAAAATCGATAGGAAGTACCCGGACTTTGCAAATGACGCAAGAAGTTTAAGGTTTGGTCTAAGTATAGATGGCATGAATCCTTTTAGGGAGCAGATCTCCGGTCACAGAACCTGACCCGTGACTCTATGCATCTATAACCTTCATCCTTGGTTGTGCATGAAGCGGAAGTTTATTATGATGTCAATGTTGATCCAAGGTCCGAAGCAATCTGACAACGACATTGATGTGTACTTAAGGCCATTAGTTGAAGAACTTTTACAGTAGTGGCACAAACCCGGCATACACATGTGGGATGAGCACAAGCAGGAAGAATTTGACCTTCGAGCGTTGCTTTTCGTAACAATCAATGATTGACCTGCTCTTAGTAACCTTTTAGGACAGTCAAACAAGGGATACAATGCATGCATGCACTGTTTAGATGAGACTAAAAGTATATATTTGAAATATTATAAGAAGAATGTGTATAATGGGCATCGTCGATTTATTTTGGCCAACCATCCCTTAAGAAAGAAAGGCAAGCATTTCAACGGTCAGGCATGTCACCAGACGAAGCCTAAGGAACGTACTGGTGCTGATATATTTGATATGGTCAAAGATTTGGATCAAATAGTAACCTTTGAAAAGGGTCTTGGAGGAAAATATGTTCTGAAGGACGCTGACGGACACGCACCCATGTGGAAGAAGAAATCTATATTTAGGAGCTACCATATTGGAAATTCCTAAAGGTCCGCTCTGCAATCGACGTGATGCATGTGACGAAGAATCTTTGCGTGAACCTGCTAGACTTCTTAGGCGTGTATGGAAAGACAAAAGATACACCGGAAGCACGGAAGGACCATCAACGTATGAAAGACCCAGATGTCCTGCATCCAAAATGGTTTCAATGTCATGCCAGCTACGCTCTTACCAAACAAGAGAAGGAAATCTTTTTTGAATGCCTGAGCAGTATTAAGGTCCCGTATGGCTTCTCGTCGAATATAAAGGGAATAATAAATATGGCAGAAAAACGTTCCAAAACCTAATGTCTTATGACTGCCACGTGATTATGACGCAAATGCTTTCGATTGCATTGAGGGGGCTTCTACCGGATAATGTTCAAGTACCCATTATGAAGCTATGTGCATTCCTCAATGCAATCTCTGAGAAGATAACCAGTCTTGAAGATCTACCACGGTTACAGAATGATGTGGTCCAATTGTTGGAGATATGCCCAAGAGGCAATAATAAAGTGGTTATTATCATATCTTCATACTTATGATAAATGTTTACATACCATGCTATAATTGTATTTACCGGAAACATTAATACTTGTGTGATTTTTAAACATAAAAGAGTCCCTAGTAAAGCCTCTTGTTAAACTAGCTTGTTGGTTAATATATGATCATAGTTTCCTGATCATGAACATATAGATGTTATTAACAACAGGGTCGTATCATTAGGAGAATGATGTGATGGACATACTCCTTAAGTTAAGCGTAGCATAAAGATCAAGTCATTTAACATAGTTCATTTGCTATAAGCTTTCTGATGCATAGTATCATAATTCCTTCGACCATGAGATCATGTTAATCACCATCACAAGAAGGATGCTTTGATGACATCAAACACCACACCGTAACCGGGTGGCTATAAAGGTGGCATTGAGTGTTCGAAAAGTATGGGTTGAGGCATATGGATCAATAGTGGGATCTATCCATCCATATGACGGATAGATATACTCTGGGCCCTCTCGATGGAATGTCATCCAATTAGATTGCAAGCATGTGAATTGCTCATAAGGGATCACATATCACAGGAACGAGAAACGAGTACTTATCGGTAACGAGGTTGAACTAGGTATGCAGAGATACCGACGATCAAAACCTCGGATAAGTAAATTATCGTGAGACAAAGGGAAATTGGTATCGTATGTAAGTGGTTCATTCGATCGCAAAATAATCGTAGAAATATGTGGGAGCCATATGAATTTTCAAATTCCTCTATTTGTTATTGATCGGAGAAGTGTCTCGGTCATGTCCACATAATTCACGAACCGTAGGGAGACACACTTAAGGATTCGACGTTGTTGAGTAGTTATGGAATGATGAGTAAGAGAACGAATGTTGTTCAGAGTCTCGGATGGGATCCGGGATATCACGAGGAGATCCGGAATGGTCCGGGGAATAAGATTCATATAAGGAAAGTCCTATTTCGAAGTTCGGGAATGATTCTGGTGTTTTCACCAGGAATGTTCTAGAAGGGTATAGAAGGTCCGACACTCCAGAGGGGAAGGGTACATGGATGTGTCATGACAATGTGGAATGGTTGCATCCTGTACTAGGTCACTTGGCTGTACAAAATAAAGAGAAGAAATCAAATCAAAGTTTGAAAGTCAAACGCCAATTTGAAAAAGTCAAATCTCAAGTTTGCTTGGTGGAGGGAGAGTAGGAAACCTACTTGGGGAGGAAGTCCCACTCCCTCGCACCCGCCATCCATGAGGAGGAGTTGGAGGAGGACTCCCTCCTCCCCAAACCGCATCTCCCCTCCTATATAAGGAGGGGTAGGGCGCCCCTCTCCCTACACCCAAAACCGTAGCCTAAGGCGCCACCACCACCACCAAGTGCTGCTACCGCCACCACCTAGGGATCTCCTCCCAAGTCGCCGAGTTGGGGTATCCCAAACCCTATTCGCCGGCCACACCTCTCCCCTTGGTGCCTTCTAAACCCTAGATCACCAAGGCCTCTGTCATACTCCACCATACTCGCTCCGTCTTAAGGCGAAGCCCTGCGAGATCTCCCCTCTACTTCCTACACCACGCCGACGTGCTGCCGGAATCGTGAGGAGAGTGCTACAACTTCCGCTGCCTGCTGGAACATGAGAGAGGAAGGTCTTCATCGAGTACCGAACGTGTGATCGACTGCGGAAGCGCTGCCGGAACGCAGCGCCGGAAGGATCGTCTATGCGATCTTGAGATCGGCAAGTGTACGACTACATCACCCACGAGAATCTGCTCTCGTTAACCGCTTTGGAATCTTTGAGGGTGAGTTCCTCTAGTAGATAGATCTTGGCTTGTTTGTGTGCATGCGGTAGAAATTTTTTGTTTTCCATTCTACGAACCCCTACAGTGGTATCAGAGCCAGGTTTATATGTAGATCTGTTGCACGAGCAGAACACAATGATCATTGTGGACGGTGGTGCTTTTATTATCAATTGCTTCTTGTGTACTTTGCATCTTGCGGTATGGTGGGATGAAGCGGCCCGGGCTAACCTTACATGACATCGTTCATGAGACTTGCTCCACGCTCAACATGCAACTTGTATTGCATAAGTGGCTTTGCGGGTGTCTGTCTCTACCATCATAGTAAAGATTCAATTTACAATGGGCACTTGATAGTTCAAGCATCAACGTTGTGGTTCTTGTTCGTAAGTTAGAATGACACTTATTGAAAGCCCCAAACCACGTAAAATATGCAAAGAAAGATTAGAGGCGTCTAACTTTGTTTTGCAGGGGTGTGTTGTGATGTGATATGGCCATGATTATCATTATATATGATGTATGCAATGTTCCTTATTGTAAGTTGGCAACCGGCAGGAGCCATATGGTTGTCTTTTAAATTCCGTTAAGACCCGCGTGTCTATTATTCAAAGTAGTTGTAATAGTTGATGCTGGTGGAGGACAACCATGAAGCGGCGCCATTGACCTTGACGCCATACCGGTGATGATGGAGATCATGTTCGTGCTTGAAGATGGAGATCGGAAGCACAAGGAGAAAGGCCATATCATATCACATATTATGAATTGCATGTGATGTTAATTCTTTTATGCATCTTGTATTGCTTAGTTCACGACGGTAGCATTATAAGATGATCCCTCAAGCACACAATTTCAAGTTTTAAAATGTTCATCCTTAGTAAGCACCCTTGCTAAAGCTCGTTGTTTCGAAGCATCACGTGATGATCGGATGTGTTAGGTTCTGCGAGTGTATACAACGTGATCAAGCCAGATTTGCTCATGCGGAAGCTAAGGTTTGATCTTGGCGAGCCTAGCATGTACAGACATGGTCTCGGAACACGGATCACAGAAAGGTAAAGCATGAGACATATAGTAGATATGATGAACATGTTGATTGTTCGCCATTGAAGCTACATAAACTCTCGTGATGATCGGTTTTGATGTGGTGGATTTTGTTCGTGTGATCACTAAAACAATGTGAGGGATATTGTTTTGAGTGGGAGTTCAACATCAATATGATTAAAAGTTGAACACTATTTATCATAAATTAAATCAAAGTGAATTTGCATAGTTGTTGTAGTCATTGGCATCTGTTTACCACCTTGCGCTTAGTTTTAATTGAGATGATAGAACTATAGAATTCTGGTTAGTTATTTTACGAACTGGTATTGTATTTTTTTGAAGTGTTAATCTAAAGTTTAAAAGTCCCATTGCAAACTTTCAGTAAGTTTCGATTACTCCGTGAAGTTTAATAGTTGGTATTAAATCAAGAGTAACAATTCCAGTGTTAGTATATAAGTATCATGTTTATCTCCATGATTCTTGATATTCGAAAGATAGTTTCAATATCAAGGTAATCTAGGAGTTGAAAGAGTTATTTCAGAAACCATCATGTATGGAAGATATTGCGATATCTGAAATGATGTTTTGGTTACAACATGATAGAGTAGAATATGACAAAGTTAATGTTCTCATATTTGATGAGAATTTACAAAAGGTTGGAGACACTAGTTGTCCTAATCCTCCAAAAGCTTTTGGAGAGCAACATTATACTCGCAATTCACCGTTATAAGCTAAAAGTAGCTTGATCATGGATAATTCCATGATAAGGGTGAATATCTGATGTAGGTAAAATGTTTACTACACCAAGAGATTACTAAAGAAAGGAATTTGAAAGAACACCAAACATTTGATGATGGTGATCTACTTCAAAGTGCAAGTCCAAAGACATTGGTATTTAACTATACATTCTTTGGACTATGTGTCATGTATATGGCTCCACTATTGATGTTGATAGATTCTTTCAAACAGAAAAAGAAATACTCAAAGAGAATCTCATAAATATATGGCAGAAAAGAAAAGACTAGAATTGTTTAGCTTAGGTATATAGAGGATATACGCGTTATGGCTGTATTCTTTGCCTGTTGAATAATGTGGTTCTTAAGTATTGGATACTGAATTTGTTGGTATGAATCGTCATACGAAACAACAGAATTCATGAACTACAATGGCCTAAGTAACTAGCAAAAGAATATGTGATGATGTTCATCGAGAACAAATAAAGGGTTATTGTGTTGCTCGTTAAACATCAAATCTTGCCTTCAAGATTTGTTTTATCAAGTATTATGAGAACAAAAGGGTTATTCAAATAATTGCCGTAATCCATAAAAGATGGATGATTCACAAATCTCGTTGGAGAAATCACATCCACAAAACTAGTGCTAAAATGTCAAAAGACAAATTGATTGAAATATCACTTAGGAAGTGACATCGCCGTTTAAATTATATTGGAAAGAAAACATGAAGAAACTCCATGTGGATGGAATTTTGGAGTCTTTTTGATTTTGATCAAATGATGCTTGTGAAACTTTCCTAGAGATAATTAAAACTTCGTTCGTAGGCCAAAAGGGAACGAATGACTAGATTATTGGAACTTTTACATATTGTTGTATGAAGTCCATTATGTGTAGTCAAGAGCGATGGATTTCAACTTCATATGCTTTCTCCGAAAATTTGAGTGAATATATGAATATTTACTTAATAAGGATGAAGTATGAAACATTTGAAAAGTTCAAAGACTTTCAAGATGAAGTGCAAAATCATTGTAACAAGAATATAAATAGTTTATGATAAGATCATAAAGGAAGATATTTGAGTTAAAAGTTTAGGATAATACCTAAGATTTAAGGAATCGTTCCGTGGATTTGCATTTCCCGAAACACCATAAGAGTATGGAGCGTTCGAGATATGTAATTAAACCTTGTTTGACATGGTAAGATCAAAGGTGTAATTCATAAAACTGCCATTATATTTTAAAGATTAAAAGCTTTAGAGACTACCGTTTTTCCACTGAAAAGAGATCCATCATAATCCGTTGAATTGACACCATATAAAGTTATGGTTTGGGATAAAAACCCAAGTTGTCCTTTCTTATAAATTAGTATGCTATGCATAAGAAAGATGTTTGCAACCAAAATCGGATGAACATATCTTTGTATGTTATTTTGAATAATAGCTAAGTAATCCTCCATAACACGGAAGGCAAAAGTGTTTGTCGCTTAGAACGTCAAGTTTCTTTGAGAAGGAATTTTCTGTGAAAAGTTAAGTGGGAGGAAAATAGAACTTTAATGAGGTTAAAAGAACCTTAGCTATATGTGCAAAGTTGCGCAGCACCGAAAAGTGTCCCGGAGGCAGCAACAATGCTCATGGCTCACGTGCCACAAAGGTTGCGGTCACAGAGGTCTAAGTTCCTATTGAACTGAGTAGGTCGGGTAAACAATCAAATACCAAGATTTGAGAGTTAAATCATTATTTGACAATAATGATCAGACTACATGCAAAGAAGCGATGATGGGCCCTGACTCCGTCAAATGGCTTGAAGCCATAAAATCCGTGATAGTTCCATATACGAGAGATCAAGCTTTGAACTTGAAAGACCCTCTGGAAAGGTACAAGACCTTACAGTCATATTTGGATCTATAAAGAAATAGACATGGATGTTTCATATCTATGAAATTATCAACATGTCGGGAAAGAGTTCACGACAATGTTCAAAGAATTGACTATGACAAGATCTGATCGTTCATTAAGCAATATTTAGTCTAGACGGATTAATGTAGCAACCACGACATATAATTTTGTTATGTGTTGAATAAACAAAACAAGTTCTTCTAATAGAATGGTTACCTAGGACGTGTGCATGACACGGTCCAAAGGGTTTTGTTAATTCATAGGATGCTAAAAGCATATGCAAACTTCAATGGTTGAAGTAAGCATCGCGGAGTTGGAATCTTCACTATGATGAAACTGTTAAAAGAGTTTAATTTCATCGGAGACGATGAAGATGCTTGCATTTGCAAGAAATTAAGTGGGAGCGCTAAGACATATTTCTAATACATTATGTGGAAGACATATTGTTGATTGGAAATGATGTATCTTTTATTAACATAGGATAATAATCTCATCTCGATGAAAGGCTTAGGGAGAACCCGAATATTTGGCATCAATGTCTATATGGATAAATTGTGACACCAATATGGTTGTGCCAAAAGTACATAGAGAGTTCAATATAGAAACTACAAGAAAGGTTCTTGTTGCACAGGAAGGATTGAATAAATATTTAAGTATTTTGATACTTGATAGATAAAATCACAAAGAGTATTTTATCAATCATGTTGTGATGTGTACAAATCCAGATATGTCCTATGCTCTAAATTTTATGAGCGTATACCAGAATGATTCATAAGATGATTATTGGACGATAGTAAAGATATTCTTATGATCTTTTAGAAGAACTAAGAATATATTATTTTGTAGAAGTGACAAATAGATGGTTAGTTCATTGTAAAAGTATTACATTGATACTAGTTTTGTCACAAAGTACAAATTAAGTTTATCTCAATCTAAAATTAAGGGTGACACAATATGATGGAAATTAAGTTCCATAATGAATTTGGATGAGTTCCAAAGTTAAGACATTGTGACAGATACTACAATAAAAGGCTAAGTATATGACTGTTGTTATAGCAGCAAAAGAGGGCATTTCTGTCAAGTAGTTTGTTATCAAACTAGGTGTAGTTCACAGCAGGATAGTACTATGAAGATATATTGTATGACAATATTATCGACATGTTTTAACCCCAAGGAACTAAAGGTCTCACCAAAGGACCAAATTTGTACAAAGCCATCTCATTAGAGAATGAGTGATGCGTAGAGACACAAAGACATGCAATTACACACGGACCTGGAAGTGTCAGATCTGGAGATCAGTTGACCACTAGCAATCGTGTACATACGACACCAGAAAGCCATAGGTGTTGAATACACAAAGGTTTGAAATTAGATTATTGACTCTAGTGCAAGTGGGAGACTGTTGGAGATATGCACAAGAGGCAATAATAAAGTGGTTATTATCATATATTCATACTCCCTCCGTCCTAGAGTGTAAGTCACAATCTCATTTTCAGATTGTCCCGCATATGAAGCAAATAAGGCACAATTTGCATTAATTGGAGTTAATTAGCACATGCATCCTGCACTTTTTTCTCCTCCACATGCATCGGTTTGGCACATGCATCATGCATGCAGTAATTATGGGGCTGTTTTTATTGGCTGTACCAAATACGAAGCATCACAGTCCGGCCTAATTAGTCACAATTCCAGCCCCAATCACGTTAAGCCTTGGGCCAAGATATAAGAGGATTGTGACCTAGACTCTAGGACGGAGGGAGTACTTATGATAAATGTTTACATACCATGCTATAATTGTATTAACCGGAAACATTAATACTTGTGTGACTTGTAAACATAAAAGAGTCCCTAGTAAAGCATCTTGTTAAACTAGCTTGTTGGTTAATATATGATCATGGTTTCCTAATCATGAACATAGAGATGTTATTAACAACAGGGTCATATCATTAGGAGAATGATGTGATGGACATACTCCTATAGTTAAGCGTCGCATAAAGATCAAGTCATTTAATATAGTTCATTTGCTATAAGCTTTCTGATACATAGTAACCTAATTCCTTCGACCATGAGATCATGTTAATCAGCATCACCGGAAGGATGCTTTGATGACATCAAACACCACACCGTAACTGGGTGGCTATAAAGGTGGCATTGAGTGTTTGGAAAGTATGGGTTGAGGCACATGGATCAAGAGTGGGATCTGTCCATCCATATGACGGATAGATATACTCTGGGCCCTCTCGGTGGATCATCCAATTAGCTTGCAAGCATGTGACTGGCTCACAAGGGATCACATATCACAGGAACGAGAAAAGAGTACTTATCACTAACGAGGTTGAACTAGGTATGCAGAGATACCGACGATCAAAACCTCGGATAAGTAAACTATCATGAGACAAATGGAAATTGGTATCGTATGTAAGTGGTTCATTCGATCACAAAGTAATCGTAGAAATATGTGGGAGCCATATGAATTTCCAGATTCCTCTATTGGTTATTGATCGAAGAAGTGTCTCGGTCATGTCCGCATAATTCACGAACCGTAGGGAGACACACTTAAGGATTCGATGTTGTTGAGTAGTTATGGAATGATGAGTAAGAGACCGAATGTTGTTCGGAGTATCGGATGGGATCCAGGATATCACGAGGAGATCCGGAATGGTCCGGAGAATAAGATTCATATAAGGAAAGTCCTATTTCGGAGTTCGGGAATGATTCTGGTGTTTTCACCAGGAATGTTCTAGAAGGGTCTGGAAGGTCCAGCACTCCGGAGGGGAAGGGTACATGGATGTGTCATGACAATGTGGAATGGTTGCATCATGTACTAGGTCACTTGGCTGGACAAAATAAAGATAAGAAATCAAATCAAAGTTTGAAAGTCAAACGCCAATTTGAAAAAGTCAAATCTCAAGTTTGCTTGGTGGAGGGAGAGTAGGAAACCTACTTGGGGAGGAAGTCCCACTCCCTCCCACCCGCCGGCCATGAGGAGGAGTTGGAGGAGGACTCCCTCCTCCCCAAACTTTCTCTCCCCTCCTATATAAGGAGGGGTAGGGCGCCCCCTCTCCCTACACCCAAAACCCTAGCCTATGGCGCCACCACCACCACCAAGTGCTGCTGCCGCCACCACCTAGGAATCTCCTCCCAAGTCGCCGAGTTGGGTTATCCCAAACCCTAGCCGCCGGCCACACCTCTCCCCTTGGTGCCCTATAAACCCTAGATCACCAAGGCCTCTCTCATACTCTACCATACTCGCTCCGGCTTAAGGCGAAGCCCTGCGAGATCTCCCCTCTACTTCCGACACCACGCCGTCGTGCTGCCGGAATCGCGAGGAGAGTACTACAACCTCCGCTGCCTGCTGGAACAACGGAGAGGAAGGTCTTCATCGAGTACCGAACGTGTGACCAACTGCGGAAGCGCTGCCGGAACGCAGCGCCGGAAGGATCGTCTACGCAATCTTGAGATCGGCAAGTGTACGACTACATCACCCACGAGAATCTGCTCTCATTAACCGCTTTGGAATCTTCGAGGGCGAGTTCCTCTATCGAATCGTTGCTACAATCTAGTAGATAGATCTTGGCTTGTTTGTGTGCATGCGGTAGAAATTTTTTGTTTTCCATGCTACGAACCCCTACACCAATGTCTTGTCAGTTTCGAGTTGGTGTTCCCGCCATCCTTCTTTAATATTATGACGCACCTACTGGTTCACCTAGACGAAGATATTTCCATTCTCGGTTCTGTATTTTTACACAATATGTTTCCCTTTGAGAGGTTCATGGGAATCTTAAAGAAATATGTTCGTAACCATGCTAGGCCAGAAGGAAGCATCTCCAAGGGCTATGGAACAAAGGAGGTCATTGAGTTTTGTGTTGACTTTGTTCCTGACCTTAGGCCGATTGGTCTTCCTCAATCGCAGCATGAGAGGAGACTGAGTGAAATGGGTACTCTAGAAAGGAAATCAATAATATGTAGGGATGGACATGCACATTACACAGTTCTACAAAATTCCATCTTGGTGGCTCCGTATATCGAGGAACACAAGAAAATTTTACGCTCTAACAACCCTAGAAAGCATGACTCCTGGATTAGAGATGAACACATGCAGACTTTTGGCGGTTGGTTGCAACATCTCATCAAAAACAACACTCTTGGAGATCAGCTATACTTGTTGTCCATGTAACCATCTTCGACTATATCGACTTTTCAAGAGTACGAGATAAATGGATATACATTTTACATGATCACCCAAGATAAAAAGAGCACCAACCAAAACAGCGGTGTCCATTTTGATGCAACAAACAACAATGGGTCAAAGACCACATATTATGGTTACATAGAGCAGGCCCGGCCCTAGGGCGGCGCAAGCGGGACGGTTGCCCCGAGCCCCCGAAATTGAGGGGCCCCAAATCCAACCTCGGTAAGCATATCCAGCGGCCGACGGGAATGTCTAGTGTTGCGGCGCCATTGGAGCATGTCAGGGAGTTTCTCTCGTACGGTTGAGGGAGGACGAAGCGTTGTCGTGTTTTTCAGTTGGACCAGAACTTGGGCCTCGTTCCTTATGTTTGATTGGGTCTTTCTTTTTTATTCAGTTAGCAACGAATAGGATTAAGCGGGGTAGGTCCTTCAGGTAGAGAAGAAACAGGGCTAGGACGTGAGACTATATGTACATATTTATTCCGTATTTCTCTAAAAAAAATATTCCCTTGGTATCAGAATTTAAGATGCTCTGCATTTCTTGACAGCATCTAAAATTATGGCAATTTACAAAATTACTCGACATGCTGTCCGGACCAGCGATCGGAAATTTGAATCGCATAACTCGGGATTGTCGTGCAACTCGAGACTATCTTGCGGCCACCGGATCCTTGCGCCGCCCAAATCCTTGTGCCGTCGCCTAGCAAAATCGATCCCCCTAGGATTCTGGCGCGTCGCCCAGCCAAGTCAACGAGAGGTGATAGAGATTCTAGGAAGAGTTGATGTCATAGTCGGCAATATTTATATTCATATATCAGTTATTTGGAATCTAGGGTTGTTGGAAGAAAATTAAGGCAACATATATAAATTATTTGACAAAATGATCACTTTCATATATGTCTTAATTTTTATTGGTTATATTACACGTCTACATAAATGACTATTTATTATGCTCCTCGGGGCCCAAGTTCTAATTTTGCCCCGGGCCCTCGTAATACCAGGACCAGGCCTGACATAGAGGATATATGGGAACTTGACTATGGACCTACTTTTAAGGTCTCCTTGTTTCGGTGCAAATGGTTCAAGCTGATAGGAGGAGGGTTTGAGGTAGACAAGAAGTACGGAATGACATGAGTGGATCTTAACAATCTTGGGTACTTAGACGAACTATTCGTCCTAGCCAATGATGTGGCTCAGGTTTTCTATGTGAAGCACATGTCTACCAAACCTAGAAAAAGAAAAAATAATCAAAAGAATACATCAGAAGATGAGCCAAAGCGCCACATAGTTATTTCAGAGAAAAGAAACATCATGGGAGTGGAGGACAAGACAGACATGTCAAAATATTGTGATAAGTTTTATGAAATTACGCCCTTCACAGTGAAGGATGACACAAACATCATGTTAATGAATGAAGATGCTCCATGTTTACGACGCAATCAGAAAGGGGCACACGCGAAGAAATGATGTGTAATAATGTAACATTTTATGAATGAAGATGCTCCATGTGTCCATTTTATGTATTAAACATTTTATGCAATCAGATAGGGGACAAGCCTCGTTAGTACTTGCATTGGATATCTAAAGAAATAACATATTGTGAGTTTAAAAATAATTTTTCCAAAAATCACGGGCGTTAGATCATGTACCTGTAGTTCAAACCGGACCAACTTCGTGCCGATTTGTCTTATTCACCCGGGAAATACGGAAATGTTTCAGATATCCCGGTTGGGAGATTGTTCGTGTAAGGTGGTCTAGTATTTTAGAAAATTTGGATGGTAGCATTATGTAACTGTATTTTGGTGCTGCTTCACAAAACGACCTGTTCTTTGCGCTAAAAAATAGAAAATGGCTTTTCTGTACGACGAAAAGGAAAACTTCCTCCTGTAACATTGTTCGCCATCCTAATATCCACATGCATTGACAATATGGGCACAGTATCACAAACTATGCCGTAATTCTACACATAACATCGGTCACTTGGACCGAAAGCCATAAAATCTCGAACATGATAGGTCATTTTGTGATGATTTTTTGGGACATATTCAATATACCAAGTTTGGTATTTTTCCTTGCAACTATGTCACATAATATGATACCACGCAAAGGATTTACATTGTTCGGACCTTTTTTGAATTTCTTATGCCCGTTTCGAATTTTTTCCGTTTCAAACTAAGGTCAAAACAGTGTGCATGAAGATAGGGGACGAGCCTCGTTAGTACTTTCATTGGATATCTGAAGAAACAACATATTGTGAGTCTAAAAATGATTTTTCAAAAAATCACGGGCGTTAGATCATGTACCTGTAGGTCAAACCGGACCCACTTCCTATTGATTCGGCAAACATTTGTCTTTTTTACCCAAAAAGGACAGAAAGGTTTGAGATCTCCTGGTTGAGAGATCTTTCATGTAAGGTGGTATAGTATTTTACAAAAATGGGATGGTAGCATTTTGTAACTACATTTTGGTGGCTGCTTCACAAAACGACCCATTTTTGCGCTTGGAAAATGGAAAATGGCTTTTCCGTGCGATGAAAAGTAAAGCTTCCTCCTGCAACATTTTTCGTCATCCCAAGATCCACATGCATGCACAATATGGGCACAGTATCACAAACTATGCCGCAATTCTGCACATAACATCGGTTACTTGGACCGAAAGCAATGAAACCTCGAACATGATAGGTTATTTTGTGAAGGTTTGTTCGAGACATAATTAGTATACCAAGTTTGGTATGTTTTCTTGCAAATATGTCAAATAATATGACACCACGTGAAGGATTTACATTGTTCGGACCTTTTTGAATTTCTTATGCCCGTTTCGAATTTTTTTCCGTTTCGAACTAAGGTCAAAACGATGTGCATGAAGATAGGGCACGAGCCTTATTAGAACTTGCATTGGATCTCTGAAGAAACAACGTATTGCGAGTCTAAAAATGATTTTTACAAAAAATCACTGGCGTTAGATCATGTACCTGTAGTTCAAACCGGACCCACTTCCTACCGATTCGACAGACATTTGTCTTTTTCACCCGGGAAATACAGAAAGGTTTGACATATCCTGGTTGGGAGATCGTTCATGTAAGGTGGTCTAGTATTTTAGAAAAATGGGATGGTAGCATTCTGTAACTGCATTTTGATGGCTGCTTCACAAAAGACCCGTTTTTTACGCTCGGAAAATGGAAAATGGCTTTTCCGTGCGACGAAAAGGAAAACTTCCTCATGCAACATTGTTCGCCATTCCAAGATCCACATGCATGCACAATATGGGCATAGTATCACAAACTATGTCGTGATTATGCACATAACATCGGTCACATAGACCAAAGGTTCATCTTTAGTCCCGGTTGGAGAAACCAACCGGGACTGAACCAACTGGGACTGAAGGGATTGCGGCAGGATGGGTCAAGCAACACTAATGATTGGGGTGAGTGTCAATATTATGTCATGAGTGTCGACGGGAACTCCTCCAGCGCTCATCATCCATTCGGCGGGCAGCCAGTAGCCCGGCGGACATGGGTAGCTGGTGGCGAACAACACCTCGATCTCCTCGAGGGTCAGAATTGCCCAGTATGCGCTATCCATTGTTGTGAGAGACGAAGGTGTGTATGTGTTGATAACCATGGCGCAGTCGTCCTAGATATAGAAGGAAAGGGCGGGAAAACTTGGCGGGAAGCGGTGGGAAATGGCGAGAAATATCTTTAGTCCCGATTAGTGACTACAACCAGGACTAAAAGCTCTGGTCAGAGGTAAAGGGCGGGAAATCTTGGAGGGAAGCGGTGGAAAGTGGTGGGAAATATCTTTTGTGTCGGTTAGTGACTACAACCGGGACTAAAATCTCTAGTCAGAGGGAAAGAGCGGGAAAACTTAGTGGGAAGCATCGGGAAATATCTTTAGTCCTGGTTAGTGACTACATATTATTTGTATTATTTGGATTTTTACAATAGTAGATATGATTTTCCAAAGTTTTATATTTGATTTGAATAAAAAAATAAAAATTTACAAATGGCACAATTTATACATGATGCAAACAGATTTATGGATATTTTATTAAGATTCTTTATATTTTTTTGATAATAATAGACATATTATTTGTATTATTTGGAGATTTACAATAGGAGATATGATTTTCCAAAGTTTTATATTTCATTTGAATGAAAAATGAAAATTTACAAATGGCACAAGTTATACATGATGCAAACAGATGTATGGATATTATATTAAGATATTTATATTTTTCTGATAATAATAGACATATTATTTGTATTATTTGGATTTTTACAATAGGAGGTATGATTTTCCAAATTTTTATATTTGATTTGAATAAAAAAAATGAAAATTTACAAATGACACAATTTATACATGATGCAAAGAGATGTATGGATATAATATTAAGATTATATTTTTTTTATAATAATAATAGACATATTATTTGTATTATTTGGATTTTACAATAGTAGATATGATTTTCCAAAGTTTTATATTCTATTTGAATAAAAAAATGAACATTTACAAATGACACAATTTATACAAGATGCAAACAGATGTATGGATATTTTATTAAGATTATTTATATTTTTCTAATAATAATAGACATATTATTTGTATTATTTGGATTTTTACAATCGTAGATATTATTTTCCAAAGTTTTATATTTGATTTGAATAAAAAATGAATATTTACAAATGACACAATTTATACATGATGCAAACAGATGTATGGATATTATATTAAGATCCTTTCTAATTTTCTAATAATAATAGACATCTTATTTGGATTTTTACAATAGGAGATATGATTTTCCAAAGTTTTTTATTTGCTTTGAATAAAAAAGAAAATTTACAAAAAATACACTAGTCCCGAGTGGTGGCTGGACCCACGACTAGAGGGTGCCTACACGCATGAAAATAAAGCGGCCGAAAAAACCCTATAGTCCCGCTTTGTGGCTGGACCCAGGACTAGAGGGTGGGTCTTTTGTCCCGGGTTAAGCCACGGCCCGGGACTAGACACCTCTAGTCCCGGGCCGCGGCTTAACACGGGACTAAAGGGTCGTCGCTTTATATGCTCTTGCCCGCCCCTGGACGCACCCACCTGTACTTAGCAAAATCTAAGACAAAGGCGAACAGACAACGAGACGAACATACGACTATGCAGGGTAGGTGTTGCCCGAGTCCCGCACCACCGTGCCCTCATCTCTGGCCGCCGCGCCGCCGTTCTTCCCTGCCATGCCACCCTGCCTCACCACGCCGCTAGACTCCTTTGGCCGCCAACCTCGCCAGAGGTGCTTATAATTAGTATTATTAGTAGTAATTTAGTTTGTTATTTGTTTATATTTATTATTTGTTTATGGTTTGTTAGTATTAATAGTTGTACCTAGTAATTTAGTTAGTTTATTGTATATTGTGCTTAATTAGTTAGTAGTTAGTGTAGTTAATATAGTTAGTGTAGTATTAATTATATATTTTGTTAATTCGTAGTATATTTAGGTTTTGTTTATTTATTATTATTATTAGTAATATTTAGGGTTTTGTATAAATGTTATTATTAGTATATTATTAGGAAATTTTAGTAGTATATTATTAATATTATTAGTATATTATTAAGGTTTTGTATAAATGCTATTCTTATTTAGTATATTATTAGGAAATGTAAGTAGTATATTATTAATATTTTTAGTATATATTATTACAATTTTTATATAATTAGGAAATATTATTTTGTGGTAATATTATATTATTAGGGTTTTGTATAAATGTTATTATTATTTAGTATATTTTTAGTATATTATTTGGAAATGTTAGTGGTATATTATTAATATTATTAGTATATATTATGATAATTATTATTTTATTATGATATTTTGTAGTAATATTTATTATTATTAGTATTTATGGTTTTGTATAAATGCTATAAATATATTAATGCATTATTATTATAATTAGTAATATTTAGGTTTTGTATAAATGCTATTATTAGTATTATTATAATTATTATTTAGTATATTCTTAGTATATTATTAGGAAATGTTAGTAGTATATTATTAGTATATATTATTATATTATTAGGAAATGTTTATATAATATTTTTTTAACTTGTTTAACTCTCTTTCTCTTATGTTAAGTCATGGATCATTATCGTAGTGGTGAAGATCTTCCTCAGAGCATGATAAGAGGTGAAATACCTCTTATTGCTATCGGTGAAGATATCGAGTTTGAGGAAGAGATATCCTCATATTTGAATCCATCCGATGATGAACTATAGCAAGACCTGATGTACGAAGGGCAAGACGGGATGGACGAATGGCAAATAAATAACAACAATGATGGCCCCTTGACAGGATCCGACGAGGTATATATATTAGGTCTCGTGTGACCTCTGTGCATTAATTGATCAAAGATATATATATCTATATATATATATATATTAATCACTCTCTCTTCTTCTTTTAGCCCACCAGATCAAAGCAATCGACATCGCGAAGAAAACGAGGGCGGAACAGAAAGTTGGATGGTAATCAAAGGTTCACCATCGAAGAAATAGATGATAATGGACAACCGATTGCTCTAGAAAAGCACTGGAGGAATAAGTCAAAGAATGGAATAAGTCAAAGAAACTAGGTGAAGAATCCAACAGTTATTGTCACCGATGATGCCAAAGATGTTCTTTGGCAGGAGATCATAGCGCATTTCATACTACCTCCAGAGTATGAAGAATTTTGAGGCAAATGGTATTACCCCAAGGCTAGGTGGGATTGAAAGAAGAGCGAAAGGCAAGGAGTGGGCTCTAATGAAGATGGCCGAACTATACCAGAACCACAAGAAAAATTTATACGCAAAGTATTTCGCGAAAAAGAAAACTCCAGACTTCTTAGGAGCAGACGAGGAGTTGATAGAACAGTGGACCGATTTTGTAACGTACAAGCAATCTGGTGTAGCAAAGGAAAAGTCGGAAAAGAATGTGTTAAATGCTGCCAAAAAGAAATACCATCATAAAATAGGGACACGTGGCTACAAGAGTGTCGTGCCTAAGTGGGAAACTATGAAGTGGGACATGAGGGCTAGAAGCATCACTCTTGGTACAGATGGATGGCCCGAGAGGTCAAAGAACTGGTGGTACAAGCACGGGGGATCGTTGGACCCCAAAAAAAGGGAAGACATTATTTCATGAAAAAATTCTAGAACCCTCCAAAGAACTTGTTAAAGCAATGAACGAAGCTCAATTGGAATTGTTTCGGCCCGAGAGAGAGAACGACGATCTTACACGCGCCCTCCGGAATCCTGAAAAGGGTGGATGAACACGAGGCAAAGGCGTCGATGTTACATGGAAGAAAGGGTTTCCCCAGTACAATGACAGTTACAGAAGCCATCAGAGAAAGAAGGAACGGGAGGCAGACCAGATCTTGAAGGTAGAGCAGGACCTAGCTAAGATGAAGAAGCTCATGCAAAAATTAGCCAAAGGTCGTCAACTCAGCCGCTGGCTGATGATCCTGCATTGGATCTTAGCCAGCGCAGAAGCAGTGTGCCTTCCACAGAGGTCCGGGCTGATGATCAAGCACTGTTGGATGATGCACCGACTCCTCTCTACCCCGTGGATGATGTCAGAGAGATGTCACAATGTGAGCTACATCAGCCAATGAACAACTTGTCCTTCAAGTTGGTGATTGGCACTGCTTTACCTTGTCTACCTGGAGCACTCCACCATTCACTTCCGATTCCACCTGGCTATGCTCGTGTCACGGTGGATGACATAGTGGAGGATTTTGCGGACCTTAGGAAACTAGGAGATGTCAAGTGCAACATCATTCTATGGAAGAACAAGTACATCAAGTTTCCAGGCTCGGCGCCAAGGCCACCGACTCCGAGGAATCCAAGTCCACCTTGCCTCGATGATCGTCAACCTCCAAGTGCATCCCCGCCCCGATTATCATCAACCCGCAAGTCCACCCCGCCCTGATTATCATCAACCTCCAAGTACACCCCACCCCGATGTTGATCACCGCAGCAGGAGTACATCAACTTGATCTACGTCTCCGCGCAATACTCGATCTCCGCCTCCGTGCAATACTACATCATCGAAGAAACGGAAGGTTGTCGCTCCCCCGCGCCACACATCGAAGAAAGGTAAAACGGAGAAGATAGTCGACATCCCGTCGGCTCTTCCAAAGAGACCTTATGACAAGACTGATGAGGAAAATGCCGCGGATGTGGATGCCCAAGTTAAGGCGCATTTTGCACCCAAAAATCCTAATCCAAAGCCGGTATTTGATGAAAAAACAAAATGTGGGCTAGGTCCTTTCTTGAGCAACCATCCCAAATATCGATTAATCTGGAACGAGACTATGACCGGGAAATTGTTAAGCTATCAAAACAGAAAAAAATAACAAGTGTAAAATGCGGGAAACAAGTTGCCCAGCTCGGACAACAGAAGATTCAATCCCCCCGCTCAAAGTGATTTCAGAAATCGACAAGGCCTTCAGAGCCGAAATGTAAGGACATGCAAATAATGGACCCCAGAGCTAGTACTACTACTACACTATTGGGCATCACTGTATCGGAGGCCAAACAATGTGCTGCCAACGCAAATATGTCTCTTGGTCATTTTTTAGGCTATGAAGATACGCTAATGGGTCAGATAGTATGACCGTATGTCCAAAGGGAGCCTCTAGTCAGTCATGAGGATCTCACACGTATGTCCATACATATGCGAAATCTGCACACATGGTACATGTTGCAAACAGAAAAAGGCACCAGAAAGATTGGTTTTTGGTGGACGTTAGAAAGGAGCATCACTTCAAACCATACTCGATACATGTTTAAATGACCGAACTGTTTCAGTTATACAATCAGCACGCCCTCGACAAATCTATCATTGGTTGCTATTGTATGTAAGTGATTTATTTCTGTAATTAAGTCTCTAGATCAGCTCGTTTATTGCATGTAATATATTATCCTGATTATATATCCTTTTGTATGATATTATATTCTGCAGAATAAAGATGCTTGAATGCAAAAGAGCTAGAAAATATGACGATGGGTTCATTGTCCCATATATTGTTAATGAATATACGTTAAAGAATCACCCCAAGGACGTGGAGGAAGACCTGTGCATGTTTTTAACCAAGAACAATTTTGTTAAGAAAATACTATTTCCTTACAACTTTAAGTGAGTGTTTCTGTCTTGTACACATTCGTTTTTCTTTCTTACCGATGTTAAGTGTAATTCATGACCTATGCATGTATGCTTATGTAAACGTCCGCAGATTTCACTAGATCTTGCTAAACATTCAAGTTGACAAGTGTCTAGTTGAAGTCCACGACTCATTAAGTTGGGACCAGAAGATGTGAAGCGACATGAAAGCAATGCTCCATAAGTAATTTCAATCATTATCGCATTATATTAGACTCTTTCATTCATTTCATGATATCAGGTAACTAATAACTCCTTTGTTCATTTTCTTTGTCGAGCAGGTGTTGGACACGGTTCAGAAAGAAAATACCAGGTCCATTCAAATATGAGCTAACTTATAAAACGGTGAAGAGTTTACCAGGTCCATTCAAATATGTGGATTCTTCGTATGCGAGTACATTCACGAGTTAACCAGTGAGAGAAAAGTTGATTCACATTATATTCACGATTTGCGGGGGAATCTAGAGCCAGAACAGCGCGTACGAGCAATTCAAGAGGAACTGATGAGATTTTGATGGAGGTCCTTGATGTACATGGAGAACAGTATGTACAGGATGCGGAACTTAATATGTCTTAGTGATCTCCATGTAGTTGATATGATATATCATGAATGACCATGTAATTTCAAAACATTTCTTCCTTTTGATATGATTGAATATATTTATGCTTGCAAGGGATCAAATATTAATTATATATATGCATCAATGTGTACCGTGTATGTAGTAGCATAGAATAAGTGTACTGAAATATATGTTTTGGTTTTGCCAAAATGTTTGCCTTCACCACAAGGGTGAGGCAATTGCTGTTAGGATTCAACTGATGAATTCTAGGAAGTAGTCCTGTAATCCATTGTCAAATTGAGTATTATCGGTCATGGCAGATTTTAGATAACAATTAATTTCAGTATATGAACATTAATTTTAGAAATACATAATATTAATTTGTAAGCCTATGAGCATTATTCTTACAAGTACATAAATATATCGTTATACGAATATTAATATATTTGTCCAAATATACTGGTCATGTACTTCATAGATGAGCCCCAGGAAAAGTCTCCTATCCACCATGGCTTTTGTACATGCAGCCTAGCATCATGATCGGCGTCCGTGTCGTATTTGAAAAAGGCAAGATATTCAGGCAATGTTTTTATTCTTGGGCAGTAATTCAGCACCTAATAAATTGTTTCCAAAAAGTAATCCCAAATCAGGGGGTCAACCCTGCCGTCGATTACATTGTGTCCTATATATATGTACATGTCACACGGATAGAAGCCAGATCCCACTCCCTAGAGACCAAAACCAGTGCAAAGAAATGGCGCTCCGGCGACGACTCTTCCTATGCAGCCTGTGCATCTGCCTCTTCCTGGCCGTCGCCCTCGGCGCTGGCGTCCCAGTCCCCCCACCACAAGCTGCCACTAACCTAGCCAGCGGCAACTGCTACTTGACGGAGAAGAGTGTGCCAAGTTGGTGCGCACAACAGTTCATCAAGGCGCTCTTCGTCGGTGTCGAGAAATCCCCCATCAGAGACTACTGCTGCCAGATGCTCACCTGCATCCACGAGCCGACGTGCGCCTCCGTGCTCCAAGACATATGCCCGCCCCCGCCGAAGTGGTCCGGTTGGCCGTGTCCGCCGCACCATGCCGGTCGTGTCCGATTATCCCACTTACCCTAGTCGATCTACCTTATGGATGCATGTGTACTTATATGTATGCGATTTGCAATTCGGCTTTTGGTAGTTCGGGATGCTGTATGATGGATTTGAATAATTTATCTGAATGCGCTTGTTTATGTGGTTGCAATTATTTTTTTGCTAATGGGTTGTAATTCTTTCTTAAATGAAATACATTCATAGTATGTAAAATTAGGTGGTGCGCCCAAATGGCAATTAAAGTTATTATATTCCCAGTAATCCTACAGCTACGGCCAGTTTTATACAGAATTAGATTTATGGAATGTCGTGTTGATCAGACGAGGAATTCAGGCCTTAAAATCACAGGAGAGAGGACGGTTTTCACCAACTGAATTGATCCACGTCTGTCTGTAGAATTTCATCGTAGGTCTAGCATTTTTCTTATATTCCATGCCACTCTTTAATGGGCTATCAATATTGTCTTCACCAAGTATGATGGCTTGAAAAGAGGGTGTAGATGATGAGATGGTCGTGCAGTGGAGGGAGTTCGGGCCATTCTAGGGTATGGTTGTGAGACATCCATCGGCAAGCCCATGGTGCCAATTACATGAATGCCGTCATGGGTGTACCGATAATCATTCCTCCAAAAATTATCAAAATTCCAAAGTGGCACACAAAATTTAGTCACATTTCTAAGGCAATTGTTGAGAGGGCAACTTATAACGGGGCCGGGAGCTCGTTTCGTGTTCTAAATTACTAGAAACACTGAGTGTTTTACCACATATACATGCCTATGGCGCGCAGTAGCAATTATGTGTGATTATCCACGTGACTTGTAGTGGATGACGGCGGAGAGGAAAATAGTGTGGTTGCACCCCTTAAACTCCTTATTTATTTTTCTATAACATGCAATTATCCTTTTCCTCTTATATTCGTTGAACAGACTGGTTTGTTGATTATTCGGTATTAATTAATGATTTAATGGTTGGTGTTACTACTACATTCTGTTAATGGGTTAATTATTTTTTTCTACTAATGGAGTCTTACCGTTCTACTATACATTTAGGTTTATATAACGCATGCCGGGTAGGTCTTGGGGCGTGGCCAACGTTCGAGTCTACACAGCCCACGGAAGAGCTGAGATAATGTGCCAGTGAATGAATTTTAATTAATGCATAACTAATTTTCCCAACAACAAAAATATAAACAAGATGCATGGATATGACCTCAGCTCATCTGTTTTGCGCAACACACGGCGGGGTGCAACGCGTCATGACGAGATGTGGCGTGACGGGCGGATGAGCAGTGCACAAGGAATGCTTCTCTTCTCACTCAATTAGGGGCTGTTTGGTTGGAATTATTTCTGAATTTTGACTTTTGGCTTATAAGTCATAAATGAGACTTTAGGTGCTTTTTTGGGCTTATAAACCAAAGTCTAAAAACCATAAATAAGCCCAACCAAACAACCATTTGTAGTGTTAGAACAGTTCATCGTATGAACTCCTCTAACTCTCTTCCAACTAGCAATCTCTAAGGAGCTCTAAGCTCCCTAGAATTTGTGGATGCTCAAGCGTCCAAGTGTCCAAGTGATTTTGCTCTCTGGTGTCCAAACACGTATTGATTTTGCTAGCTCTGCAGTCCACAACCATGGTCAATGGAACACAATTGTAAAGGCGGTTCTTTGGGCGGTTTGCTAGGTCTTGACAAAACAAATCCAGCAGTTATGATCCACCGCTCCACCCACGCGGCGTCCACCTCCTCCAATCCCTCTTGTCACCAGCGATGCGCCTCAACCGTCTCCGTTGTGCAGCTAGTTTTCGGTCCAACCCACCCGGCCAGCTCCTCCACTATTATCTCCCCTGATCTGTTGGTGAGTCCCGGATGTTGCTGCCCTCCCTCCCTCCGGGGCAGCAAACATCGATAGAAGGTAGGCCTACTGATACCCTGGAAACATATCTATAATTTTTTATATTCCATACTCATTTAGTATCTACTTTGCTTTGCTTTGTCCACACTTTGAGGTGTTTTTATATGTTTTCTGGTACTAACCTATTAACAAGATGCCATAGTGCCAGTTGCCTGTCCACCAGTGAAAAGAAATGGCGCTCCGGCAACGACGACTCTTCCTAGGCAGCTTGTGCATCTTCCTCTTCCTGGCCATCACTCTCGGCGCTGGCGTCCCAGTCCCTCCACCACAAGCTGCCACTGATCTAGCCAGCGGCAATTGCTACCAGACGGAGAAGAGTGTGCCAAGTTGGTGCGCACAATAGTTCATCAAGGCGCTCTTCGTCGGTGTCAAGAAATCCCCCATTAGAGACTGCGAGATGCTCACCTGCATCCGCGAGCCGATGTGCGCCTCCGTGCTCCAAGACATATGCCCGCCCCCGCCGAAGTGGTTCGATTGGCCTTGTCCACAGCACCATGCCGGCCATGTCCGAATATCCTACTTACCCTAGTCGATCTACTCTGTGGATCTACTTACCCTTGTCGATCTACTCCGTGGATCTACTTACCCTAGTCTACTCCGTCGATGAATGTGTACTTACGTATGCGATTTGCAATTCGACTTGTGGTAGTTTGGGATGATGTATGATGGATTCAAATAATTTATCTAAATGCGCTTGTTTATGTGGTTGCAATTCTTTTTTTGCTAATGGGTTGTAATTCTTTCTTAAATGAATTACACATTCATAGTATGTAAAATTAGGTGGTGCGCCCAAACGGCAATTAAAGTTATTATATTCCCAGTAATGCTAACGTTAGCCAGTTTATCCATAATAGAGTTAGTTTGGGGAGATCTGTAAGTGAAGTTAATCTTTCTAGTTCTGTATTGAGACATATGGAGGTTGACCGTCTGACGGTTACTCCTAAAATCTCTTTTGTTCCTGACTCTTCACCAATGGAGGAGGAGGAGTTGCATGCCACAGTAGATGGTTAACTCTTATCTCACTTAGTTGGTGAAGTATCAGAAGTGGGCTTTGATGAGACTAGGCTGGATTCATTATATGATCTTACAGCTTCTAGTCGGAAATCAAAGAGCCAAAGGTCCCGTAAGAGGTCACGTGTATCCAAATCTCCAATTGTTTCTCAATGAATGACATGTTCTCAAATAGCAGAGGTCTTCGTGACTTGGCTAAACATTTGTTCTTTGCCGATTGTGTGAGAGATTATAAGTTGGATTTTTTGGGTATTTCTGAGACTGGTAGACGTGATTTCTCACAAAGTCAACTCAATCGCCTTTCTGGTGGAGTGAATTTTTCACGGGTATCACGCCCGCCGCGGGGGAGATTCAGGGGAATTCTGTTAGGCGTCAGAGATGAGACTATGGAAATTTTAGCCAGTTCGGTTGGAGATTTATTTTATTAAACTTCATATCCGGAATAAGGCTGATGATTTTGTTTGGTCTCTAGTCGTCGTATACGGGGCTGTCCAGGATGTTTATAAAGCCGACTTTTTATGTGAGTTGGTAAATCTAGCTAAGGACAATCCCTATCCTATCCTTATAGGTGGGGATTTCAATTTGCTAAGATTCCCTAATGAGAAAAGTCGGGGCAGGTTTGATGAACATTGGCCTTTCATGTTTAATGATGTCATTGACAGCTTGGACTTAAGAGAGGTTATAATGTTAGGAGACAGTTTACTTGGGCTAATAGTCTTCCGGAGCCTACATACGAAAAATTAGATAGGGTGCTTATGGATACCGAATGAGAAGATAAATTTCCTATGGTAACTGTTCGCGCTCTAGAGCGTATTGAGGCTTTGTCGGATCATGCTCCATTACTGTTATCTATCGGAACACCACCACGAAAATCCAAAAACAGTTTTAAGTTTGAACTGGGATGGATTGATCATGATGGTTTTTATGAACTGGTGAAGGCTATTTGGGAAAAACCAGGTAGTGGTCGCACACCCATACAATGTTGGAACAACAAAATGCGTGCCTTGCGCAAATTCCTCTGTGGTTGGGCTAGACATACTGCTGGTATTCTTAAAAAGGAAAAGCTACGCCTTTCTGCTATTATTAATGATTTGGAGGCCTCAGCGGATGTTAGGTTATTGACTGCACAAGAGATTGAGCTTAAAAAGCAATCGAATGCAGAAATTGCCAGACTTCTGCGTGATGAAGAACTCAAGTGGTACCAACGTTCTAAAGCTAAATTCATCCTTGAAGGAGATGCGAATACAAGATACTTTCATGCTGTTGCAAATGGAAAGCATAAGAAGAAACTTATTCACTCCCTAATTCAGGATGAAGGAACGGTAGAAGGACAGCAGCATCTTAAATCTTATATTACCAAATACTATAAATCCTTGTTTGAGGCACCACCAGAAAATTCCTTTTTGCTGGATGAGTCCCGGACGGAGGATATTCCTCAGGTTTCTATTGAGGAAAACACATTTCTGACTGCCCCTTATACCGAGGAGGAGGTTAAGAAGGATGTCTTCCAAATGGAACATAAAAAAGCGCCAGGGCCTGATGGCTTTTCAGCAGAGTTTTATCAAAAATTCTGGGAAGTTATCAAGGTAGATTTGATGCGCTTGTTTGAGTTTTTGCAAGTTGGTTAGCTGGACCTATTCAGGTTAAATTTTGGCAACATAATTTTACTACCTTAACAACGCAGAACGTATACAACAGTATCGTCCAATCTGCCTTCTTAACGTTAGTTTTAAATTTTTTACAAAGGTTGCTACGATTAGACTGAATTCAGTGGCTGATCATGTTGTTCGCCCTTCTCAAACTGCTTTCATGCAAGGGAGAAACATATTAAATGGAGTTGTAATCCTGCATGAAACGATACATGAACTGCACTCTAAAAAACTAAATGGTG
The DNA here is from genome assembly GCA_030063025.1 of Avena longiglumis. NCBI lineage: Eukaryota > Viridiplantae > Streptophyta > Magnoliopsida > Poales > Poaceae > Avena > Avena longiglumis. The sequence goes on from CP125973.1 coordinate 29,057,681, forward strand.
TATTGTTCAAGATTGATTTTGAGAAGGCTTATGATAAAGTTAATTGGTCTTTCCTACAGCAAACACTCCGTATGAAAGGTTTTTCAGAAGAGTGGTGCGCTCTCATACAGTCTTTTGTGTCTAGTGGAAGTGTTTCCATAAATGTCAACGATGACACAGGTAATTACTTCCAGACCAAAAAAGGGCTGAGACAAGGGGATCCACTATCGCCTATACTATTTAATATAGTGGCAGATATGTTGGCTATCCTTATTGAGAGAGCAAAGACTGATGGCCAAATTGAAGGATTGATTCCACATATTGTTGATGGTGGACTATCTATTCTTCAATACGCCGATGATACAATACTATTTATGGAACATGATCTGGAGAAAGCCAAGAATCTGAAATTAATATTATCAGCATTTGAGCAGCTCTCTGGATTGAAAATAAACTTTCATAAGAGTGACTTGTATTGTTTTGGCGAGGCTAAAGATGAGGCCCACCTGTATGCCGATCTCTTTGGTTGTGGTCAGGGGAATTTTTCAATCAATTATCTGGGAATACCGATACATTATCGGCATCTCACGATTGCTGAATGGAAACTCGTCGAGGAAAGACTCCAAAAACGTCTTAATAGTTGGAAAGGTAAGTTGCTATCCCTCATTGGAAGACTGGTACTCATTAATTCAGTACTCACCAACATGGTACTGTATATGATCTCATTCTTCCAGTTACCAAAAGGTGTCTTGTCAAAAGTGGACTATTTCCGCTCAAGATTCTTTTGGTAGGGGAATAGTGAGAAAAAGAAATATCGACTGGCCAAATGGAATGTTGTTTGCCGACCCAAAGAATATGGTGGATTAGGCATACATGATTTAAAAGTCAAAAACACCGCATTACTGGGTAAATGGTTATACAAACTTCTTACCGAAGAAGGGGTATGGCAAACCATTCTATGGAGGAAATATGTTGGCTCAAAAGCGGTGTCTAAACTGGTTTGGAAACCAGGTGACTCACACTTTTGGGCTGGGCTAATGGCTTCCAAAAAGCATTTCTTCCGGTTTGGAAATTTTAATATTAAGGATGGTTCATAGATTAGGTTCTGGGAAGATAAATGGCTTGGCCAAAATTCTCTCCGTGAACAATATCCAGCTCTATACTCAATTGTTAGGCACAAAGGGGATACTCTCGCTGAGGTAATGGTAACCAATCCTCCTAATGTGTCTTTCAGAAGAAGTCTCTTAGGTCCTAGGCTGGTGTCTTGGAATAATCTTTTAGTGAGATTATCCAGGATACGGCTATCTGAGGGAATGGACGAATTCAAATGAAAATTACTACACAGTGGTAAATTTTCTGTTGATTCATATTATAGAGCTTTGATCCAACCTAATATTCCAGTCGATGACAATTGTAAAATTTGGAAAATGAGGATACCCCTTAAAACGAAGATATTCTCTTGGTATCTCCGTAAAGGGGTGATTCTCACAAAAGATAATCCTGTTAGGAGAAATTGGCATGGTACACTGAATGCGTATTTTGTCATCATAATGAGACAATACGTCATTTATTCTTCCATTGTAAATTTACTCGTGCTATATGGTCAATCATCCAAATAGCCTCTGGTTTATCTCCTCCTAGATCGGTAGTCAATGTATTTGGCAACTGGATGAATGAGATTGAGGATAAATATGGGACTTTATTTAGGGTGGGAGCGCTTGCCATTATTTGGTCGCTTTGGCTATGTAGAAATGACAAGATTTTTAATAATGTTGTATCTTCTCCCTTAAAGGTTATCTATCGAGCTACGGCTGTCCTCCGATCATGGACTTCACTACAACGAATGGAGTTTCGCGAGTTGTTTGCGGAGGGTTGTAGGTGGCTGGAGGATACGGCGTGAGATATCTTCTCCCGGCATGGATGGCAGCAACCGCTGCAGATAGATCTTCCTTAGCTAGTTTGGAGAACTGTGTTTTCATTTACATTATTTTGTAATCCCGTTTTTATTGCCTTGGTCCGAGACTGTGTGATTGATCGGCTGTGTGCATCCTAGCTATGCAGAGGCCGGGTGTAAACTTATTGTTGTAATAAAACGCCCATTTTCAAAAAAGCTATGCCCAGTTTTATACAGAATTAGATTTATGGACTGTCGTGTTGATCGGACGAGGAATTCAGGCCCTGAAATCACGGGAGAGAGGACGATTTTCACCAACTGAATTGATCCACGTCTGTCCTTAACATTTGTCCGTAGAATTTCATTTGTAGGTCTAGCATTTTTGTTATATTCCATGCCATTCTTTAATGGGCTATCAATATTGTCTTCACCAAGTATGATGGCGTGAAAAGAGGGTGTAGATGATGAGATGGTCCTGCAGTGGAGGGAGTTCGGGCCATTCTAGGGGTGTGTGTGTGTGTGTGTGTGTGTGTGTATATATATATATATATACATATATATATATATATATATATATGTGTGTGTGTGTGTGTGTGTGTGTGTGTGTGTGTGTGTGTGTGTGTGTGTGTGTGTGTGTGTGTGTGTGTGTGTGTGTGTGTGTGTGTGTGTGTGTGTGTGTGTGTGTGTGTGTGTGTGTGTGTGTGTGTGTGTGTGTGTGTGTGTGTGTGTGTGTGTGTGTGTGTGTGTGTGTGTGTGTGTGTGTGTGTGTGTGTGTGTGTGTGTGTGTGTGTGTGTGTGTGTGTGTGTGTGTGTGTGTGTGTGTGTGTGTGTGTGTGTGTGTGTGTGTGTGTGTGTGTGTGTGTGTGTGTGTGTGTGTGTGTGTGTGTGTGTGTGTGTGTGTGTGTGTGTGTGTGTGTGTGTGTGTGTGTGTGTGTGTGTGTGTGTGTGTGTGTGTGTGTGTGTGTGTGTGTGTGTGTGTGTGTGTGTGTGTGTGTGTGTGTGTGTGTGTGTGTGTGTGTGTGTGTGTGTGTGTGTGTGTGTGTGTGTGTGTGTGTGTGTGTGTGTGTGTGTGTGTGTGTGTGTGTGTGTGTGTGTGTGTGTGTGTGTGTGTGTGTGTGTGTGTGTGTGTGTGTGTGTGTGTGTGTGTGTGTGTGTGTGTGTGTGTGTGTGTGTGTGTGTGTGTGTGTGTGTGTGTGTGTGTGTGTGTGTATAGAGCATGCTGAGAATAAGAAAGTATGGCTGTGAGACATCCATCGGCAAGCCCATGGTGCCAATTACATGAATGCCGTCATGGGTGTACGGATAGTCATTCGTCCAAAAATTATCAAAATTCCAAAGTGGCACACAAAATTTAGTCACATTTCCAAGGCAATTGTTCAGAGAGCAACTTATAACGGGGAGCTCGTTTCGTGTTCTAAATTACTAGAAACACTGAGTGTTTTACCACAGATACATACCTATGGCGTGCAGGAGCAATTCTGTGTGATTATCCACGTGACTTGTAGTTGATGACAGGCGGAGAGGAAAATAGTGTGGCTCAACCCCTTAAAATCCTTATTTATTTTTCTATAACATGCAATTATCCTTTTCGTCTTATATTCGTTGAACAGACTGGTTTGTTGATTATTCGGTATTAATTAATGATTTAATGGTTGGTGTTACTACTACATTTAATGGGTTAATTTTTTTTGCTACTAATGGAGTCTTACAGTTCTACTATATGTTTAGGTTTATATAACACATGCCAGGTAGGTCTTGGGGCCTGGCCAACGTTCGAGTCTACGCAGCCCATGGAAGAGCTGAGATAATGTGCCCGTGAATGAATTTTAATTAATGCATAACTAATTTTCCCAACAACAAAAATATAAACAAGATGCATGGATATGATCCCGGCTCATCTCTTTTGCGCAACACACGACATGGCGTAGCGTGTCATGATGAGATGTGGCATGACAGGCGGATGAGAAGTGCACAAGGGATGCTTATCTTCTCACTCAATTAGGGGCTGTTTGGTTGGAATTATTTCTGAATTTTGACTTTTGGCTTATAAGTCATAAATGAGACTTTAGGTGCTTTTTTGGGCTTATAAACCAAGGTCTAAAAGCCATAAATAAGCCCAACCAAACAACCATTTGTATAGTGTTAGAACAGTTCATCTTATGAACTCCTCAAACTCTCTCCCAACTAGCAATCTCTAAGGATCTCTAAGCTCCCTAGAATTCGTGGATGCTCAGACATCCAGGTGTCCAAGTGATTTTGCTCTCAGGTGTCCAAACGCGTATTGATTTTGCTAGCTCTGCAGTCCACAACCGTGGTCAATGGAACACAATTGTAAAGGCGGTTCATTGGGCGGTTGGCTAGGTCTTGACAAACCAAATCCAGCGGGCATGATCCACCGCTCCACCCGCGCGTCGTCCACCTCCTCCAATCCCTCTTGCCACCAGCAACGCGCCTCAACCGTCTCCGTTGCGCTGCTAGTTGCGGTCCACCCCACCCGGCCAGCTCCACCACTACGATCTGCCCTGATCTATTGGTGAGTCCCTGCTGCTGCTCTCCCTCCCTCCCTCTGGGGCAGCAAACATCGACACAAGGTAGGCCTACCCCTCCGGAGGACGGATCACATTGGGGTTGTGCCACCGTTGTTGCCATTGTGCTCTACCCGGCGACTGCTTGGATGAGGAAGGTAGAGGATGGGCGGAGAATATGTGGGGAGGGAGAAAGGGTCGTCGTAAGAAGGGGGTCCAGCAAGGAAGGGTGGTGCCCGCTAGAGAAGGAGGGATGTTTTTGTTAGAAATAATGGGGCTAATCCATTTAGGCCCATGAGTATTTCAGATTTTCCCTAAATCTCAAAGCCCAAATTTGTGGCAGCCCATATGTGTTTGGGCCCATGTTTGTGGCAGCTCACATGGGAGTGGAGTGGGAGCTAAAGTTTAGTCCCACATGGAAAGTTGGAGGAGAGTTGCACCACCTTATAAGGTGGAGTGTTGCACCACTTTGTAAGTGAGTGGAAATAAGAGAGATACACACGCGCGCTCCTCCTCCGACGACGCGCCCGCTGCGACGCCTTCGCCTAAATCACGACACGACGCTGGTTATGGCGGGAATCTCGCCGAGCCGAGCTTTATTTTGCTTTGCCAGAAAATTGACGTGTCAAACGGTTAGCACTTATTCGGTCGCTCGGAAAGCCGATATGCATCACCGATCATGTGCAGCCGATTCGGTTCGTGGATCAGCCGATCATGCGAGCCGATTCGGATCGTGGATTGAGTCTACGTTAGGGTTTCCTGAGCCACTCTATATAAAGTCCTGCGCGGCTACCACCACAATATGACCGACTACCGAAAACCAATCTAGGGTTTTGCCTTCCTCTCTACTTGCGCCGTCACCGTAGTCTACTCCATCCCGCTTGCCGGCGTGCACGCGAACGGAGCAGGTCTCGGAACCACTCGCCCTTGTGATCTGTGCGGAGAGGCGAATAAGGTTTTGGGAAGCGCTCTGCGCCTCGGAAGTTCTTCATCACGGGTCGTCTTCCATCCAAGTCGGTACTTGCCTACCGCCGTCTTCGTCGCCATCTGCTGCGATCACTCTTCCCCAAAGTTTCTACTACGACAACCGAACGGTACGTGCTACGTGATCCTGTTTGGTTATTCATCATGTTCTGCGAGTACATGTTAGGCTGTTGTTTGTTTCCGATCATCCTGTTGTTTAGTACATCTAGTATGTTCGAGTTACATGAGCTAGTAGCTGGTTTTGTCATGATTTATATTCTGGAATTAATTGTGGAAATTATGCCTAATAATCCAACAATCCAAAAACCTTATTGTAGGCAATTTCCTGAATTAACAATGGCTGGTTTTACCGATGCACTGAGGCCGGATAAGTTTACCGGTGTGCACTTTAAGAGGTGGCAGTACAAGGCCGAGCTTTGGCTGACCACGATGAAAGTGTTCCACATCAGTAAAGGCAAACCTGAGGGAACTATATCTGACGATGATCAGAAGAAGTTCGAGGATGCTAATACTGTCTTTGTGGGATGTATTCTGAGCATTCTTGCTGACCGTCTGTGTGATGTGTTTATGCACATAAAAAGGAAAGGAGCTGGGATGCACCGATGCCAAGTTTGGGGCTGCAGATCTTTGGCGTGAACTGTATATCATGGAGAGCTTTCATGATTTTAAGATGACTAAGGACCTTCCGTGGTTCAACAAGCTCATGAGATACAAGCATTGCCAAGGAGCTCGAACTCCTTAAGTGTACCTTACCGACAAGTTTGTGGGATGCATTATTGCTAAGTTGCCCCTTCATGGAGGAACTTTGCCACAACTCTCAAACACAAGAGACAGGAGATATCGGTTGAAAATCGATGGCGTCCTTGATGTTGAGGAGAAGGCTCGCTAAGGACATCACGAGAAAGGAGAGGGTCTTGCTACGCTAACTTTGTGCGTAAAGGCAAATCTGAAGGCAAGAACAAAGGAACTTCAAACCCTCCTTTAACAAGCCTAAAGACTACAACCTTCAAGAAGAAGAAGACGAGAGACAAGAGTGAATGTCTTGTTTCACTTGTAGAGAGCTCGCCATTTTTCCAAGGACTGTCGAGCAGGCGGCATGAGAGGAAAAAGGCCAAGATCAACGTCGTGACCGCTAGCAATCTTGATGGGTATGGTAATTTATTTATCGTTCTTTCAAGATTTCAATCACCGTGTTGGTGGCTTGATACGGTGCTAATGTTCATGTGTGTGCCGACATCTCTATGTTCACTTCTTATCGTAGCTCGGATTCATCCGTCCTAATGGGGAATGGATCACATGCTTCATTAAGTGGTGTTAACGGTGGATCTGAAGTTTACTTCGGAAGATCGTGCGGTGAGGAACGTGCGACATGTCCCTACTATGAACAAGAATCTGTTAGTGGCTCCCTTCTCTGCAGAGATGGGTTTAAGGTTGTCTTAGAGTCTAATAAAGTCGTTGTTTCAAACATGGACAATTTATTGGTAAAGGTTATGAGTTCGAGGCTTGTTCCGGTTTTCACTTTCGAGTTTTGTAATAAATCCGTGAATCATATTTGTGGTGGTGTTAATGATGATACCGGTGTTTGGCATTCTCGTTTATGTCACATTAATTTTGGTTTGATGTCTCGGATGTCCAGATGAGTTTAATTCAATTTCACTATTGCCAAAGGTTCTAAGTGCCATAGTTGTGTGCAATCAAAGCAACCTCGAAAGCCTCACAAGGTCCGAGGGAGAAACTTGGCACCTCTAGAACTCATACATTCGATCTATGTGAGATGAATGGTGTGTTGACAAAAGGTGAAAAGAGATATTTCATGACGTTGATAGATGATGCTACTAAATTCTGCTATGTTTACTTGTTGCAAACTAAAGATGAGGCTTTAGACTACTTTAAAATCTATAAGGCCGAGGTTGAAAATCAACTAGAGAGAAAGATCAAGCGTCTTAGGTCGGATCGTGGTGGTGAGTATTTTCCCAAAATATTTGATGAATTCTGTCAGGAACACGGAATTATTCATGAGAGGACGCCTCCCTACTCGCCCCAATCAAACGGGGTTGCGAGAGGAAAAACCGCATCGACCGACTTGGTGAATTCCATGTTAGCCACTGCTGGTTTATCAAAGGCATGGTGGGGGGAGGCTTTGTTGACTTCATGTCATGTCCTGAATAGAGTTCCTAACAAGAATAAAGAAAAGACCCCTTATGAGGAGTGGGTTGGGAGAAAACCATCACTTTCGTATCTGCGTACTTGGGGGTGTTTGGCGAAGGTCAACATACCGATTCCCAAGAAACGCAAGCTCGGACCCAAGACAGTGGATTGTATCTTTCTAGGATATGCTCCACGGAGTGTAGGCTATAGATTTCTAGTGGTTAAATCTGAGGTACCTGATATGCATGTTGATACTATAATGGAATCTCGTGATGCAACATTCTTTGAGAATATTTTTCCTATGAAAGATATGCATAGCATTGGTAGGATTTCTTCTGAAATACTTCCTGAATCTAGTGCATCTATTGATAATTCGAACAACCACATGAGGAATTTCTTGAGAAGGATGACGATGAACCTCTCACGAGGAGTAAAAGATGAGGGTTGCAAAATCCTTTGGCAATGATTTCATCGTGTACCTTGTGGATGATACTCCCATCCATTCTTGAGGCATATGCATCTCCTGATGCAGATTATTGGAAAGAAGCTAACCAAAATGAGATGGACTCGATTCTTTCTAATGGAACTTGGGAATTATCAGAACGACCCTATGGTTGTAAACCTGTGGGATGTAAGTGGGTGTTCAAGAAGAAGCTAAGGCCTGATGGTACTATTGAGAAGTACAAGGCACGGCTTGTAGCTAAGGGCTACACACAGAAAGAAGGCGAAGATTACTTTGACACCTATTCACCTGTCGCTAGACTGACCACCATTCGAGTACTACTATCCCTGGCTGCCTCTTATGGTCTTATCGTTCATCAAATGGACGTGAAGACAGCTTTCCTTAATGGAGAGTTGGAAGAGGAGATCTATATGGATCAGCCGGATGGGTTTGTGGTAAAAGGTGAAGAGACAAAGGTGTGTAAGTTATTGAAATCTTTATATGGCCTGAAACAAGCACCTAAGCAATGTCATGAGAAGTTTGACAGAACTCTACTTTCTGCTGGCTTTGTCATTAATGAGGCTGATAGGGGTGTTTACTATCGCCATGGTGGGGCGATAGCGTTATATTATGTTTGTACGTGGATGACATTCTGATCTTTGGTACAAACATGAAAGTGATAAATGAAGTCAAGTCTTTCCTGTCAAAGAGTTTTGATATGAAAGATGGGAGAGGGCGATGTCATTCGAATATCAAGCTTATTAAGAATGAGAATGGGATTACTTTAACGCAATCTCATTATGTTGAGAAGGTCTTGAGCCGATTTGGCTTTAATGATGGCAATACTTCTCCAACACCTTATGATCCCAGTTTGACATTACGAAAGAATAAGAAGGAACTAACAGATCAGCTGAAATATTCACAAGTTGTTGGTTCTCTCATGTACTTAGCAAGCGCTACAAGACCCGATATCTCTTTTACTGTGAGCAAGTTGAGTAGGTTCATGTCTAACTCGGGTATTGATCATTGGCATGCACTTGAAAGGGTTATGCGCTATCTATGTGGTACAATGAGCTATGGGATTCACTATTCAGAAAATCCTGCTGTGCTTGAAGGATATAGTGATTCGAATTGGATCTCTGACGTTGATGAACTCTACGCCACGAGCGGGTATGTGTTTACCCTTGGAGGTGGCGCAGTGTCATGGAGGTCTCGTAGACAAACCATATTGACGAGGTCAACTATGGAAGCAGAACTTACTGCTTTAGACACAGCCCGTTGAGTCGGAATGGCTGCGTGAGCTCTTGATGGACTTGCCTGTGGTTGAGAAACCTGTGCCGGCAATCCTTTTGAATTGTGACAACCAAACTGTTATTGTCAAAGTGAACAATTCTAAGGATAACGCGAAGTCATCAAGACACGTGAAAAGACGTTTGAAATCTGTCAGGAAATTGAGAAACTCCGGAGTAATAACTGTTACGTATATTCAAACAGACAAAAACCTGGCAGATCCCTTTACAAAGGGACTATCACGAAATGTGATAGAAAGTGCATCGAGGGAGATGGGGTTGAGACCCATGGATGTCACACATTAGTGGTAACCCAACCTATGTGATCGGAGATCCCGTGAATTAGGACCTGGGAAGAACAAGCTAGTGGTTTGACTGAGGAGAGTACTTTGAAAACCCTCTCTATGTGAAGATGCATGACTCTCATAATCTGTAAGGCAGGTTGGCAACATGCCTTAATGTGTTTCTGTTGGCTTTAATTAGCAAAGATGCCGTCCTACAGGGCATTCTTGAAAGAACACACCTATATGAGCTCGACTGTAAACGTCGCGGTCTATGAGATCTGGGTGATCTCTAGTAAACTCATGAAGAGACCAGGGAGTATGACGCATATGCTCCAACCCGCGGGGTAGGCTACTGACAGCCAAGTACTAGTTATGATTCTGAGCGAAATCTATTGGCACCAAACTTGCAATTCAAGGTTCGTCCATTGTTCAAGTTGTTGATAGGCGTAGTTCAAGATTCTAGGCGGAAGTTCAACTTAACGTCTCTGCTGAAACACTGGTATATAAACAAGTAGTAAGGATTGGCAAATCTTCAAATGGGCATTTGAGATCTGGTGGGGATTGTTAGAAATAATGAGGCTAATCCATTTAGGCCCATGAGTATTTCAGATTTTCCTTAAATCTCAAAGCCCAAATTTGTGGCAGCCCAGATGTGTTTGGGCCCATATTTGTGGCAGCTCACATGGGAGTGGAGTGGGAGCTAAAGTTTAGTCCCACATGGAAAGTTGGAGGAGAGTTGCACCACCTTATAAGGTGGAGTGTTGCACCACTTTGTAAGTGAGTGGAAATAAGAGAGATACACACGCGCGCTCCTCCTCCGACGACGCCCGTCAGACGCACGCTTCGCCTCACACGTCACGGCAGCGCGCTGGTTGCGGAATCTCGCCGAGCCGAGCTTTATTTTGCTGCTCAGGAAAATTGACAGACGTGTCAAACGGTTAGCACTTATTCGGGTCGCTCCCGGAAAGCCGATATGCATCAGCCGATCATGTGCAGAGCCGATTCGGTTCGTGGATCAGCCGATCATGTGCAGAGCCGATTCGGTTCGTGGATTGAGTCTACGTTAGGGTTTCCTGAGCCGCTCTATATAAAGTCCTGCGCGGCTACCACCACAATACGACCGACCACCGGAAAACCAATCTAGGGTTTTGCCTTCCTCTCTACTTGCGCCGTCACCGTAGTCTACTCCATCCCGCTTGCCGGCGTGCACCGGCGAACGGGAGAGCAGGTCTCCGGAACCACTCGCCCTTGTGATCCTGTACGGGAGAGGGCGAATAAGGTTTTTGGGAAGCGCTCTGCGCGACTGCTCGAGTTCTTCATCACGGGTCGTCTTCCATCCAAGTCAGGCGGTGCTGCCTACCGCCGTCTTCGTCGCCATCTGCTGCGATCACTCTTCCCCAAAGTTTCTACTACGACAACCGAACGGTACGTGCTACGTGATCCTGTTTGGTTATTCATCATGTTCTGCGAGGACATGTTAGGCTGTTGTTTGTTTCCGATCATCCTGTTGTTTAGTATATCTAGTATGTTCGAGTTACATGAGCTAGTAGCTGGTTTTGTCATGATTTATATTCTGGAATTAATTGTGGAAATTATGCCTAATAATCCAACAGTTTTCTCAAATCATAGCAATGTCGTCATCAATCCCTTGCAGTGAAACCATCCATGAGGGACCTTACCAGTTAACAAGCCCCAGGATATGGGCCAGTGCCTCCTTGCTGGAGATGTGGCCATGACGGTAAGAGAATATCCTGTTCGTGAGCAATCTTGCTCTCTTCTACTCTCTCGATTAGTTATGTTCCCAGTTTAATTAAGCTTCCGACCGAGGCAAATCATGATGCACCAAGAGGTGCTGACCTAATTTAAGACGATTAGTTGTCGCGAGAAGATTTGAGTGATGACGGCTAGCTACACAAAATAATGCACAGCTCATTCCTTAGTTTGCTTTGTACCAACAGATACCAATTTGTTTTGCAGCTTCAATGGTAGTTTCAGATAAAGATTTGGTATGAATTGACACTGTATACCGCCAAAAATGATCTTGATGGTAAATTAGTCACCTATCAGTTTTGTGGTGCATTTTTGTGGACCAGAATTAGGATTCAAATTAATGTCCAGTGGCTATGGAAGTAAAAATATATGAGGTTTGATTACCGAAGGCGTAGATAGCCTCTATATTTCTCTCCCTTGGTTAATCATGTAGATTGTACACTCCATATGTATGCTATGCAACACTGTAAGAACATTTAGAGTTGTTGCTGGTTCCTGATATGGTACCGGGAACATTTTCTTGGTGTCTCTACCCTTGCATAAATGTTTGGAATCACTGGCAACATTATTGAGCTAGCTTCCAAATATTGAGGGATTGGCACCTGTACTTAAATAAACTCAATGCCTAAAGGACACTCCAGTCGGTGCATAGAGGAGCTGATAGTAAATCTTACATATGCGTTGAGATGGATGGATGGACAGTTGTAGCGAGGATGCTGATTTGGGATCACATGGAGATCCCAGCTCGATTGCCACGAAGTCAGTTATTTATCTATAAGTTGAATTTTTTGGAAGACACTTATCTGAACTACACACAAGCGTGCTTGACTCTGTCTGAATGAGTTTAACTACTTCAAGTGCTACACTGGTGGCAAAATCTGTGAAAGGTTGGTCAACGCAATCCATCCCACCTCTAGACAGTTTGTGAGAATGAATGGATTTATTCAGGCGAGTTCATTTGTTAGTTGTAGGAAAAAACTATCTAACAAACAATGTTGCATCAGGTTTAGCAAACTGAATAATAATATAATGCCTCCTGATTTAGTAAACTGTAGGTGCTATTAAAGAATTTCGCATCAGGTTTTCGCCATGCTCCGAAGAATTCGGTATATTCTTTTGTCACTAGAGCCGATGAATATGCCTCATTGGATATCTCACCTGATTTGATGGAGATATTAATAAACTGAATAACAAGAGGTTTGTTGGTTTTAACATCCGGATGCCCATGGGAGAATACCAAGTCAGTGTGAACTTACACAACTTCTTTAGCTCAGTTAAAATACTACTTGAGATCCGACAATTATGAATTGTGAAGATTTTCTTTATTTTTAATACTCTCTTCAATCCGGAATAAGTCTCACTAATTTAGTACAAAGTTGGACTAAATCAGCGACACTTATTATAGATCAGAGGGAGTAGTTATTTTGTTTTCCTTTTCACTGGCATAGGTTCACTCTGAAAGATCTCTGTTCTGTAAGTTGTTTATCAATTCCATGTAATATTCTCTCCAAACAATCCCTATTTAGTCAGTTGTTTATCTAGCCGATGTAATATTTGAACTGGTAAACATTTGTAATTTTCCTTGCATTTATTGCCGTGGTTGCTCTCCATATAGCTGAATACATCAGGGCATTGTGCAAAAGTAATGCTTTTCCAACTTGGTTTCGGTAAATAGATGTAAGTGTCATCTGTAGGCAAGTTGTAGCTGTGAGTACTTGTGACAGCTTATCAGTTTTCGATGGTTTTGTTCTGATTCAGATAGTATGCAAAAGAAGGATTTGTCACTTCTTGAGATATTCAGTTTCTACATGACAGCATGTATTACCATTGAAGCTATCAAATTTTCTTTGGTAAACCATCATACACATGACAACATGTATTACCATTGAAGCTATATCAAATTTTCTTTGGTAAACCATACACGTCTTAGAACTCTTTAATTTTGTTTACATTTGACTTTCTATATTGCATCACGTACACTTAGTTCTACGGAGTACATTTAATCCGGTGTAGCAGCAAACAAAGCGCTATTACATATCTTGCTGCTGCAATATAGAACTTGCCTAATGTTTTTAGCTTTACATAGTGCTTAGCTGAAGTTAGTGTTTTATACCGTTGTTGCAGCAAACAGAGCGCTAATTGGGTCGTATTGTTGGGGCATGTCTTCACAATGCCTGGATGCCTCCATAACACATTAGCTTCTCGAGCCGTTTCGTAAAACAAAAAAAAGGCGTCCACAAAGCCACCCAACGAAACTGCTTGCTCGAAGACATCACACAGAAAAGAAAAACGCATACAGGAAGAACGGGCGCAACGAAGTGCGTAAGGTCCATCTAGTATGAGACTAAAGATTAGTCTTACTACTTGCTATGAATGAATGGGCCATATGAGAATTTCAGATTTATATTGGCTATGGGGTAAGACCCAATAGCAAATCCCATCAAGTTCTACGAGAGAACTTGGTGTGGATAAACAATATGTGAAGGTTTTGGAATCTTTCGCCTTTCGGTCCCGGTTTTTCTAGATTACTTTGTTTTTTTTATTTTTTATTTTTCTGTTTCTTTTCTTTTCTCATTTTGAACAATTTCAATTTTGAACAGTTTTGAATTTGAACAATTTTAGATTCAAATATTTTTAAATTTGAACATTTTATAAATTTGAAGTTTTAATCTGTACTTTTTTAAAAATACGAACAGTTCTCATGGGCTGGCACACCCGGATTGTGCTTCAGGCGTTGCATCCCTAAGTATAATTTTAAACATTTTTAAATTTAAACATTTTTAAATTTTAAACATTTTTTAAGTTTTAAATTTAAAATCTAAAAAGTTTTAAATTTTAAACATTTTTTAAGTATAATTTTTTTCAGAAATAAACAATTTTCATTATTTACGTGAAACTTTATTTATTTCACGCTTTTTGATCGGGTAGCATTTTTTTAGGGGATCTGGATCGGTAGCAGCGAAACGGAAGGAGCCACATCAATCCACCGTGAAAGAGAGAGTTTACATGGGCTGGCACACCCGGATTGTGCTTCAGGCGTTGCATCCCTAAGGACTTGTTTGGCTGGAGTGTTTGCGTGAGTATCTGAGAGTATTTTTCGAAGTGTATTAGGTGAAAACACTCTTGTCACCCAAATCAACTTGTTACACCCCAATCCTTGTTCTCATCAATACTCTTGTCAGATTCATCTGTTTGGAAAGAAGGGATAATATCATACATAGACAGGTAGAGCTAGCCTGCAGCAAACAACCATTTAGCTAGCCATGTATGAGGACACGAACTGATTCAATACGCTCACATACGCATCACCATTCACCAATGCCAAAGATTCAGAAGCCGGCATAAATCTGTAAATCAATCAAAGTAATTAATGCGTCAAGCGAGAAAGCAATCGAATCGACTCACAAGAGATAAGCGTTGGCCTTTGCTTCTACCTGAACTTGGATTCGAGTACAGCTCTGGGTGAGCGTTGGCGGCGCCGCCGGAACCATCCAACGCGAGCAGAGGGAAAAACGCGAGGTACCCCACGCGTTTTGGATCCACTTCTACCCGACGGGTTTTGTTGGGTTTGCTGTGTTTTAACCCAACCAAAACCAGGCTGCCAAACAGATAGTTGAGTGTTTCTTGTTAAAATCACCTTTACCACGGATCTAGTCTAGATCTAACAGTATCACTAAACATCACCTTTGTGGATTGAGAATGGAGAGAGAGAGAACAGAGATGAGCTCTACTTGCTCCCTGGCTCGACAGACACGAGCCAGAGGGAATGCCCGAACTGGTGTCGGAGCTAGAACCTCCGTCATTGGCCATGGGTGGAAAGGGGGTGAGTGTGGCGAGCGTGCGGTTAGGGTGGCGGCGGTGGAGCTTCCCGTCGGCGCAGCGCTAGCCTAGATCGGATTGGCTTGTAGGTGGGGCGGCTAGGGCACGGCTAACCTCGTAGGTCGTGCTGCCGGCTCCCCACCACTTTATATAGCGCTGGCGACAGGGGCCCACCAACCTAGATAAGGTTGGGCGCCCCCGATCAGGGCGCAGTTAGGGGCGTGCTGGGCCGTTGGGCCCAGTCACGTTGAGATCTATCTAACATTCTCCCCCTAGATCTCGACTTTACTTTTAACCTTGTTCTTTACTTATTCCATCACAGAATGATACATAGAGCATGTTTCATCGTCTCAGCTCAATTGCCGATAGAATCAGACAGCCACTATATACCTTCATGTTCTGAAACAAATTCTGTTACTTTTGGGCCTCTTTAGTCCAGGAGTCATAGGCTTCCCGTTAAACCCATGCCGGCTATGTGCTCCTTGAACACATTGGGTGGTAAGCCTTTCGTTAGCGGATCCGCAAGCATATCCTTTGTCCTTATATGC
The DNA here is from genome assembly GCA_030063025.1 of Avena longiglumis. Taxonomy (NCBI): domain Eukaryota; kingdom Viridiplantae; phylum Streptophyta; class Magnoliopsida; order Poales; family Poaceae; genus Avena; species Avena longiglumis. The sequence goes on from CP125973.1 coordinate 29,073,363, forward strand.
TCGAGACTTATAGTTTAATCCTGGACTTTGTCCTTCACAACATAATACTTTATATCTATAGACTTTGAAGCTATACTCGACTTGTTGTTGTGAGCATAGAATACTGCGAGCTCGTTGTCACAGTACATCTTTAGTGGCCTGCTGATGCAGTCAACCACTTTCAAGTCGCGTAAGAATTTTTTTAACCATAACGCCTGTCCCATGACCTCATAACATGCTATAAATTCTGCATACATCGTAGATGATGCAACTATCGACTGTTTGGCGCTTCTCCACGAAATAGCACCTCCTGCGAGAGTAAAGACATACCCTGTCGTGGACTTTCGGTCGTCTTTATCTCCCGCAAAATCTGCATCTAAATACCCTTTTATCTCTAGGGTCTTCTGTATGTTAGCATGAGGCATTTTGTGCCTTGCACATAGCGCAAAGCTTTCTTTATCATCTTCCAGTGCTCTATGTCTGGATTCTCTTGATATCTACCGAGTACCCCGGTGATAAATGATAAGTCAGGGCGAATGCACACTTGTGCATACTGTAAGCTTCCAACAGCCGAAGCATATGGTACTGACTTTATTTGATCGATCTCATATTGATTCTTTGGACATTGGGATTTCCCAAAACTATCGGCCTTGACTATGGGAGCAGGTGTTGAATTACTCGCATGCATATTGTATTTCTTTAAAATCTTTTCTGTCGCTTTACTGACAGTCCTAACACTTCATTCTTTCTGTCTCGGTGAATTTCTATACCCAAAACATAAGAAGCTTCACCAAGGTCTTTCATGTCAAAGTTTGATGACAAGAACTTCTTTGTTTCTAGTAGTAGACTAACATCACTGCTAGCAAGCAGAATGTCATCCACATATAGAATTAGGAAAATATATTTCCCACTTTTGAACTTTGCATAAATGCAGTTGTCCTCAATATTTTCTTTGAATCCAAATCTTTTAGTGGTATCATTAAACTTTAAATACAACTGCCTAAAGGCTTGCTTTAACCCATAAATGGATTTCTTTAGGTGGCATCCCATATGTTCCTTCCCCTACATGAAAAAACCCTTGGGTTGTTTCATGTAAACATTTTCTTCTAAATCTCCATTTAGAAATGCCGTCTTGACATCCATTTGATGTAATTCTAAATCAAAATGAGCAACTAGTGCCATGATGATTCTGAAGGAGTCCTTACATGAGACCGGAGAAAAAGTCTCATTGTAATCTACGCCTTCTCTTTGCGTAAAGCCTTTTGCCACGAGTCTAGCTTTGTACTTTTCTATATTCCCATTGGAGTCATACTTTGTTTTGTAGACCCACTTGCATCCTACTGTTTTGGCTCCTTTGGGAATTTCCTCTAAGTCCCAAACATTGTTGGAACTCATCGATTTCATTTCATCTTCCATTGCCTCCACCCACTTGGCTGAGTGAGGGCTACTCATGGCTTCTTCATATGAGGTAGGATCGCCCTCCATATGAACTACATTGTAAACTTTGTAGATTTCTTTGGAAATGGCTGGTCTTCGTTCTCTTTTAGACCGTCTGAGTTTATCAGACTCTTGATCATTTCTTGCCTCGGGTTCAGGCACATTTACAGTAGGTGGCTGTTCTGGCTCCCTTTCGTGCTCAACAGTGGGTTCAGGTGGCTCCTGATGGACAGGTTCCGAATTTTCGCCCATTGTTGTCACGTGTGTAGTCACAACAGGTGCTCGCACCACAACCTCAGGGGTTGTAGATGGTGGCACAACAGGTAGCAAGAAAAATGGCTCCTGAGTCATCGGATTAGGTGCATGCACCCTCTTCTCCTCAAGATCAATTTTCCTAGCTACCGTGCTCCCCCTCATCAATTCGTCCTCCAAGAAAACTACATGTCTCATTTCTACAAACTTTGTGTATCTATCAGGACAGTAGAAACGATAGCCTTTGGACTTATCTGGATAGCCAATAAAATGGCAAGATACTGTTTTGGGGTCTAACTTTGCAATGTTTGGATTGAAGACTTTAGCCTCAGCTGGGCTCCCCCAGACCCTCAAGTGGTGCAGAGAGGGGACTCTGCCTATCCACAATTCATACGGTGTTTTGGGCACCGACTTACTTGGTACTCTGTTGAGAATGTGAATGGCGGTTTTAAGCGCCTCCATCCACAATCCCAATGGGAGGGTGGAGTAGCTCATCATGCTGCGCACCATATCCATAAGGGTACGGTTGCGCCTTTCAGCTACTCCGTTTTGCTGAGGTTCGCCCGGCATAGAATACTGGGCGACTATTCCATTTTCTTGCAGGAACCTTGCAAAGGGTCCTGGTACTTGACCATATGGAGTATGCCGACCGTAGTACTCCCCCCACGATCGGACCGAACTATTTTGATTCTTTTATCGTGCTGATTTTCTACTTCAGCTTTGAAAATTTTAAATTTATCCAATGCTTCAGATCTTTCTTTAATTGGATAAATATAACCATACCGGGAGTGATCATCCGTGAATGTTATGAATGAATCATAGCCATCCACACTTTTCACCGGAAACGGTCCACAAATATCTTTGTGGATTATTTCTAGTGTAGCTATGCTTCGGTTTGCACCCTTTTTAATTTGTTTGACATACTTTCCTTTAATGCAATCTATGCATTGTTCTATGTCGGAGAACTCTAACGGAGGAAGAATGTCATTTTTAACGAGGCTTTCTATTCTTCCCCTCGAAAGATGGCCTAGTCTACAGTGCCATAGTTTCGATGAGTCGAGAGTTCGCTTTCTTTTCTTTTGTTCTTTGTTCGACAAGGAAACTTTTTCATTCACATCACACACAGAATGAACTTTCTCATGCAGGGATAACAAATATAACTTATCAAATAATGTAGCAACACCCACACATTTGTCTTTCAACCAAATGGCACACTTGCCATTTCCGAAATAACATTCGTAAGAATCTTTGTCCAAACAGGAAACACTTATTAAATTTCTATGTAATGAGGGAACGAAAAGCACATCTTTGAGCAAAAGGAAAGAGCCATCAGCCAGCTCCAGAGGGACGTCACCAATGGCCTCCACTTCTTCTTCTATTCCATTCGCCACTTCAATGTGTCTTTCTCTTCTTGGCGTGGTCCTTGTCGAATGGAACCCCTGTAAAGAGTTAGCAACATGAACAGTTGCACCAGAATCAATCCACCAAGTGGATCTTGTAAACTTTTCATACAGAGATTCATTAACAAAAGAAACAATATCTTTACCATTTTTGGCCATGATGTACTTCAGCCAAATCGGGCAGTCTTTCTTGTAGTGGTCCGGCTTTTTACAGTGATGGCACTGATCTTTCTCCCCAGGGGTGGACTGGTGATGCTGGTACTGGTGCTGCCTTGGACCCTTGCCATGTGGCTTGGAGGGTGAGCCACCATGGTTGCCGCCTGTGAAAGCCTCTCCTCCTATTGTCCTTCACGAAGTTCAGGGAACCGCCGTGAAGGGCTTTCAGCCTTTCCTCTTCTTGGGAGCACATCCCAATTGTCTTTTCTATGTCCCACTTTTCAGAGGACATATTATAGTTTATCACAAAGTTTTCAAAAGGCTGTGGAAGTGAGGCCATCACTAGGTGCACCAAGAGTGCTGGCTTTAGCTCGAGGTCCTCATCCATGGGCTTGAGCTTCGCTGCCATGTTTGACATCCTCAAGATGTGCTCTCTTATTCCGTGGGGTCCTCCCGTATACTTTTCAGTAACCAGCTGCTTTAACAGCTGGGTCGCATACATCTTTGAAGAGCCAGTAAACTGGCTCTTTATCTTGGCGAGATACTCGCCCACGGTAGCACACTCTCCAATTGAGCCCACTATTGCGTTCTCAATTGTGTTCTTTACGAAGGCCAGACACTTCTTGTTGGCGTTCACCCATTTCTGGTTATCAATCGAGTAGGCCAGCTCCAATGGAGCATGGTCCCTCTTCCTTTTCTCAAAGTCAGCACTTTCCTCAAGACTCCTCGGCCGGGTTGGGCTTGTTGGTTGCTTGGTGTCAACCACCCAATCCACTTCAGTACATATGAACGCCAAATCAACTTTCTCCTCCATTCGGAGTAGTTGTCCCCCTTAGGAGTGGGATGTCCTTCAAACAGGCCATGAGGTTGAGACCTCCTGAAAATCACAAAAGATGTGAGATCACCAAGGAAAACAACTGTATGCGTTAATTCAACGTTGGTATAAATTAAGCATGCAATCGTTTTGTGCTATTTAAAATTACATCACCGTTGGGCAGAAATAAAGTTAAATGCACCTTTAATACTCGATGGAAAAAATTATGGTCATGTTTATTAATAACGTTGGTCAATTAATAACATGAGACATAATCATTTTTAATCACTTTATCACATCTTTATGTCGAAATTTAAACAACTTTTATTGCATTGTTGCAATTTAAACCATACATTTGCCATTTAAGATAACTATTTGCAGCGGAAACTTTAATAATGACTTTCATAAAACTTATACTTTACAGAAAAAATTCTGCCTTTATAACGTTCTCTAGTCAAAATATACATAAAATAAAATGACTAGAGAAAACTATGCGAAAATTGCTTAAAACTCTAAGCAAAACAATTAAAAACAACTCTGAAAAATAAAAAAGCGAAAAGCTGAGAACCGCCTCTTTGCCAAGGCGTGGGCGCCACGGTGGCCCAAGGCCCATCCGCTGTGGCTATCCGTCGCACGCGCGCCGTCGCCCTAGCGCGTCTGGCAGCCCGTCGCCGCGGCCCACGACACCGGCCCAGCCAGTCCGCAGCCGCCTCGGCCTGCCCGGCCCGGCAAGCGGCCCACCTGGCCTGGCTCCGCCCGCTCCCCCGATCGCGTTCGATCCTGGCCGTTGATGGGGGGGCGCCCTAGATCCAACGGCTGGGCGCTCTGTTCGGAGGTATAAAACTCCCCAGCCGCCGACCCCCCCAACCCTAAACCACATTCTCCCCCTCACCGCTCCTGCGTGCCCACCGCGGCGGCGCCGCGTCCTGCGCGCGGCCGCCCCGCGTGGTCACCGCGTCCACCACTCCTCCACCTCGTCTGCGCGCGTCCAGCGGTAGCGCGTCCATCGCCCGGCGCGCGTCCTCGCCGGCTGCCCAGCGTCGGCAGCGTGCGTGCACAAGGCACCTCTCGGTGGCTCCACGCGTGAGGTTGAGGCGAGGCGGCGCGTGCACCACGCGCCTCCCTCTCCCTCGGCAGGCGGCGCGCAAGACGCCGGAGGTGAGGCGGCGCGTGCCGCGCCCCTCCTCCCCTCTCGGCAGGCGCGAGCCAGCGCGAGGAGGCCGAGCCCCATCTGTCGCGCCGCCGAGGCGGCGCCGCCTCTCGCGAGCCCTCCTCTCAGCATGCTCCGGTGAGCCATGCCCCCCGCCCTCCTTGCGGTCGTCCACCAGGGTGGGCGTTCACCGCCAAGAGGGCGCGTGGGCTCTTTGCTCCTTTTTTTTTGGTCCATAGTGAAAACTGCGGCGGCACCCCCTACCTTGTTCCTTGCCGATGTGTGCATCCACCCGAGGGTGGGTGCACCGTCGTCAAGTGGCCGAGGTGTGGGGCGGAAACTTTCCCGGCGATGGCCGGAGTGGACCCTTTTTTTTATTGCCTTTTCTTTGGGGATCTATGGGGTTAGAACTTGCGTTCGGGATCTTTTGGGGCTTTAGATCTAGGGTTTTGCTTTGCCCCGAAGGGTGTGTTCTTCTTCTAGATGTCTCCACAATGGATGCCCATCTAGATCGAGAGGAACGGCGCGGCCATAGGGCAGGCGCACTTTGGATCTAATTCTTTCCTTTTGAACTCTTACTTTCTACAAAAAGCACTGTAAAATCTAGCAACTAAAACGTGGCTCTGACACCAATGTTAAAATCACCTTTATCACGGATCTAGTCTAGATCTAACAGTAGCACTAAACATCACCTTTGTGGATCGAGAACGGAGAGAGAGAGAGAGAGAGAGAGAGAGAGAGAGCTCTACGCTCCACGGCTCAACAGACACGAGCGGAGGAATGCTCGAACTGGTGCGAGCTAGAACCTCCGTCATTGGCCATGGGTGGAAAGGGGTGAGTGTGGCGGCGTCTTGGTTAGGGTGGCGCGGTGGAGCTTCCGTCGGCAGCGCTAGCCTAGATCGGATTGGCTTGTAGGTGGGACGGCTAGGGCACGGCTAACCTCGTAGGTCGTGCTGCCGGCTCCCCACCACTTTATATAGCGTTGGCGAGGTCCCACCTAGATAGGTTGGGCGCCCCGATCAGGCGCGATTAAGGCGTCTTTGGGCCGTTGGGCCCAGTCACGTTGAGATCTATCTAACATTTCTCAGTGTTTTTCATTGTACCAGGAAAAAACACTTAAATCCACCTGAAAACCAGTCTACCAAATGAGGCCTAACAGTGTGTTTGGTTGGGGGGAATTAGGAGATTAGGAATGTGAGTTTAAGTTAGAAAGACTTTTATCCATTGATTGGTTGAAGGGAATGGGAATTAAGGAGGGAAGAGGATAGGGATTCATGTGTTAAACTCCCACTAATCTATTACCTGGGGAACCATGGTAATTCAGACGTGGGATTGGGAAGAGTCATTGAGCTCCCTGTGGTTGCCAAACAAGCTGTAATAGACACAACGAGCGGTATATAGGAGCGCCAGCTCCGTTCTTAGCGGGAGCCATCCCTACGGCCTAAAGCATTTTTCTTCATTGGCTGCTCCAATGTTGCGAATAAATAGGTACTTTCTTCTTCTTTCTTTAATGTTACATTTTCTGTTTTCTTTTTCCTATGTAATAAAAGCCCATAATTTAAGTAATGTTCTAATCTAAAAGTTGTTCTATTTTTAAAATAATTAAGAATTTTAAATGTTTAAACTAAAAATGTTTCAAACTAAAAAATATTTGACCTTGAAAAGGTTCAAAATTGAAAAATATTCGAAATTTAAAAACAAAAAAGAAATAAAAATAGAATATATAAAAATATCCCGCAAAAGGAGGATAATAGGGTTTTGCTCTCTTCAATGTCATTGGCGACAACTGCTTCAACAACTACTGATGTGGGCTACTTAAAATAGGGACTTGGTTACTTTTTTACCATTCGTTATGTTAAGCTAACCTAATAAAGAGCCCAATGGGCCATATGGTTAACGGCAAAAGAAACTAGGTCCAAACGGTTCGATGCGCTTCGTCCAAAGGGTTATCCTGCCTTCTTGTCCCTCGAAAAGCCTCCGGTCTAGTCACCCACACCTCCATCGGCGTCATCCTCATCTCGGCGGCTAGGTGCTCCTATATCCCTTCTCCACTTCTACCAGATCTTGGACCCCACTGGTGCCTGTGGTCTTCTACCGTGAAGCTACATACGATTCACCTCTGTATTCGGCACAAATTGATGTACACATGATGCAAATGCTTTCTACTAGGATAGTACATATCACTTTCTGATTTTGGAATGCACTAGCTTTTCCCTAGTAATTATTTACTTTACGTATGTACTAGTCTGTTTTGGTCTATGCAAACTGCTAGTGTCTATCTCACAAACTAGCAGGCAGCAACACACATGAGAATGATCAGCCTCGGAAAAGCACGGGTTCTGTAATGAGTAAGTCGCGTTTGGTGAGTCAGTGTTGCTGAAAATTACTACTCTCCCTCCAACCCATATTAGTTGCCTTAGATTCATCTAAATAAGAATATATCTAGCCAAGTTTTATACCTAAATACACTCGTATCTAGACAAATTTGTGTCAAATAATATGGGTCGAAGGAAGTAGCATCATTGAAGAAATAAGCGATTCATTTAGTATTGTTATGCTGCGCCAAAGTTGGTCCCGTTTGCCTTTGTATTTCTTCAGCTGTTGTAGACTAAACCATTTACTCTATTTGTTTTCGTATTGTTGTTATTCTTGGTGTGGAAGCTAAATGGATGTGAAAAGGCAACCTTCAACTGTGTTGTTGTTACTCTTGGTCTGGATGCCATGCTTTAACTTTTTGTTTCTGAATCATAAAATTATGAATATATTTGTGACTTATTAATTTTTTAGCAAAGATCATGGCAATCTTTTATGGGAGCGCCTAGATCTCATGCACAGGAGAACTTATGTCTCAGTCGGCTGACATCCTACTATTGGTGCTAATTCTCAGTTGCAGCCTAGTTATAACTTATATAATTTGTACTAATTATTAGTTGCTTTCAACTCATTAAATTCTTAGTTACAACCTAATTGCAACTCATGGTAACTTTCATATTGTACGAATCACAAGGTGACTGAGACATGAAAATTTCTTACGCAGGAGCCCTAGCAAATTCGATTTTTTTGTTTGCACCAAGCCGAGCTACCCAACTTTAGAGTGGTTCAAACCTTAATAAACAATGGTTAACCATTTCCAATTTACTAACCTAATGGGTAACCCATTTTTGGTTTTTATGGAAAATGGTTAAATAGGTTCGAATTCAGAAAATAAATGATTAACCAAATTCCATCGTTTATTTGCACCAAGACTAGCTGCTCGCCTGCCATACTCGAGTGGACCCGCGAGTTTGCAACCATGCACGAGCCGCGGCGTCTCCATTGGAGGTGAATCATTGCCTGACGGTCGCTACCCGTGTCAACCGGCACGTAGGGCTAGTTCTTTTGACGGCTTCTCGAAGAAGCCGGTTTAAACAAATTATAAGGCTTTCAAAGTGGTTAAGGCTAAACTAACTTGAAAGCTTCACAGAATTTTAGAACCCGCTTTCCCAGAAAGCTGGGGGTAGGGCGGCTTCTCGAAGAAGCCGCCAAAAGAACTGGGCCTAAGTAATCTGCACTAGCTCTGTGCATCAACATATCTGTCTGATCTCTGAAGGCGCCAGGCCAGGAATCCTATTTGAGCCAAACCTACGTGCCCTCATTTTGGTCTTTGAACTTTGAATTTTTTGTACTTACTCCTTTAGTTTCGGCAATTTTCCATTTTATACGCCTTTATTTTTAAATTATAAAAACTAGTTAGATTTTTTACGAAGAAGTTCCTTAGTTTCCAAACATAATCTACTCCCTCCGATTCAAATTAATGGCCCCATATTTATATAGATTCGGATATATCTAGCACTAAATAATGAGTAGATATATTCGACAAATCCGAGATCATTAAATTGCTTATCAATTAATATGTAAATATAGAAAACAATAATGACTAAGGCTTATCTTGTAGATTATGTTCATATCTTAAACATTGGCGTGTTTCAAAATATACTAGACTTTTAATCACGGACAAAAACTATCAGATCTAACAAGATGTAGACCTTTTATAAAAAATAAATATGTTGACTTTCATACAGGCCTTAAACCACCAAAAATGTCGTTGTCTTTTTTAGATGAAAGGTATTAAAATGGCTGCTTCAAATTAATTTAATAAATAAGTTTTTGAGGGTAAAGATATGATTAGTTTGTGTAGGGTAAAGCAAACTGCTGGGGTGAACCAGGTTACAGTTACAATACGAGCTAGGGCGCCCCAAGTTTGGGACAGCCTAACCCCGCCTATATATATCGAGCGTCGAGCCCCTCCGAACCAAATACTATAATCTACCTTTTCTCTACGAGCTTAGTTACCAATGGCGCTCCGGCGGCAACTCTACGTGTGCCTCCTGCTCCTCCTTGCCGCCACTGTTCCGGCGCCATGGCTCGCCGTCGCCAGCGAAGGCAACTGCTACAAGACGGTGATGGGGGTGACCCGGGACTGCGCGGGGGAGTTCATCAGGGCACTCTTCAACGACGACAAGGACGGCGTGAGCCATGAATGCTGCATCCTGCTTGCCTGCGTCCGCGAGTGGACGTGCGCCGACGTGCTCCGCCGCTTCTGCCTGCCGCCGCACGCCGACGACTGCCCTGGATCGCCTCAACGGCCGCCGGCAAGCGCAACGCTGTCTACATATGGGCGCCATTAGCGATCGAGTGATGAGGCGTGCGTGCAACGGCCAGCCATTTGGTTTGGAGGACGCTGGCTGGGCTCAAATAATCTGGGAATCCAAATAAGCTGTAGGCTTGTTGCGCGTGCATCCTTTGCGGTTCTCCGATCCTTTTTTGCGCCTGTAGGATATTCTTATCCGTCATTCTGATATATACTGCACTTGTGTTGTTAGTTATTCCGCGTAAATTTGTCTCAATTCGGATCAATCTGTCTTACCAAAAATTGTTTAGATAGATCTAAAATTAGACAAACATAGACATCCTTTTTAAGACGGAGGGGAACTTCAACCCGTTCCAAAGATAAAGACAGCATTTCACCCTGGACTTGACATAAGGCTCGTTTTTTGCAATGGATGCGAACCGTCGCCAGCCAAGTTAAAGTGTTAAACTGACTGTGTGTGGTCACTCTAGTGTACTCCCTTCGTTTAGAAATATAAGATGTTTTAGGTTTGTGAAGAAGATGTATCTAGACATCTTTTAGTGTGTAGGTTCAAATGAATCTAGACACTAAAATATGTCTAGATACATCTCATTCACAAACCTAAAACATCTTATATTTCGAAACGGAGGGAGTACGTACGTTTTGCCCGCCAGAAGTTATTATGGACTTCAATGGCAAGTAAGAGAGGCGATACCCGGTTCATGAGCAAATGACATTCAAGTGATCAAAAGGAGAACGTTACTAATTGGATCGTGGGTGCTATATGTGCTATATATATAAGTTACATTCAATCAATTAAGCATATGCAACTCCTCGTTCCTCGTTTTGTTGCTGCCACCGGTAGACCACAGGCTTCTTTGGTATGGACATACCAGTAATGCTACACTTACGGACTTTTTTTTAAAAAACTCCACGATCCTAAACTCACGGGAGGAAACCAGATTTCCACCACCGAGCTGCCTCCACATCCTTCCGTAGAACTATCGCGATTCGCGTAACAAAAATTCCGTATGTCTAGCATTATTTGTGGACATATAGTGCCTTGGAAAAAGAAGATGCAGGAAAAGGGAAATGAAGAATCTCTCAACAACTAGTGTCTATATTTGGCTCATTATCGAACAAAAGGAAGTACATATGTAACAATGCGTTCCTCGTCTTGTTGCTGCCAGCATGGTTCTTTCTAAGGACATTGCAGTCCCACGGTACAGATACACAAAAATACACGGTGCATAAAATACTTATTTTTTTTGTAGCGCAATTGGGCAAAAACCATCCTCCAGCAGATGCCTAAAAGAAGCAAGCACGCAGAAAACTTTAGTATCCACCCAAAATTGCTCAACCGCGAGTTGCATATTTAGGGCCCGAGCTGCAGCGCGCACAATAAATCCACCACCTGCCAACCACTGAACTTTCCTTCCACCTCCCTACCGCCTATGCCCGCACTGTGTTGTGCCGTCGCCGCTGATTCCTGCCACCACCGCCCCTCTCAGGTGCCCTCCTCGCAGATCCACCCTAGCCCCGCCGCCGTCGAGCCTGCAATCTACCTCTCTGATTTGGCCGCGTCGGGAAAACCCTAGCCACCGCTATCAGGATGCATCTACATCGTCGTGGCCCCTACAACACCTCTGGCTTCTGTGACATGCACGTGAGGCCGACGGGGAACTTTTACCCCCAAGATTAGGACGTCGATGTCCGCCTAATGCTAGGCACGTTGGACACCATCCACGAGGCCGCACAAGTGTAAGACACGACAACGTGGTGGCTCGGTCGGGCACGCCACGACATGTCCTTTCGACGATGTCAACAATCGCAAAGAAGCCGAGATGGTGGTGCCGCGCGAAGACCAGCTACACCATCGCCAAATTCAGGAGCGCCTTATCATCCCCGAGAAGGAAGGAGGGCCATGGCGGCATGGAGGACGTTCTTCCGGAAGGACGTGTAGGATGAAGGTGGACTTCTACGTGATGAGGGATTAGAGGAAGGTAGAGATGGCCGCGAAGCGGGAGAGGATGGCCTTCATCAAGGCGTAGCTTGATGGTCCTCAGACAATCGATGATGATGACAATAGGTGGGTCCCTATGTTCGACATGAGCGAAGAGAGTCCTTTAGATGGTGATGGTGAGTAGTCTAGTTCCATCTGAGGTCTATTTTATCTAGTGTATTTTATGTTTAAACTAGTGTAAATTTATGTTTGACCTAGTGTTTATTTGGTCTTGTGTTTGATTTGTTGGAAAATTATTTGTATGTCTTTGATCTAGTTCAATACAGATATGCAAAATAAATGTGTTTGTCACGTGCATGGAAAACTATGGCCAACAACGCACTACATTTTAGTGCGCCTAGAAATGCTGCAGCCGGCCACGCACGCAAAAACTGCTAAAATGGCGCCCCAAAACCAAAAAGGCATGCCCTTTTTTAGTGCATCTGTTGAAGATGCTCTAATACATTTTGGATATTACAAGATCTTAAAGATGTGTCTTTGACATCTTAATTTTATTCTAAATATGTTGCAAAAACCATGAAATTTATAAGATTCTAGAAAGGTTTTTGAATTTGCATCCTTCTTTCTAGTAAAAAAATCAAACCTAGTTTAACCAAAGGTGTTTCTAAAAGTCAAAAATTTGTATATGAAGAGAGTATATTCTTGCAAAATATTTCAACACCTACCTCTACTTTAAGATACGTAACCCTGGATAAATCATGCATAATTTTAACCACATTGTCACCCGCATCCGCGAGATCGAGTCTAGTGTCTTCTTGCGATCCACCTCCATGAGGCTAGATCCACTGCCTTTTTGCCACCACCATGTTGGAAGGCGTGGAGTAGTCGAGTAGAGAAGCATCCGTGACGAAGAGCTTTGGTTTGCTGCACTAGCACGAGGAGCATATGCTGCGAAGATCCTTGTCGTCCCTTCATGGGAAACCATGCGTCTTTGGCCAATGAGGACCTCCAGCTATGGCAAGAAAGTATGGAGAAGCGAGAGTTGATTGTTGTCGCGGCTAGGGTTTGCCCTTCCCCCTTCCCCCTTAGTCGACGTGAAGGAGATAAAACTCGAGATGGGTGAGGGCCCCCTCCCATCACATAAAGAACGTGGCAACTAAAAATATATTCGGAATTCATCACAAGCACAAGAAGGGATTAATTGGGAAGAGAACTAAGTTTGATCCTATCAAATTAAGAATAAATATGATTACCCTCTTATTTAAAAAGCTATGCAAGGTAAGAGAATACTTGTTAGCATAAAACCACTACTTTCTAGCTAAAAATTCAAAAAACCACCACTTTGATGTCTCGTGACAAAATGTGACCACTTTTGTGCAAAATTTTTGGCAATATGCACTAAAACCGATTTTAAAACCAATTAACAGCGTTTCTGACACTAGAACCCACATGTCAGGATGACGTGGCGGTGTAGGACGGCGTACCTTCTGCGGGTCCTCTTGTTTTCATAGAAAATTATGTAGGGGTTCCTACCATCTTGCATTTTTGGCGAGGCACCTTGCAATTTTTAAACCTTCATAACTTTTAAAAATAAATTCAAATGGAAAAACTTTTAATATGAAAATTTCTCAAAACTGTTTAAATATTTTGAATATAAACTTTGTTCCAAAACTGGGGTATTTCCGAAATGTTAGAAATGGATTCCTTAGTTTTTAAATAAATTTAGACATATTGTTTGTATTATTTGGAGTTATATAGTTTTTTTGCGAAATTCCACCGATTTATTAATAATCAACATCAGTACAAAGAGTCCTAAAAGTAATAAAAATTACAAATAGGTCAATGGACCACCTAGCGATGACTATAAACACCGGAACAAACCGAAGGCACGCCGCTGTTCTCGCCCCTCCATCACTAGAGCCGGGCAAAGCTTGTCGTAGTAGAGCTTGTTGTAGTAGACATACGGGAAGTCATTATGCTAAGGCCCCAAAGGAACAGCGCACCAGAGCAGCAACCATCGTCGAAGATTACCAACGTAGATCGGAAGAGACTGACCTCAAAACACATCAACGAAAAACGACCAGATCCCAAGGGATCTGTCGGACACACGACTCCACACGCCCTCCGTCGATTCTAGACGCGCCACCAGAGCGAGGATAGGACGGGGAGTACCTTATTCTAACTTCAGGATGTAGCCGCCGTCTCAACATCCTAAAAAAAGACACTAAAAATAGTCTAAACAAAATACTGAGACCTCCAGCCGACGGGGGGCCGTGGTCTGCCACGCCTCCAAGGCCCTAAGGCAACCGAAGACAGGACAGACCGTTGGAGTCGTCGGCGGAGGGAAGGAACCCTAGATGGGTTTTGCCGCCGCCTCTTGGGAGAGCTCTCTAGGTCCCATTGGAGTTATATAGTTAACATTATGAATTTCCAAAGTTCACATTATTAATCAAAGCAATTTCAATTTTTTCATATTAAATTATCTAAAATAGTGAACATGGTTTATATTCAAAATCTTCAAACATTTCTGAGCAATATTCATATTTAAAGTTTTTCTATTCGAATTTTATTCAAAAGTTATGATCTTTTGAAAATAAATAGGAGGTTTTTTTTTGGAAAACTAGGGCTGATAAGGGCCCCTGCATAATTTTCTATTAATACTTGAGGACATGTATGCAAAATTGTAGACGGTGTGTCGTCTCTTACTGCCAAGTTAGTCTGATAGGTGGGTCCAAGTGTCAGAAATCATGTCAATTCGGTTTTAAATTGATTTTTGTGTATATTGTAAAAAAAACAAGAAGGTGATCACATTTTATCGCGAGACATTAAAATGGTGGTATTCCTAGAAAATTTTATGCTAAAAACTTGTAAGAAGAAAGTATTTGGCGAATGGACATTCCCAATAAAGTATTGATGACTTTTCCCTAGATGGGTAGATCAATCTTGTCTTCATATTCTATTCTATAATGGGTGTAGGGCTTTCTCATCTACGTATAGGCAGCAAGACTAGGATCGTATCGTGACCGACTGGGTTAGCGAAAAATAGGAAGACGAGTGTGGGTGTTGGCGTTGGGCTGTATAGTTTCTCTATGCTGGGCCGACTACGCGTGATCGAATAATGCTGGGCCGACTGCACGTGATCAAACCACATGTCGCCTCGTCAGAAGCACGTCGTCTTCGCATCTGATCGATCATCCTGGTATTTTTTTTTGTCAAATCTAATTTTTTTTATAAAACTTCAACCGAATCTGATCTTTTCCTTGACTCCTGAGATTGGCGTCATTTTAAATAGAGCTAAAGTTACATAGATCGGCGCCAACACGTGACAACAGGGGTCGAGGTCGGCACCGTTTAACATGGAGCCGACGTCGGCGCCGTTTTAAATGAAACTCATCGATTTGGTTTTCTGGTATGTTGCGCCGATCTGTACAACTTCGGCTCCATTTAAAATGGCGCCGACCCATCAGATTCCGAATTAGTTTCAAGGAGAGGTCAAGTAGAAGTTTTCAGATTTGGGTAGATTTGACAAAAAAATACATCATCCTGTGTGAACACGGCCGTAACCGCAATGTATGTCGTGTCACTCTCACTCGGAGATGGCGCTTCGGAAGCGGCGGCGTGATTTTTTTTGCAAAATTTTACCGATCTATTAATAATTCTCAACAATAATACAAAAAGATCTAAAACTAATAAAAAATACAAATAGATTATTGGACCACCTAGCAATGATTATAAATCTATAAAAATAATCATGTCGAAGATAGATGATCTGGATTGTATCAGTCCATCTTTTCTCAGGTGCTCCCATGGAGCCAAAAAAAAACATCATTCCGATTTTGCCATGATGACTTAGACAGCATTAAATATTCGTAACATGATGGTTATTGAGAAAATGTTCCTGCGACCTGCTTCTGATTTCATATTCAATTTTTTTTATTTTTGAATTTCCTGATTTTCTACCGTGCATTCGCTTACCAGGCAGCAGAAAAGAGAGCAGTTGGACGACACTCTTTAGGCATTGCCCGTAGCGGCACGCCAGTTGGCCTCTCCGCTAGACTTTGGGCCCTCGTTGTGGGAGCTCGTATCTTGCCGTGTTTCTTGCTATTTATTTGGGCTGTGTGTTGTTGTGGCCACAATGGAGTATTTTGTATTTTTTGTTGTTGCTTGGACCTTATACCAGATTAGGATGTTTGTGCTTTATGAAAGCCTGTTTCTGTTTCGAGAAGGAAGCCTGTTTCCTCTAGTAACAATATTGATGAGTGCCGGCCGCCTTCCGAATAAACCCTAGCTAATAAGCCATGGAAAATGCGTAACGAACTAACTAACCTGCGCCTATACAAACACCGAGTCCAAACAGCACTTCTCCATATATCTCGTTATCCTAGGCCGATCGAGCCAGTTCAGAACAAATCTGATCCAACTGTGCTGCCTGTAGTACCTAGTCAACGACGATGGCGCTCCTCCGGCGGCAACTCCTTGTGTGCGTGTGCCTCCTCCTGCTCCTGGCCGTCGCTCTTCCGGCGTCCATCGTGGTCGCCGACGGCGAGTGCTACAAAACCGCGATGGTGGTGCCGCACTGGTGCTCCGGCGAGTTCATCAAGGCCCTCTTCGCCAACGACATGAGCGGGATCAGCCAAAGATGCTGCATCCTGCTCGCCTGCGTCCGCGAGCTGTCGTGCGCCGACGTGCTCCGCAACTTCTGCGCGCCTCCGGAGGCGCATGGCTGTCCGTCGTCGCGGCCGCCGCCGCTGGCGTAGGATCCCAACTACGATGGATCGCCCCGTTAGCTAGCTAGTCATGAGGCATGCATGCATCGGCCGGCCTGTGATGATGCCTACTGCATTTTGATTAGTTGTGTTTTGGTCGTCGAGGAGGCTGAACCTCGAATAATCTCTAGGCACGCGTGTGCATTCTTGCGATTCTCTTTTCTTACTTGTGTATAAATTTTGATGCATTGCTGCACAAGATTATCCAGTTATAGGAGGTAGTTTCTGGAAAGTCAGACACCACCTCTATCCCTAGCGTGCCTGTCGGTGTCTGCGGCCCTGCTTCTCCCCGTGCGCGTGGCGCCCCTGCTCGGGAGGTGGCAGCTGGCGGCGGTGCTCCCAGACGACGACAGTTCTGGCGACGCGCTGACCCCGGGTGCTGCTCGACGATGGAGCTTTTGATTGGTGGCCGGGGCTGCCGGCACGACCGCTCGCCCTATATCTAGGCCCGATTTGGGTCTGGACGGGCCGACCATTTCGCAAGGAAGCGGCTCTTCTGGGAGGTGTATATTGAGGCGGTGGCGACTGGCACTAGAGGAAAAAGGGCTATCCGTTCGCGACCCGGGCATTAGTCACGGTTGTCTGCTTGGGATTAATCTTTAACGCGTCGTTGGAGGCGGACACGGGGCCAGGGCATGTGTCCCGGTTGGTAAGGGGAATGCGTCCGGTTGGAGCCACCCGGGACTAAAGGTTTACCTGACCACGTGCGTGGCGTGTACGCCTTTAGTCGGTTGGAGCCAGCAACGGGACTAAGACCCTGCTCTATAAATCGCACGACCCCTCTGCCTCCACTCTGTTTTTTCGAATGGTGGAAGGTGTGAGGGGGTGTGTGCTAGTTTTTTCTCATGCATGCATTGAAGGTGTTTGATGAAATGTTTGAGTGAATAATTCCGTTGAATTTCTCATAGAACAAAAATATAGAAGGTGTCCGAGACGCACTTTTGCTTTCTCCTCTTTATTTTCCTCGATCGAGGTTAGCAATCTTATCTTTTCTAGGTCATTGATACAATTCATGTGTCGGTGTGAATTGGTTATTTCACTATTTATGATGTCCTGTTTTTTTGATAAACTTACTTATATGATGCAGATGAACGGTCGGGAATGGATGTACGGTGACGGCGTGGCAGTATATCAAAGCGTGGATAAATTTATCGATGTGGCTACGGCAAACAAAGAGAATGGATTTATCGTTGTCCATGTGTTCAATGTCGGAACAACAAGGAGTACTCTTCCTCGAAAATCATTCGCGCCACCTGATTATGAAAGGTTTCATGCCCAACTATAATTGCTGGACCAAGCACGGGAAGAGGGGTTATGATGGAAGATGGTGAAGAAGTAGATGATGATAACAACTATCATCACATGTTTCTGAATCTGGTGATCTGCAATGGAAGACAATGGAGAGGAAAGGTGAAGAACGGGCATCGGATGAGCCGGTGATGAACTTGGTAGGGTCATTTCGATGCAAAGCGAGACGTAAACAGAAAATGAGAAGTTGAAGTTAGAGGGCATGTTAGAAGATCACAAGAAATTGTTGTACCCAAATTGTGAAGATGGCAGCACAAAGCTCGGTACCACACTGGAATTGTTGCGATGGAAGGCAGAGTGTGGTCTAACTGACTCCTCATTTGAAAAGATGCTGAAAATAATGAAGCCGAAGTTTCCAAAAATAACGAACTTCCCGAGAGTACCTACGAAGCAAAGAAGACTCTCTGTCCTCTGGGATTAGATATGCAAAAGATACATGCATGCATTAATGACTGCATCCTCTACCGCCGTAAGGAGTATGAGAATTTAGATAAATGCCCAGTATGCAACGCGTTGTGGTATAAGATGAGACGAGATGACACTGGTGATATTGAGGGAGAGCCCCTCCGGAAGATGCTAAGGTTATGTGGTATGCTCCTATAATACCAAGGTTGAAACGCATGTTCAGAAACAAAGAGCATGCCAGGTTGTTGCGATGGCACAAAGAAGACCGTAAGAAAGACGGGAAGTTGAGACACCCTGCTGATGGGTCACAGTGGAGAAAAATCGAGAGAGACTTCCCGGACTTTGCGGTGGCGCTTAAGGAACTTATGGTTTGGTCTAAATACGGATGGCATGAATCCTTTTGGGAAGCGAGCTGCGATCACAGCACTGGCCCGTGACTCTATGTATCTACAACCTGCCTCCTTGGTTGTGCATGAAGCGTAAGTTCATTATGATGCGGTGCTCATCCAAGGCCGAAAAGCACGACGACATTGATGTGTACCTTAGGCCATTAGTTGAAGAACTCTTACAGTTGTGGGGCAAACCAGGTGTACGTGCGTGGGATGAGAAAAAACAGGAGCCATTTAATCTACGAGGGTTGTTATTCGTAACCATCAATGATTGACCTGCTCTTAGTAACCTTTCAGGACAGACAAACAAAGGATATAAGACATGCACCCACTGTTTAGATAAGACCGAAGGTACATATTTGCATAAATGCAAGAAGGTTGTGTACCTGGCGAATCGACGATTTCTTCCGACCAATCATCCCGTAAGAAAGAAAGGCAAGCATTTCAAAGGTGAGGCAGATCACCAGAAGAAGCCCGAACTCCCTGCTGGTGATGATGTATTTGGTATGGTCAAGGACATAGAAGTAATCTTTGGAAAGGGTCCCGGCGGTCAATCAGTTCCGAATGACGTCGCTACAGGACACGCACCCATGTGGAAGAAGAAATCTATATTTTGGGAGCTGCCATATTGGAAAGTCCTGCGTGTCCGCTCTTCAATCGACGTGATGCACGTGACGAATAATCTCTGCGTGAACCTGCTAGGATTCCTAGGCGTGTATGGGAAGACAAAAGATACACCTGAAGCACGGGAGGACCAACAAATTATGAAAGACCCAAAGAACATGCATACGGATAACAAAGGATAAAGGCGTCACTTAAGTCGTGCCAGCTATGCTCTTACCAAAGCGAGAAGGAAATCTTTTTGAAGTCCTTTACGTATCAAGGTCGTCGGGCTTCTCATCTAATATAAAGGGATAATAAATATGGCGGAGAAAAAGTTCCAAAACCTGAAGTCTCATGATCACGTGATTATGACTTGATTGCTTCCGATTGCATTGAGGGGCTTCTACGAAAAATGTTCAGTACCCATTGTGAAATGTGCATTCCTCAATGCAATATCTCGAAGGTAATCAATCCAGATATTCTGCCAAGTTCTGAAGGATGTGGTACAATGTCTTGTTAGTTTTGAATTGATGTTCCCACCATCCTTCTTCAATATTATGACGCATCTCTGGTTCATCTAGTGGAAGAGATTGCCATTCTCGGTCCGTATTTCTGCACAATATGTTCCCCTTTGAGAGGTTCATGGGAGTCTTAAAGAAATATGTTCATAACCGTGCTAGACGAAGGAAGCATCTCCAAGGGATATGGAGCAGAGGAGGTCATTGAGTTTTATGTTGACTTTATTCGACCTTAAGCCGATTGGTGTTTCGACTCGCGCATGAGGGAAGACTAAGTGGAAAAACCTTGGGAAAGAAAGCAATGATATGTAGGTGCGGATTCTTTCACTAAAGCACACTACAGTTCTACATAATTCCACCTTGGCAGCTCATATCGAGGAACACAAGAATATTATGCGCTCCAA
This sequence comes from Avena longiglumis, assembly GCA_030063025.1. Taxonomy (NCBI): domain Eukaryota; kingdom Viridiplantae; phylum Streptophyta; class Magnoliopsida; order Poales; family Poaceae; genus Avena; species Avena longiglumis. The sequence continues at coordinate 29,093,516 of CP125973.1, forward strand.
AAACCGGGAAGCTGAATCATGGATTACTGAGATGAACACATGAAGTCTTCGGTGGTTGGATGCGGACACATCTCTTGAATGACACCACTGTTGGAGATCAGCTATACTTGTTGGCGCGTCACCATCTTCTCTGTATTGAATTTCCAAAGTGCGAAATAAATGGGAATACATTCTACACGATCGCCCAAGATAAAGAGCACCAACCAAAATAGTGGTGTCCGCTTTGATGCAATAGACGAGAATGGACAAAAGGACACATATTATGGTTACATAGAGGAGATATGGGAACTAGACTATGGAGTCTCTTTTAAGGTCCCTTTGTTTAGCTGCAAATGGGTCAACTTGAATGGGGAAGGGTAAAGATAGATCGGTTATGCGGAGCGACAACGTGGATCTCAACAATCTTGGTTATAGAGATGAACCATTCGTCCTAGCCAATGATGTGTCTCGGGTTTTCTATGTGAAGGACATGTCCTCCGGACGAAAAAAGAAAAAATATGCAAGCGAATACATCATATGATGAGCCAAAGCGTCACATAGTTCTTCGGGGAAAAGAAACATTGTGGGAATCGAGGACAAAACGGACATGTCGGAAGATTATAATAAGTTTGATGAAATTCCGCCCTTCACGGTGGAAAACGGCCCAAGCATTCCGTAAAGTAAAGAAGATGCTCCATGGTTACGTCTAAAGCGGTCATAAGGAATGACATATGCCAAGAAGTTCATGCTCATATTATGTAACTCTAGTTCATGTCTTCGCGGTTTGTGGCTTGTGAAGGATATCTTCGCGGTTTGTGGCCTTTAGTCCCGGTTTTGTAGTCTCAGTTTTAATATTAATAAATGTCTTGAGTGTTAGTCCCGTTTTGTGGCTGGACCGGAGTGCCTCTATGACCAGTTTCTTGGAGATGGGAGGCCCAGGCTCGTCGGCATCTCCTGGCAATCGTAGTGGTGTCCCTGCTCTCGAAAACCATCTTGCAGCTTGTAACTTCACTAAGTAGATCAATACGCCTCGGAGCTAACTAATTTCACATATTAGGGAGTGCCTCTATGTGGCATCCCGCAAAAACCACTACTAGAAAATCGCGTTGAATTTGTGCATTGCATCGTCATCATCATGCATGGTTTGCCAAAACTATTTTCCGCAAGGCCCGTTTTATTTTCCAAACGCCCCATCTTAATTCTAACACCAAAACCGGGTCCCCGGAATATTTTGTTTAGGCCGCTATCGGTTTGCAGACAGCCGTTTAAAACAAATAAACGTTTTAATTTATTTTAGTAGGGGCAGTCGAACGGGCCAACCCGACCCGAACGACCACCCCTGTTTATAAAACGGTCCAACCAGCCCACCCTTTATTCCTAAACCTACCCACGAACCTACCCACACCCCCTGGCCACCTCACCCTGGCCACTCACACGCTGCCACCTCCTCTCACCCTCCCCCTAACCAATCTAAAGCAGCCACCTCACCACCCAGCTCTCCCCTCTCTCCCACCAACCCAGCAGCCTCCCTGGCCAGCCCCCCTCTCTCCCCCAGCTCGCCTTCCCACCTGTCTCGCCTCCCCTTTGGGCCACGGCCCACGCCTGACCTGCACCCAGACCCCTGCCTCACGCGCCTCCCACGCGCCTCCTTGGCCCGCGCCGCCACCCAGCTTTCACGCTACCGCAGCGCCTTGACAGCCCCTCTCTCACAGTGGCTGGGCGCGTCCACCTCCGGGACCCACAGCATCCCTCCCCACGCACCTCCTCTCTGGCCCGTCTTCCTCCTCACGCGACCCTCCTCCCACCCGCGCTCCCTCCCGGCGCATGCCTCGCCTCGCCTCCCTCCTTAGCTCTCTGTGGCGCCCTCTCACGCCTCGTCGGCGCCAGCAAGAAGCCTCACCGCCACCGCGTGCCCGTCGTCGTCTACCTTCGCCCGGCACCACCCCCCTCGTCGCTCCTTCTCCGGCCGCCTTACCGGCCCCGCCCGCGTGGCGCCTCGCCCAGGCGCCTCCTGCCGAGCCGCCTCCGCCAGCGCCTCGGTCAGGCGCCCGGCCCCGGCCCGCCTCGCCTGGCCAGCCACCTCCGACCCACCGCTGGCGGCCCTCGCCCGGCCGGCCCTCGCGTCGCCTTGGGCAGGCGTCGGCCCGACCATCTCCTTCTCCGGCCGCCGTGCCCCACCTCCGCACCGCCCAGCCGCCTCCCCTCACCGTCTGCCTTTTCCCCTCGCACCTCGTGGCGCCGAGCGCCGGACTCCCTCGCCGACGCCTGGTCTGCTTCCCATGGCCGTCGCCGCCTCACGTCGAGCTTCGCCGTCGGGCCACCTCCCCCGGCCACGTCCTCCGTGCCGCGCGCCGCCTTACGCCGCCGCGCCGGCCGGCCCGCACCCTCGACCCGCGCCCTCTGTCGCGTCGGGACGCTTCGTCCCGGCGGCGAACCCTCCGTCTGTGTGCCATGCAAGCGGCTGCCGGTTCCTCCGCCGTGTCCGTTTGCACGCCAGCAGCGTGCGCTCTGTCTTTGAAAAGCGTGTCGCGAGTACATCCAACACCAAGGTTCCGAAGAGGAGCTAACATCAATCGGGGATCCGACAAGTTCCGCCGACAAGACCCCCTGCCAAGATCTTCTCGGGACATCGAGCTCGCCATCGCGAAGGACAAGCGCGCCTTCATGGAACCGAAGACACGGAAACCGAAGACCTCCTTTCCGACCCGACAAGACCTGCTTCTCGGACGCCCCACGGACTCGGAGAAAACCCCTCGACACGCCAAGTTGCCGAAGCCCCCGAAGACCGAACCCGACACTACAAGTTCGTCGGGAACCCGACGCCAAGATCGCCCCGGAGGCCGAACCCCGTGGACCGACATGCTCTTCTTCACGGATATGACAAGCACTCCGCCCGGACACCAAGTGCTTCACCCGAACGCCAAGACCGACCCGACACGCGGACCCGGCAAGTTCTTCTCGACGACATGATCATCGACATAGAACCCGAAGGACACATGTGCGACCAGGACTCCCTCGAGGACGCCGAGTGCGTCACCCCGGACACCTAGACCCCGGATGCGCCAAGACCCTAACCCCGGAGCCGAGAACGTTCCGTCGAACCCCGAGACCGACCCTGGACCCTGTCGAACCCCGAACCCCGGAACCCAAGATCGTCGAGCCCCCTCTGATGTGTGACCCTTTTCCTCGAACCCTATTTTATAACATAACAACAACTTGTTGCATATTTAATCATTCATCCCGCATGCATATCTGTGGTTTGGGGGCCTTATGCCAATTCACCTAATAATTAAATATGGGGCCCATATGCGGGCAAATCTAGTCTCATATTGGCCTCATTTAAACTTGTGTAGCGAACCGGTATCTAATCTTACCTTGTTATAACAACATTTGAATTGCGGGGTAGCTAAATAACTTGAACCGCCTAATTAATGTCGGGACCCCGGTTCCGCTTAACATGACCTAATTGCATCGCACCTTTGCCATGCCATGCATCATACATGCATCATGCCGATCTTCTGCCGTTGTATTAAATATTGCATCCGGTGTTCCTTCTAGTGTTTTGCTTCTTCGCGGATAAGGCCGTTGAGTTGATGTGAGCTTGCCCGATCTTGGTTGAACCCTTGACCATGTTTTCATGAGCATCTCCCCTTTCTACCTATCTTACTTTTATAGTATTTACTTCCCTCTGTTGATCTATTGCTATACGTGTTGCGATGCTTTAGTTTTCACTTTTGTGTTATACCGTGCAGCCCTATATTGCCTTGGACACATCCTATTACCTGTTGTTTGGTAGCTAGTTGGACTTGGCGTCGTAGTTGCTTGCTCAAGTCTTGATGTGTGTCGTCATATGCCACGATTCTTGATGTATTGCCGCATGTTGATGTTGGAGATGATTCTAGCTTTACTTATCGTCACTTTAATTTCTGTTTAACAACTAAAATTGAATTAAGCGGAGGCATCGGTGGGTGATAGATAATATTTGGTTTCGAGCCCACTTGTGTCCGTAAGACCCAGTACTTGATACCTGTTCCTTGATTTATCGCGCTATCCACATATGGGAGTATGGGCCCCTAGCGAGCTTGATTCCGTCTTATTTCTTGGGGCCACAAACTAGTTTGGGGCTTTATTACTATCTGTACTTATGCCATGTTTCTTTGCTTTATTTACGATTGTGCGAGAGCACCTTTGTCTATTTAGGAGCGGGACACGATTCGCGGTGTCGACAAGCCAGCCACACTTTGGGTTCCCGTCGTTCACCGTCCACCCAAACCTTGAGGCCGTCTCGGAGCTTGCTTACTCCGCGGGTTCTACTTAAGGTGGCCCCTGAAATATTTCTGAATCTTGTGATTGCTCTCGTGAGACCTCGTTGGGTTTTGATTTGGTTTTAGGGTTGATCGTGTGTGTGTTGCTATTTGCACCCGCCGGGTAAAACTTTCAAAGCCGTGTCATGGTTATGGACGACTTGAACCTGATCTCGATCATAGACAAGCATAACTAAAGTTTATTGTTATAAATTTGACTTATAATGACTAGTAATCAGCTTCACTATAATGGAATGGCTAATTAATACTGCCCACAATTGCTTGTTTTGAGTGTCGCTTGCGACCATTGTATCTGACTAGTAAATATTGCAACTACAACGGAATGGCTGAATAAAAGTACCAACAACTGCCGGGCTTCGGGATTATATCATGCTATCTGTATCTGATTAGTAATTGCTGCAACTACAACGAAATGGTCAACTAAAAGTGCCCACTGCTTACTTTATCAGGATGATTATCTACATCTGACTAGTAATCGCTGCAACGATAACTGAAATAAATAAAACTGCCAACTGTGTGAGTTCCTCGGTTGACTTCCTCGTTTGGTCTCGAGGGGGAAACACCAGGATGGGTTTGTTTGGTGTTAGCTTCAGGTTGGATCCGAATAGGTCTTTCTTACCCCCTCTCTGATCACCGCCAGCTGTATCGAGTCTCTATAGGTTGTTTAGTGCCTGCTGCCGCTGCCGCTCAGTCCACCATACCTATGTAGGCGAGGACCGCCGAATTCTAGCCTCGCCGTGTACTGGCCTCAGTACTGACGCTCCTTCTTTGTTTTTCTGCTTTGCCATTTGTCGGCACCCCTTTTGTTAAGCAGGTTTTGAGATCGACGCCGTTAGCAGGGTTACCCTTCCGGCTTGGCCTGGGCAGGGTTATGGACGCCATTGGTTATTCTTCAGGGCTCTTAGCCCCATTTGCATCTTGTCCGTAGTCGGACGCCCCATCGTTTTCAAGGTGATTTGGATCTTTGTATATTATATCTGTATTCTTGACTCTGAGTCGTCTTTATATATATATGTTACATGGGTCCCATCGAGGACTGTTGTGTAATGTTATTACCGTTTTCCACCCTTGCGAAAGTGCTGGTGGGCACCTTTGAATCGTTTCTATGCGGGTTTGGTGAATTTTGCCCAAACTTGCATAGGGCGATCTGAGGGTTCTGAGTGGTATCAGAGCTCAGCAGTTGCGATACCCCACAAGTCCAGCCTGTAGGATAACCTAGCTAACGGCCGAAGTAGAGTGTCAAAACTATTTTTGAAAATCGGTTGGATAGTTCTGATGAGGTCTGATTTTACTCCTTACCCCTCTGCTATTCCCCTCTCATCTCGACGTGTTTTGAATCTGCTCTCTCCTTCTTCTTCGAGTCCAGGAATTCTCGTGGTTGGGTTTCCGTCGTACCTTTAGGGTTTCGCTTCCTCCTTTGGTAACGGTGCTCTCCTATCCGGTGTTCATGCTGCTTGCGGAATCCGTCTTCCGTGGAACCATTCTTTGTCCCTTGTTTGTGCCTTCCGGTGCTCTGACGCGACGACATCCTCTATGCCAGATCCGATGCAGAGTCTGCATCACTCCTTTGTTCCGAACCTCGCTTGTCGAGATCTTTAGTCTGAATCCGAGGGTTGGTTGCATAATCTGTCTATTCGTGTACAGGGTAATGCTTTGAGTGCGGGATGGAGTCGCGACCATACCACTACTCTTATCATTCGCTTTGTATATTGAATGGTGGATCGATGCAATTCTACTCCTTCCATGGGAGTTAGAGGTGACCTTACCTTTAACTTCGCCCGTTGTTTATCCGGAGTGCTCTCGACGATCAGGGACAACGACCTCTTGTTAGTGGTGTCGCGAAGATCTACATGATGCGAGAAGACGGAGAACGCCGACCTTCCTTCCGGTACCATGAGGCGGATCTCGAGGGCGAGATCCATTGTTAGTGGTGTCGAATTGTGGCATCCCGCAAAAACCACTACTAGAAAATCGCGTTGAATTTGTGCATTGCATCGTCATCATCATGCATGGTTTGCCAAAACTATTTTCCGCAAGGCCCGTTTTATTTTCCAAACGCCCCATCTTAATTCTAACGCCAAAACCGGGTCCCCGGAATATTTTGTTTAGGCCGCTATCGGTTTGCAGACAGCCGTTTAAAACAAATAAACGTTTTAATTTATTTTAGTAGGGGCAGTCGAACGGGCCAACCCGACCCGAACGACCACCCCTGTTTATAAAACGGTCCAACCAGCCCACCCTTTATTCCTAAACCTACCCACGAACCTACCCACACCCCCTGGCCACCTCACCCTGGCCACTCACACGCTGGCACCTCCTCTCACCCTCCCCCCTAACCAATCTAAAGCAGCCACCTCACCACCCAGCTCTCCCCTCTCTCCCACCAACCCAGCAGCCTCCCTGGCCAGCCCCCCTCTCTCCAGCCAAGGCCCTTCCACCTGTCTCGCCTCCCACTTTGGGCCCGGCCACGCCATGACGCACCAGACCCCCTGCCTCCACGCGCCTCCTGCAGCGGCACCGCGCCCGCCACGCTTTCCACTGTGGCACCACAGCAGCAGCCCCTCCCTCCTGGCCCCGGGCGCGTCCACCTCCCTGGGACCCACAGCATCCCTCCCCCACGCACCTCCTCTCCCTGGCCCGTCTTCCTCCTCACGCGACCCTCCCTCCCACCTGCAACCGCCCCTCCCGCCGGCGCATGCCTCGCCTCCGCGCCTCCCCCTCCTTAGCTCTCTGCGCGGCGCCCCTCCGTCACGCCTCGTCGGCCGGCGCCGGCGCAAGCCCTCACCGCCACCGCGTGCCCCCGTCGTCGTCTACCTTCGCCCCGGCACCCCCCCGCCTCGTCGCTCCTTCAGCGCGCCTTGCCCCAGCGCCCGCCGTGGCGCCCTGAGCGCCTCCTGCCCCGCCTCGCGCGTTCGAGCGCCAGCGTCGCGCCTGGCCCCGTCGCCTCGGCCCGCGCTGCCCGCCGCCAGCCCGCGGCCACTGGCCCGGCCGCCTCGCCCGGCCGCCTCCGCGTCGCCGAACGCGTCGGCCCCGACCATCTCCTTCTCCGGCCGCGCCGTGCCCCACCTCCGCACCGGCGCGCCTCCCCTCACCGCTCTGCCTTTCCCCTCCTCATTTCGCTGGCGCCGAGGCCGCCGGACTCCCTCGACGCCACGCCACCCCCCCATGGACGTCGCCGCCCCTCCGTCGAGCTTCGCCCGGGCCACCTCCGCCCCGTCCTCCTGCCGCGCGCCGCCCAGCCTGGCCGCACCTCGACCGCGCCGCCCTCTGTCGCGTCGCCTTCTCCCCGCCGGGCGAACCCTCCGTCCGTGTGCCACGCAAGCAGCTGCGGTTCCTCCCTGCCGTGTCCGTTTGCCTGTCGCAGACGCGCGTGCATGCTGTGCTGAAAAAACGTGTCGCGAGTACATCCAACACCAAGGTTCCGAAGAGGAGCTAACATCAATCGGGGATCCGACAAGTTCCGCCGACAAGACCCCGCAAGATCTTCTCGGGACATCGAGCTGCGCCATCGCGAAGGACAAGCGCGCCTTCATGGAACCGAAGACGAAACGCAAGACCTCCTTTCCGACCCGACAAGACACTTCTCGGACGCCCACGGACTCGGAGAAAACCCTCGACACGCCAAGTTGCAAGCCCGAACCGAACCCGACACTACAAGTTCGTCGGAACCCGGCCAAGATCGCCCGGAGGCGAACCCGTGGACCGACATGCTCTTCTTCACGGATATGACAAGCACTCGCCCGGACACCAAGTGCTTCACCGAACGCCAAGACCGACCCGACCGCGCGGACGGCAAGTTCTTCTCGACATGATCATCGACGCAGAACCGAAGGACACATGCGACGGGACTCCCTCGAGGACGCCGAAAAGGCCACCCCGGACACCTAGACCGGATGCGCCAAGACCCTAACCCCGAAGAACGTTCCGTCGAACCCGAGACCGACCACGGACCTGTCGAACCCGAACCGGAACCCAAGATCGCCGAGCCCCTCGATGTGACCCTTTTCCTCGAACCCTATTTTATAACATAATAACAACTTGTTGCATATTTAATCATTCATCCCGCATGCATATCTGTGGTTTGGGGGCCTTATGCCAATTCACCTAATAATTAAATATGGGGCCCATATGCGGGCAAATCTAGTCTCATATTGGCCTCATTTAAACTTGTGTAGCGAACCGGTATCTAATCTTACCTTGTTATAACAACATTTGAATTGCGGGGTAGCTAAATAACTTGAACCGCCTAATTAATGTCGGGACCCCGGTTCCGCTTAACATGACCTAATTGCATCGCACCTTTGCCATGCCATGCATCATACATGCATCATGCCGATCTTCTGCCGTTGTATTAAATATTGCATCCGGTGTTCCTTCTAGTGTTTTGCTTCTTCGCGGATAAGGCCGTTGAGTTGATGTGAGCTTCGCCCCGATCTTCGGTTGAACCCTTCGACCATGTTTTCAGGCGAGCATCTCCCCCTTTCTACCTATCTTACTTTTATAGTATTTACTTCCCTCCTGTTGATCTATTGCTATCTGTGTTGCGATGCTTTAGTTTTCCGCACCTGTGTTATACCGTGAAGCCCTATATTGCCTTGGACACATCCTATTACCTGTTGTTTGGTAGCTAGTTGGACTTGCGCGTCGTAGTTGCTTGCTCAAGTGCTGATGTGTCGTCATATGCCACGATTCTTGATGTATTGCCGCATGTTGATGTTGGAGATGATTCTAGCTTTACTTATCGTCACTTTAATTTCTGTTTAACAACTAAAATTGAATTAAGAGGCATCGATGGGTGATAGATAATATTTGGTTTCGACGCCACTTGTGTCCCGTAAGACCCAGTACTTGATACATTCCTTGATTTATCGCGCTATCCACATATGGGGAGTATGGCCCCCTTAGCGAGCTTGATTCCGTCTTATTTCTTGGGGCCACAAACTAGTTTGGGGCTTTATTACTATCTGTACTTATGCCATGTTTCTTTGCTTTATTTACGATTGTGCGAGGAGCTGCATCTACTGTTAGGAGGCGGACACGATTCCGCGGTGTCGACAAGCCCAGCCACACTTTGGGTTCCCGATCGTTCTGGCCGTCCACCCAAACCTTGAGGCCGTCTCGAGCTTGCTTACTCCGTTCGCGGGTTCTACTTAAGGGTGGCCTGAAATATTTCTGAATCTTGTGATTGCTTCGTGAGACCTCGTTGGGTTTTGATTTGGTTTTCGAGGTTGATCGTGTGTGTGTTGCTATTTGTGCACCCGGCGGGTTAAAACTTTCGAAAGCCGTGTCGCGGTTATGGGCGACTTGGAGACCGATATCTCGATCATAGACAAGCATAACTAAAGTTTATTGTTATAAATTTGACTTATAATGACTAGTAATCAGCTTCACTATAATGGAATGGCTAATTAATCACCCACACAATTGCTTGTTTTGGTGTAAACTTGCGACCATTGTATCGACTAGTAAATATTGCAACTACAACGGATGGCTAAATAAAAGTACCAACAAGCCGGGCTTGGGATTATATCATGCTATCTCATGTCGATTAGTAATTGCTGCAACTTCTAGCGAAATGGTCAACTAAAGTGCCACTTGCTTACTTTATCGGGATGATTATCTACATCGACTAGTAATGCTGCGATAACTGAAATAAATAAAGCCAATGTGAGTTCCTCGGTTGACTTCCTCGTTTGGTCTCGAGGGGGAAACACCAGGATGGGTTTGTTTGGTGTTAGCTTCAGGTTGGATCCGAATAGGTCTTTCTTACCCCTCTCTGATCACCGCCAGTTGTATCGAGTCTCTATAGGTTGTTTAGTGCATGCTGCCGCTGCCGCTTCAGTCCACCATACCTTTGTAGGCGAGGACCGCCGAATTCTAGCCTCGCCGTGTACTGGCCTCAGTACTGACGCTCCTTCTTTGTTTTTCTGCTTTGCCCTTTGTCGGCACCCCTTTTGTTTAAGCAGGTTTTGAGATCGACGCCGTTAGCAGGGTTACCCTTCCGGCTTGGCCTGGGCAGGGTTATGGACGCCATTGGTTATTCTTCAGGGCTCTTAGCCCCATTTGCATCTTGTCCGTAGTCGTACGCCCCATCGTTTTCAAGGTGATTTGGATCTTTGTATATTATATCTGTATTCTTGACTCCTGGAGTCGTGCTGTATATATATCTGTTCAGTGGGTCCCATCGAGGACTGTTGTGTAATGTTATTACTTCGTTTTCCACCCGCACGAAAGTGCCTGGTGGGCACCTTTGAATCGTTTCTATGCGGGTTTGGTGAATTTTGCCCAAACTTGCATAGGGCCGATTCTGAGGGTGTTACACTCTATGACCAGTTTCTCGGAGATGCCGGAGGACTGGGCTCCGTCGACATCTCCCTGAAACTGGCCGCAGTGGTGTCCCTTCTCTCGAAAACCATCTTGCAGCTTGTAACTTCACTAACTAGATCAATACGCCTTGGAGCTAACTAATTTCACATATTAGGGAGTGCCTCTATGACCAGTTTCTCGAAGATGGGAGGACTGGGCTCGTCGGCATCTCCAAACTGGCCGCAGGGTGTCCCTTCTCGAAAACCATCTTGCAGCTTGTAACTTCACTAACTAGATCAATACGCCTCGAGCTAACTAATTTCACATATTAGGAGTGCCTCTATGACCGGTTCTCGGAGATGCGGAGGCCTGGGCTCGTCGGCATCTCCACAAACGGCCGTAGTGGTGTCCCTGCTCTCTAAAACCATCTTGGAGATGCCTCAAACTAGTTGGAGGACTGGACTCACAAGGATGCATATTTATAGTACAAGCTCGGCATAATGTCGACACTCACGACATAATGTCGACACTCACCTATTATTAGTGCCGACTCATCTTTAGTCGGTTGGTGTCTCCAACGGGACTAAAGTTCATCTTTAGTCGGTTGGTGACACCATCCGGGACAAGGTCTAACCATGCGACATAATGTCGACACTCACCCCTATTATTAGTGTTGCTGGCCCACTCTGCCAATCCCTTGATCGCGGTTGGTTTCTCCAGGGACTAAATATGAATCCTCTCTTTATATAGGCATTTCCCTCTATTTATTAGGTAACACTTAAGACATTTATTAATATTAAAACCGGGACAAACCGGGACTAGCTAACACTCGGGACTAAAGCGCCCCTTTAGTCATAATCATGCCTAGTCCTATAGTACGCATAACCGGGGTCTTCATCGTAAATCGTCATCATCATCGTCATCGTCACTTGCCACTCGGGATCCTCGGCCCATCCATGGCATATACGAGGCCATTCAGCCTCGAATTCACGGCGGGTGGGAGAGGGTCTCTGGAAGACGATCGCTACCGCCGGGGATGTGTAGCCTGTGGCGGGTGGACTCGTGGGCACCGTGGCGAGGATGGTCTCCCCGGCGATGTAGCGCATCACCCGATGATAGTACGGTTCGCCCACCATGCATTTACGGCCGGCCGTTGTGGTACACGGTGGCGGGCCATCACCCTCGTACTGGCGAGCTCCCTTTCCCGCCTATTAGCGAAGGCATTCGGTGTCGTGGTTGCCGGGATCCCACTGGGATCCATCCGCTGCTCCGGCGTGAGCTCGTGGTAGAAGTGGTTTGTGATGGCCGCTGGCATGCGGAACCTTGAGGGCGGGAGGGAGAACCCCTCGGCTCGGCATCCGGCCGTGGCGGCCCGGTAGCCGGACAAGGGTAGTTGGGCGCCTGCGCCTCGGTCTCTCGAGGTCGAGAATGGCCCGATGGCGTTGTCCATTGTTCTAAGAGAGGAAGGTGTGTATGTGTGGATAGCCATGACACGATCACCCTAAATATAGAGGAAAGGCGGGAAAACTTGGCGTGAAGCTTTGGGAAATGGCGGAAATATCTTTAGTCGGTAAGTGACTACATCCGGGACTAAAAGCTGTAGTAAAGGAAAAGGCGGGAAAACTTGGCGGGAAGAGGTGGGAAATGGCGGAAAATATTTTTAGTCCCGGGACTAAATGTGTTCCGAACAATGATGTTCGAGGTTTCATGGCTTTCGGTCCAAATGACCGATGTTATGTGCTGAATCACGGCATATTTTGTGATGTTGTGCCCATATTATGCATGTGTGTGGACATTGGTATGGAGAACAATGTTGCGGAGGAAGTTTTCCTTTTGTCGCATACGGAAAAGCCCTTTTCCATTTTCCGGCGCAAAAAAGCAGTCGTTTGTGAAGTAACCACCAAAATTCCGTTTCACAATGCTACCGTCCCATTTTCCTAAAATACTAGACCACCTTACATGGACTATCTCCCCCAGGTACATCTCAAACCTTTCGTGCATCCGGGTAAAAGGACAAATGTCTTAGAATCGGGGAAGTGTCCGGTTTGTACTACGGTACATGATCTATCGCGTGATTTTTGAAAAAATCATTTTAGACTTGCAATATGTGGTTTCTTTAGATATCAATGCAAGTTCTAACGATGCTCGTCCCTATCTTCATGCACACGGTTCAACCATAGTTAGAAATTGAGATAATTCAAAACGGGCATAATAAATTCAAAAAAATCCGAACAATGAAAATCCTTGGCGTGGTGTCATATTATGTTACATAGTTGAAAGGAAAAATACGGACTTGGTATATTGATCATGTTTGAAAAACCTTCACAAAATAACCTATCATGTTCGAGGTTTCATGGCTTCGGTCCAAATGACCGATGTTATGCTGAATCACGGAACAGAGTTTGTGATGTTGTGCCCATATTATGCATGTGTGGACATTGGTATGGAGAACAATGTTGCGGAGGAAGTTTTCCTTTTTATCGCGCGGAAAAGCCCTTTTCCATTTTCGGCGCAAAAAGCGGTCGTTTGTGAAGTAACCACCAAAATGCCGTTTGAATGCTCTAGTCCTATTTTCCTAAAATACTAGACCACCTTACATGGACTATCTCCCAACGGTACATCTCAAACCTTTTCGTCCATCCCGGTAAAAGGACAAATGTCTGCCGAATCGGTAGGAAGTGGGTCGGTTTGTACTACAGTACATGATCTATCGCCCGTGATTTTTGAAAAATCATTTTTAGACTCTTAATATGTGGTTTCTTCAGAGATCCAATGCAAGTTCTAACGATGCTCGTCCCTATCTTCATGCACACCGGTTCAACCATAGTTAGAAATTGAGATAATTCAAAGCGGGCATAATAGATTCAAAAAAATCCGAACAATGAAAATCCTTGGCGTGGTGTCATATTATGTTACATAGTTGAAAGGAAAAATACAAGACTTGGTATATTGATCATGTTTGAAAAACCTTCACAAAATGACCTATCATGTTCGAGGTTTCATGGCTTTCAGTCCAAATGACCGATGTTATGTCCTGAATCACGGCATAGTTTGTGATGTTGTGCCCATATTATGCATGTGTGTGGACATTGGTATGGAGAACAATGTTGCTGGAGGAAGTTTTCCTTTTTATGCGGAAAAGCCCTTTTCCATTTTCCGGCAAAAAGCGGGTGATTTTGTGAAGTAACCACCAAAATGCCGTTTGAGAATGCTACCGTCCTATTTTCCTAAAATACTAGACCACCTTACATGGACTATCTCCCAACCGATACATCTCAAACCTTTTCGTCCATCCCGGATAAAAAGGACAAATGTCTGCCGAATCGGTAGGAAGTGGGTCCGGTTTGTACTACAGGTACATGATCTATCGCCCGTGATTTTTTGAAAAAATCATTTTTAGACTCGCAATATGTGGTTTCCTCAGAGATCCAATGCAAGTTCTAACGATGCTCGTCCCCTATCTTCATGCACACCGGTTCAACCATAGTTAGAAATTCAGATAATTATTGTGCCCATATTATGCATGTGTGTGGACATTGGTATGGAGAACAATTTTGCAGGAGAAAATGGTTTTGAATTATTTATTTAAATCCAAACACTTTTTATGTTTAAAGTTTTTCTAAATTCCAAATTAATATTTAAAAATATAAGTTAATTCATTTTAAAAGGTTACATTAATTATTTTTTAAAAATATAAAATGGTTTTGGATTATTTATTCAAATCCATACACTTTTATGTTTAAAGTTTCTCTAAATTCCAAATTGATATTAAAAATATATAAGTTAATTCATTTTTAATTGTAAATGGTTCATATTTTAAATGGTTACATTAATTATTTTTTAAAACAGAAATTTTTTTGAATTATTTATTTAAATCCAAACACTTTTTATGTTTAAATTTTTTCTAAATTCCAAATTAATATTCAAAAATATAAGTTAATTAATTTTAAATGGTTTCATTAATTATTTTTTAAAAATAGAAAATGGTTTTGGATTATTTATTCAAATCCATACACTTATTATGTTTAAAGTTTTTCTAAATTCCAAATTAATATTTAAAAAATATAAGTTATTTCATTATTAATTTTAAATGGTTCGTAGTTTAAATGGTTACATTAATTATTTTTCAAAACAGAAAATGGTTTCGAATTAGTTATTCAAATGCAAACACTTTTTATGTTTAAAGTTTTTCTAAATTCAAAGTAATTATCATTTAAAAACATTACAAATTTAAACCCCAAAATAAAAAATAAGGCGAAATGAGAGAAAATACGAAAATTTTGAAAATAGGGGAATACGTCCCGGTTGGAGCCACCAACATGGACGGAAGAGCCCCCTGCGCTCGCGCCCCTTTAGCTGCTGAAAATTGGACTATAGGTCCCGGTTGGTGGCTCCAAGACGTGCCCTTTAGTCGGTTGGAGCCACGAACCGACTAAAGGCCTTTAGTTATAACCAGGCCTCCTCTTCTTCTTCCTTCCCACTCACTTCCCGCCTCTGCCTCGCTTCGCCTCGTTGACGACGACGCCGCCAGTTGCCCGCCACCGCCACAACGCCTCCGCCTTGGCCGCCACCGTCTCTTCCCTTAGCGGCCGACGATCGCTTGCGTCTCCTTCCCACGACGCTGCCGCGCCTTTCTCTCGCTTCCCGTCGATGACGCGCCACCCCTCCCCGCTGCCTATGTCCTTCCCTCCCTCTGCTTGGTGGCAAACAGAGCACCGAATTAGATTGATTTTTGAGCGGATTACAGTGCAGCACCGAAAAATATATTCTGCAATAACGTCATTGAGTATAGGAGGCCTAAGAAATAAAAATTACGAGGCCGAGAAAATAAGCACCGAGGACCCTAAAAGAAACTTGAAAAAGCAATCAAGTCCACCATCTTCTTCCTCCTCGGATCGACGAAGAAGCTCGGTATCGCCCGCACCTTGCCACGAGGACGGGACGACACATAGGGCGGCAGCGAAGGAGGCGGAGCCTCGCCTTGAGTCCGACGTGTTGACGAAGCATCAGCCGCCAAGAAGCCGCCGGAGAGAAGCTCCCGGATCAAAACTGCCGCGACAGGAAGCCAACACCTACACACCACAAGCCACCACCATGGTCGCTTGGTTCCGGAGTTCCTTGAGTTAGGGTTTGCGCCCCTCGGAACCCCGATTAACTTGTCGAGCATGCTTTAGGGTTACATTCCAATGCACATTAACTTGTCGTATCATCATCATTGCTTGAGCATTGCATCGATTCCATGTGTTGATTGTTTCCCTTTCTTTCCGGTGATTTGGTTCTTCTCGATAGAATACAATATCGAGATCGAGATCGAAGACCGAGATCAAGACCATAGATAGATCTAATTAAATGTCAAGTTTAATTAGAACACCCTAGTAACCCTAACAGGTGATTCCAGAGTTCCTTGAGTTAGGGTTTGCGCCCCTCGGAACCCCGATTAACTTGTCGAGCATGCTTTAGGGTTACATTCCAATGCACATTAACTTGTCGTATCATCATCATTGCTTGAGCATTGCATCGATGCCATGTGTTGATTGTTTTCCTTTCTTTCCGGTGATTTGGTTCTTCTCGGTAGAATACGATATCGAGATTGAGATCGAAGACCGAGATCAAGACCATAGATAGATCGAAGACCTTTTGTAGCCTTATACTCATGTTCCCCTCTCATAGCCCTACTGCCCTTGAGTCCGACGTGTTCACAAAGCATCAGCCGCCAAGAAGCCGCCGAAGAGAAGCTCCCGGATCGAAACCGCCGCGACAGGAAGCCAACACCTACACACCACAAGCCACCACCATGGTCGCTTGGTTCCGGAGTTCCTTGAGTTAGGGTTTGCGCCCCTCGGAACCCCGAGTAACTTATCGAGCATGCTTTAGGGTTACATTCCAATGCCCATTAACTTGTCGTATCATCATCATTGCTTGAGCATTGCATCGATTCCATGTGTTGATTGTTTCCCTTTCTTTCCAGTGATTTGGTTCTTCTCGCTAGAATACGATATCGAGATCGAGATCGAAGACCGAGATCAAGACCATAGATAGATCTAATTAAATGACAAGTTTAATTAGAACACCCTAGTAACCCTAATAGGTGATTCCGGAGTTCCTTGAGTTAGGGTTTGCGCCCCTCGGAACCCCGATTAACTTGTCGAGCATGCTTTAGGGTTACATTCCAATGCACATTAACTTGTCGACATCATTGCTTGAGCATTGCATCGATGCCATGTGTTGATTGTTTCCTTTCTTTCCGTGATTTGGTTCTTCTCGGTAGAATACGATATCGAGATTGAGATCAAGACCGAGATCAAGACCATAGATAGATCGAAGACCTTTTGTAGCCTTATACTCATGTTCTCTCATAGCCTTAGGGTTTAGGGTTTCTCTTCATTTTTATTATTGTGTATGTATATATTAGGGTTTCACCTTCGATCAGGAAAATATTAGTTAGCCGCTTTGACTTATTCGTAACTTTCTCCTTTAGCCGCTTTGACTTATTCGCTTTTCCACCTATGCGAAAATATGGACCCACACGCCGAGACGAAGAAAAGGAAGAGTTGATCCAAGGTGTGATCCGTGGGGAAGATAATTTAGACGTATCAACGTTTACGAACAACTCCGTGAGGGTGATCCTATTTTACCGGAGTAGACAACTTGTTTGAGGTTGAAGGTGTTGCCTTCATGAGGGAGAAGGCGATGCCTTGTGTAATCGAGAAGACGACCGCCCGGCGAGGTGCATGTAATATAAATCAATTCATTAATTAATCATCTGCTATCTATATAGAAATAGTAACGACGATCTTTCTTCTTTTAGCCCTCCGGATCGGAATCTACGAAAAGAGCGACGAGGCCCAACCAAAAGTTGCAATACCATGAGAGGTTCAGATCGAAGATGTCGCCGAAGAAGGCAGACCGAGCCCTCCAAGTTGTCGCAACCAAATTTGTGGCACAATGCGGAGTAATCGTTAGGGACTTAATCCCGATCACCATTAGAAATTGGAATAGGCCTGCTAATGCGGATGAAGAGGGAACATGTTTATTTGTCCCTAACCACGCCAAAGATTTACTATGGAAGAGGCTCATGGTTAATTTCAAACTACCGAAGATAGAGCTGGATCCAAATGCGGAGGATCCATTTGAGGACGCCTTACAACATGGGAGAGCCATGGAGGCTAAGGTCAGGGAGTGGGATTTGAAGAAGATGGCCCAGTGTTTCACCAACTGGAAGAAAAGATTGCACCTTGACTATGTAGTGAAAGAGAAGACTCCCGATTTCAAGAATATTCAGTTTGAGAAGATAAAACCATTCTGGGACGAGTTTGTGGAATACAAGAAATCATAAAAAGCTAAGAAAATGTCTGAAACGAATAAGCTGAATGCTGCTAAGAAGAAGTATCACCATACTATGGGGCAAGGTGGCTACAGGGTTGGCATTCCTAAGTGGGAGAAACTTGAGCAGGAACCGCGTGATAAAAAGATCACCCTGCAGACGACGCGATTGGATAGAACGTGCAAGGAATTGGTTTTACGGGCATGGGGAACGTTGGACTCGGAAGGAGGTGTATATATAACATACGACATAAAGAAGACCCCTTGCCAATCGAGAGGATCAAAAAGCAAGAAGGTTGTTAAAGATGGGGACTTCATTCCCGATAGAGAGAATGATGAGCTCACACTTCTTGGAAATAAGGAACATGATGCACGAACACGAGGCACAATAGGCTCCCAATCATGGAGGACTGGGTTTCAAGAGAGGAAGAAATATCTGATAGAAGCCGCCGAGGAGTAAGGACGGTATGCGGTTGAAGCGTAAAGTCGAAAGAGCGAATGCGTTTAATTGAAGAACGATTAAAGCAACAACAAGATGAAATTAACACACTTAAAGAGCAGTACTACCGCATCTCAGAAGACACCGCATTCGATGCTACCGCCTATCGAATAATCGAAAAGCAGTGGCTTCCACCGAGGTCCCGGCGATGACAATGGCGATGCCGATGATGCATGACGATGGCTCCTGTTGGCTATACCCGTGGATGATATCACGTAGATGACACCGCGAGCTACATGTCAAAGTTGTGAACATATCAATGAAGGTGGTGGTCGACTATGCCTTACCAATTGGACCCACACCAACTTACCACCGTCGTCCGTTCGAGGGTTACGCTGTTGTCGGCGTGATGAAATCATGCCCACCTTTGAGGTTTTGGATCTTCACTACCGCTTTGGTGAAGGGGATGTGATCGTGCCGGACGAAAAACGTCACCATTCTATGGTCAAGGATTGTATCGGCTTCAAATCACACGCCAAGGCCATCTTCGCGCCGCCACCCGTCTCCGCGAGGTCGCCGCCGCTGGCAGCCGTCCTTTGTCGCCTCACCCGCCCGCCGCCTCACCAATCTCCGTGCAGCCATCGCGCGGAGCCATCGCCGCCTCCAGATAAAAAGCGAAGCGCACCGCTATCTTAAGGCCGTAAGCGATCGCGAAAACGTAAACAAGAGCCTCTTCCAAAAGTACCAACGGTTCCTCCCAAGAGAGCTTATGACTATCAAGAGGAGATCTGGCGATCGTTGATGCGAAACGACAGCTGCTGTCGAGGCGGCCGAAAGAGCCAGAGTTCCCCAAAGACCAAAGAAGAAAAAGCCAAAGTGTTGAAAATGCTAAAGAATCTTCATCAACCCGAGCCAAAGCTGTCATCGACTATGAGCGTTCTATTCTCAAGTCACATGCGCACAAAAGCCTCAAGAGCAAGATCGATGCAAGCGGAAATCTGTTGCCCAGCTCGGAGAACAAGCAAAACAGACTTTGCGCCTCTCAAGGTGATTTCTCAAACCAATGTGGGTCGAGCAAATATGGGGTAAGAGCGATGATCCAGAGGTAGTTGCACAATCTGAGAAGCCGCTGCTCAAGGTATGAGTATTGCCCAAGATTTATCCTAGTTAGAGTTCTTCCCGTGAGTGAAGTAGCATACAAGTACCAAGACGGAAACCTCTCGTCAAACTCGAGGAGGTAAACAATCTTCCAACAAAAATGCGAAGATTGCATAACTGGTACATGCATGCCACAAGGGCCGGGGCTAACTGGATAGTGCTGAGGGTTACAAAAAAGCATCATGGGAAAGATAAGATGACATGATATCCATTGAATTTGATGAACTATTTCAATTATTCAATCAAGACGCCTTGGACAAATCGATCATCAGTGCCTATTGTCTGTAAGTACTAATTCTGTAATTAATTTAGTCTCCAGCTATATTATTTTGTTTATTGCATGTATATAATCATACCGTAATATGCGTAATGAAGATTCTCGAATGCAGCAGGACAAATCTATGACATTGGCTTCATTGACCCATATTGGGTTCATGAAGCTAATCTCAAAATAAGCCCCCAGGATACGGAGGATAATATAGTACACGTGTTAAGGTTTCAAGAAACCAAAAGGGAAATACTATTTCCTTACAACTTCAAGTGAGTGTTATTGTCTTGTATACACTTTCTATTTCTCTTACTCGATGTTAAGTATATAATTGATTAGTTCTGCATTCGCAGGTACCACTATATTCTGCTAATCATTCAACTTGACAAAGGGCGTGTACTAGTTATGGACTCGAAACATAAACCCCTTGAAACGTGGAAGGACATGCAGATACTTCTCCAGCGGTAATTCTAATCATTACGACACTATATCGGCAACGTTCGTGAATTTTATGATATCAAGTACTTAATAACTTATTTTATTCGTTTTTTACGCCGGGCAGCGCTTGGAAACGGTTAACCAAGAAGGCTAGGGGTGTTTGGAAAGAGGAGCTTACATTTCAACCACTAGATGTAAGCACCACTAGCTATATCCGCGCATCCCTTTGATTCCAGTTTTGATACAGTTATTATCATGCTTGATTATTATTTTGATTGAACTCTGTTCTCGTAAAGTGCCTGACGCAGGGACCAGGTAACAATCTATGTGGATACTATGTATGCGAGTTCATCCGGCAGACGTGCGATGAGAAGGGCAGAAATTTAGAGCAACTCCACGTACGTAAACAATTTCTATAGTTTTTTATTACAATAAAATTGTGTTTAGTTTCATATTCATATAGGCTGACTCCTTTTTAAATCAGATCGAACGTCACGGACGGTCTTACGCCAAAGGATCGCACACGAGCAATTCAGAGGAATTGGCGGGATTCTTGGATGCGAAGTCCTAAACACACAAGGGAATACTACTCGGCTGTGTATAGACAATAGGAATTGTAAAAATAGCAACTTTCAAGAAATTGGCGAGCATCGAATAGCAACTTTTGTATGTAGTGCATGAAATCGATCCGTATTGAATGTAATGTTGTCATGATGATCTTGTGTAATATAAGGTTCCTTCGTTGATAAGTGCAAAACACTAAATAAACAATAAAACAACCTAAATGAATTATCGCGCGGCACAAAAGTGGCGAAAATGCTGCGGTAACAAAATGTGCCAAAATGAATTCTGCGCGGCGAAGAAATGGGTCAAATCTGCCGCGGCAGTGGGTTAGTCCCGGTCGTGTTACGAACCGGGACTAATGCTCCACCCTCGCTCGATGCCGCCACGTGTGCCCCATTTGTCCCGGTTGGTGGGGCAACCGGGACTAATGGTTAGAGCTTTAGTCCCGATTGCCCCGTCCCGGTTGGGCAACCGGGACTAATGGCCCTTACCAACCGGGACGCATGGGCCCTTTTCTACCAGTGTGGGTTGTGGCGGTGGAGTGGGCTGGCTGCAGCCTACAGCATGGTGACAGGGGGCTTTACCGGCCCAATCTAGGCCCCGCTAGGCTTGTCGGGTCCTAGAACGTCCTTGTTGAAGCGTCGTGGCAGAAGTGGAGGTAGTTTCCTCCTGCGCGACTGCAGCGCTGCTGCTGGATCGGTCCATAGGATCAGTCCATAATGAGACGATGATGGTGATGACAATAACATTGTCACGCATGTTGGTGGGCCATGTTGATAAGTGGAAGATGATAAATCGTACGGGGTAGTGGTTTTTAGGGCGTTAGGAGAAATCCATGCCAATCTACCGAAACCGAAGAGGTGACGTGTGCAGGTGTCTACATTCTTTCTTCAAGGGCGTATGAGGGAAACCCTAGTACATGTTCAGGTAGTAGTATCGCCATTGTCGCAATCCTTCTAGAAGGTGTTGCGTTGTACACGACGTTAGAGTCCTACGAGCATGGTGGGGCATTTTGGGATGGTGCAACGGCCATGAGCCATCTTTTTGTCAGTTTGCCATCGTTCATATTGTTTTTTCTTTTCTTTCTCATCTTTTTTCCGTTTAGGATTGATTGTGTTGAGACCCCGGCAATTGTATTCGGTGGTTGCTATATTTATATAGCAGGATGAACTGTTTTGAGGAGGTTGTTCTCTTGAGCACGTAGGACACATTGTTTCTATTCAGTTTATTTTTTATGAATTTTATTGTTGTATACTGGATCCGTGCCATGTTTTTTCAAACGTGTTGTTGCAAAGAAATAATTATTGTCGTCTCCTCGTGCGTTCATCTCCTCCTACCGAATATTAAACATGTCATACAGGGTATTCTTAAAGAACACACATATATGAGACCGACTATTAAACATCGTAGTCTTTGAGACTCGAGTGATCTATAGTAAACTCATGAAGAGACTACGGATTATGACGTATATACTTCACCCGCAAGGTAGGCTACCGGCAGCTAGCAATGTACTAGTTAAGAATTTGAGTGAAACCTATTATGAAAAACTTGCAATTCAAGGAGTTCGAGTGTGGATTGATTTAGCTTAAAGGAGTAATTAGCATAAAACCACCACATATCTACAAAATGTTCAAATAACCACCACTATTCAAAAAAATCGCAAAAGGTGACAGCTATTCTTCAAATTTGTTACAATTCACACTAAGACCGATTCTAGAGCCAATTGACACAGTTTCTGACAAGTTGGACCCACTTGTCAGTGCCATTTTGCTGAGTTGGTCTGAGTCCACTTGTCAAGCAATTTAAAAGAAGGAAAAATACTAAATGAGTGAAAAAAGGGGAGTCAGAAGTTGGCCTCCACCACAACCGGCCGACCCTCACCACCACCGTCCCGTCGCCACCCCCTGCCACCGTCGAGCTGGTGGACCCACACCCCCTGCCGCCCAAGTCGTAGCTCGCCGCTACCACTTTCCGCTAACCACACCTGTCCGCGCCGCCGCCGAGCTTGTGTACCCGCACTTTCGCCCGTGCCACCCTAGCCGGAGCTCACTACCGCCCCTTCCCTTGACCATGCCCGCCCGCGCCACTGGTTGGACGCTGGACCAAGCTCGTCCTTGTCGAAGCTCTAGCAGGAGCTCGCCCACCATGCCCAGCGTGCCCACCTTGTGCCTCCCTAGCAGGAGCTCGCCGTCCCCCTTTCCCCTGACCATGTCGCGTCCCCGGATGGCCGCTGTCCCAATCTCACCCGTCGGTCCCGCCCTCGTTGGAGCTCGAGCAGGATCTCGCCCACCATGCGTCGAAGCCCTTGCCGGAGCTCGATTAGGTGCACGCCCTCCATGCACCGCCTGCACCTATGCAGAGCTCTCTCTCGCCCGGTCTCTTACCAGAGCTTGCTTGGGACACGCCGCCCCGTACCTCGCCGGAGTTTGCGGCCAGCTCATACCTCGCCGGAAAGGTCGAGGTCAATCTCCTGATTTTATTTATTTTTATACTTTTACAAAACCAAGACCTTTTTAATTGGCCTGACGGGTGGGGCTATGTCCAACTCAGCAATTTTGACCCTAACAAGTGGGTCCCGCTAGTCAGAGACGGTGTCAATTGTCTCCAAATTGAGTCTTCGTGCGAATTACAACAAATTTATACAATAGTTGCCACATTTTGCGATTTTTTCGAATAGTGGTTGTTATTCGAATATTTCGTAGATATGTGGTGGTTTTATGCTAATTAGTCAGGTTAAAGTTGTTGGGATCTATCTACTAGTAATGCAGTAACGGGAGGGTATAAAAAAATTCCTACGATCAAAACCCTAATGTTAGGATCTATCTACTAGTAATGCAGTAACGGGAGGGGATACAATATTCATACCTTTAAAGACCGAGCGCGGTTAACGTACCGCGAGGAATGTAACTACCTCGGTGAATTACGCTCCTAGATACAAGCCTGGATGAGAGGAAGTGGTTGAAATAGTACGGTGGGGCCCCAAAAGCCACTCACGGGTAGACCTTTCGGCCGTCCCAACCACTTTCAATTCATCGGGACCTCAGACGGCAAGAATCGGCAATGCGAAGGATCAACTACATACACAAATGAGTATGTATGCAAGCCACCATACAAAAGTACATCGAGCCATTCCATCTAGAAAGAAAGGAAAATATAGCAACGCCATACGCAAGATTCAAATGACCTAGATAGATATAATATTTTAGGATAATTCCTCATACATCACACATCGAGTATCAAGCGAAGCGGCAAAACAAGTCCGAGTACGGATAAGAAGCAAATCGGCATAAGATGCCATGTAAATAAGCACATCCCGCCCTACGATCTCACGGATCCCTGCTCCGGAATCTCTACACCGAACGATCGTTGCCCACATCATCAGCCTCTTCCACCCAAAGATCCGTCCTGCGAGTGTACCTGTTCATCTGAACCAATAATTTATCGTGTGAGACCCTAAGGGTACTCAGCAAGTCTTTATGCCTCTAAAGGGGACACAACCTGGGGTGACGCAATTGCAGCGAAAGATAAACCCTAACAGTTCTATAGATTAACGCTAACCATCCGCCTAACCAAAGATAGACGGATGTCCGTGAATTAATGACAACAGTTATAACAGTAATATCCACAGATCCATCCTCCTCCTCGCTTACCGACGAGGAAGCGGACGAACAACCCCCATCAGTTGGCAATTTTATTAACCATTCCATGAGTGTTGCACTAATTACTAGTCAGTTACTTAGTCAATTTAAAGCGGTACTTTAGTTATGCTTGTCTATGGTCGAGAAACTGTGCTCCAAGTCGTCCATAACCGCGGACACGGCCAGAAGTTTTACCACAGGGTGCACAAATAGCAACACACCCTCGATCAACCGCGGAAAAACCAAATCAAAACCCAACGAGGCCTTCACGACAAAGCAATCACAAGATTCAGAAATATTTCAGGGGGCCACCCCTTAAAGTAGACCCGCCACAAAGTTAGCTGACTTCGAGACGGACTCAAGGTTTGTGGGGCCGATCAGAACGACTGGGAACCCGAAAGTGTGGCTTGTCGATACCGCAAAACGGGTCACAATTCCTAACAAGACAGTGCTCCTGACAATCAGAATAAAGCAGTAGCATGGCATAAGTACAGTGATAGTAATTAAAACCTCAAACTAGTTTGTGGCCCCAAGAAATAAGAGTGAATCAAGCTCGCCTGTGGGGGTCCCATAAGCCTCCCGGATGTGGATAGCGCGAATAATCAAGGAACATGAATCAAGTACTCGGGGTCCTACGGGACACAAGTGAGCAGGAAAAACCAAATAGCAGATATTGTTCACCAGTGCCACTTTCATTAGTTATCCCATTACTACTCAGGTTAAGTTGTTTAGGTACCTCGTTATCCATCAGACACTCACAAACCCTACACATGCTGTTCTACGACTCGCATGGCTCCAACAACTCCTGTAGTAATGGCTCATGGGATGGAGGAACAAGCTTGGTGGGGTTTAAAATAAAGGCTATGCAATACTTGGGATTCAGTTTAATGCGATCGCGACTCAATGATGCAAGAATAGTTAGAGGCAATAAGTACTGTATGTATGCAAGCATATGGTAGTTCTTGCCTGGCAACTCATTTGAAGCGAAAGACGGATCTGGGTAGTGCTCCTGGTTCTCTTGATATATCCCCTGCTCAGCGTCTAATCGAAGAAGAACCAAACAAACAAGGGCCAACATAAATAAAGAGCGCAAGCATAGGAATAAATGCGTCAAGCAAACAATCATGCCATGATGAATGATGCACAAGTTGCATGGCAATAATGTAGCATGGCATGGGTGAGGTGTAGAATACAAGAAATAACATTTTATGGTGTTTGGGTCACATTTTATTCTCATATTAGTTGCTGTATACTATATATTTATATGATGCATGCTGCAATTGAAGTCATGGATAGCATAAACAGAAAGGTCTCGTCGAGCTGATCATTTTAGATATATCATTTGTTTAATTCGGAGTTATAAAACAAAAGTTATTAATTAATTAAGGTCCAGGGGCATTTTGTTGTAATTTAATTCAACTTGAGATTTAAAGTGTTCAAATAATAATTTGAATGGCATATTTGAAATTCTCACATTTTTCTGATTCAAAAACATATATTATTTGTATTATTTGAAATTATGAATTTAAATTTATTTTAAGTCAAAATAATTAAAAGGGGTCAAGGTCAAAGGTTTGACTAGATAGAGTCAAACTTGGTCAAATTCGAAAACATGGTTGAATTCATATTTGGAAAACATTTACTTTTCATTTTGAAAGTTTTTACAAATTCGAATTATTTCAAAAGATAGGAATTATTTGGTATATTAGCATTTTCTGAAATTTTGTTTGTATTGAAAAGTTTGGCAAACTTTTGTTACTAAAGCTACCCACGGTCAATGACAGGTGGGGCAGAGGGCATAAGGGGCCACGGCAGCGCTGGGCGACGTGGTGGTGACAAGTGGCAGCCCGGAGGGCCGCGGGTTTGTTTCCAGAAAAGCAAGGTGCCTTTTTAAAAAAAAACGGCTGGGAGGGCTACGTGTGGAGAGTTCGGAAAGTACAGGTCCCTTTTTGCAAAACTTCTACGAGCTGTCGCTGACGAACTGAAGAACTGAATCGCAAAAACAGCCAGCTGAGCCCTGTCTTCGGGAGACGATGGCGAGCAGACCTTTGGGTTTTTGGTGATGCCGCAAAAACGAAAAATGCAGAGGGACGATAGGGATACATCTTTTGTGTTTGGAGCTATGCCAACGGAGGTCTGCAGCGGACGGGGCAAGGGGAAGAACAAAGGAGCAGGAACTGCTAGGGCGGCCTGACGAACTCCGACAGTTCGACGACGGAAAACACGATCTGGCGAGGATGAAACCGAGAGATTGAGAGGTAAAACTGGCGTGATTCTTCTGGGAATGGAAAGAGGGGACATAGGAGAAGAGGTTAGAAGCGAGGACACGCATCGAGAAGGGCCGAGACAGCGGGAAAGGTCGCGGGAACAGAGGACGTTTAGGCGTTGCAACATGGCCGCTGCTGCCATCTCAGGGTGCGTCGTGCGCGTCGTGCGCTAGAGCGCGAGCACCAGAGGCGGGCGAGGACAGCTAGGTAAGGTGAGGGGAAAGAGGGGCTCACCACCGGGGCGGAGACGGTGAAGACAGGCGCTGGCGAGATGACGGCGAGGTACACGGCCGACGACGGTCGGGGTCGGGAAGCAGGCAGCGGCGGCGCCGGTGAGTTCCCGGGGATGCCGAGGCGATGTAGAGGTCCACCGGATCGATCTCCCACCTTGGCTTCACCACACGGACACCACCACGTCAACACGATCGAACTCCTGCCATGGTGGAAGAAAGCAGAGAAGATGGGTGGGGATGGCGGCGCGAGGATGGAAGAAGGGAGGCTAGGGTTGGGAGGCCGCTCGGGGATAGATAAGAAGGAGGGCAGAAAAGTGCGGTGACGAGGACAACGGAGTGGAGACGGCCACCTGCCCGCTCCGTCACCTGCGCAGAGAGGGGGATGGCGACGGAAAGAAGAAGAACAGGAGACGGCGTCGGTGAAGGGGTACTAGGTCCGGGGAGGTGAGTTGGGCCGGAGGAGAGGAGGGTTCCTGGGCTGCTGCGGCTGGTTGAGGCCCAGGTGTGCTGCCAGGTTTGCTTCTCTCCTCTTTATCCCTCTTCTTTTTATTTTTATTTGTTTTGAATGTTTCAAATTCAACCAACCTTTTTATTTCAAAACCTGTTGAACCAAGCAGATGATTTTGAACAGAGAAAAGGGAAGGCCAAAGGATAGAAAAGAGAGACAAAAGAAAGGGGGGTGCTTGATGCATACATACATAATTTATGAATGTGCCAAGTGGGGCATTCTACAAGAAAAAGAAGGTATGGGGTTTTGCAAATTAGATGAAAACATGTGTAAAAATTAGGGAACCTTCACATGGATCCAAGGCTTGTAGAAAACAAAACAGAGGAAGAGAGATGAGGTGGTGCTTGCATGGCCCATGCACTAATAAATGCCAAGTATTCATATTGTGAAAACAACATAAAATCACATGGCATTATTCCATGCATTACCAAAAAGTGGAATAAGGCCAAGCAAGAAGGGACTAGAATTGGATCCACCCAACCCACATGAGCTAGGTAAACTCAGATAAATGCCAGCTCATATTAATTGGATGGTGGAATTATAAGGTGGTGAAGAAAAGGTGGTGGAGTCAATAAAATATATGCCCCCAACTCAACTTGGGCATTTAACAATATATCAAGAACCAAATACAATATCAGGAGGCAAATACAATTAATAATGCATATGAGATAAGAACCAAAACAAAGAGGGTTTTTGTATGATGCTCAAATGCAAGGTGGCATGAAGGCATGAGCATGATATGATGATGATGCAACAATTATGTGTAGAGAGTAGCCATTATATTACTAAACCAAGTAGCATTACAGTTGTTAGACAAATGGGATGCTACAAGGAACGTGGATGAAGAAGATGTCCTGAAGCTGACTCAAGGTCAAGATGTCCTACGGATCCCCGACAACTCCTAGCACCGAAAGAACGAGGCCGCTAGAGGGAGTCACACACGTACGATGCTTGACGACGACTCCCGCTTCTCTCCGATCCAACCCAGATTGCGGAAGTAGATCTCCTGGATCCAAATCCCGCAGCGCGACGGCGCTCCGTGATGAAGAACTCTTTGGTCGCACGGCTCAGACAAGGGGGCCACGGTCGCAAGAGAGAGAGATAAGAGAGAGGCAACACAGGCCTTTTTGTTTATTTCCAGTGGAAATTGGTGTCTCTTAATCCTCATATGTACACCACTTAATATAGGACGAGGGAGGGGGTCCCTCCACCTTAGGGTTCCCATGTGCAACTAAGCAAATAAAGGAAAAGAGGGGCAAACCGTCGCCGGCCGGGTGGGCCGCCTGCCCACCTGCGCACGGCCTAGCAGTGTTGAGCCGGTGGAAGGGAGAGGGCCCCGGGTGGGCCGTCAAGGTGGCAGCCATGACCTTGAACGCGCCTGCAGTGGGATGTCTTGGAGGCCCGCACGCGCTGGCGCTCGCCCGCATGGCAGTCAGCCGAGGCAGGTCCCAGGTGGGCCTCCAAGGCGTGGCCTGCCAACGACAGTAGGTGCTGCAGTGCACAGCGGCG
The DNA here is from genome assembly GCA_030063025.1 of Avena longiglumis. NCBI lineage: Eukaryota > Viridiplantae > Streptophyta > Magnoliopsida > Poales > Poaceae > Avena > Avena longiglumis. The sequence goes on from CP125973.1 coordinate 29,122,471, forward strand.
ACCACCCACGTGCGACGCATACTATATGCTGCCCACCTGGGCTATTTCAAAAACAGCTCCTTTGCCTTTTTCTCGTTCGTTTCTTTTTAGGCAAAATCCCTCCAGGATTTTGCTTAATTTAGAAGACACCTTTTATAAATCTTTATTCAAATATTGTTTACAATATATAATAAACATATTCTAATAACCATTTATCCGAAAATCCTTTTCCTCTCCTTTTTCTTATTCTTTCTCTGAACTCCTTCGGATCTCTCCAGGACTTTTCCGCTCTCTCTCTTCTCACTTCTTCAGTGATTCAAACTAGCCATTAACGATCTCCAAGCTTCGTCAAGCCCTTAAGCATTCTATCCAACAGTTCGAGAATACCATAGACATGGCCAAGACTCTTCTCTAACCAATTGTCAACAGCGGGACCTGGATGCCTATAATGACCACCTGTGTACTCAACTATTTTTTTTGTTGAACCGTAAACACCGTGTCTAATTCCTTTTGTCTCTACAATACTGAATTGTCCGAGGCTTTGATCAAGTGACATCTCCATTCAGTGTTCAACCTCGTTACCGACAATACCTTCTTTACTCGATCTAATAAGTGATATCCCCGTGACCTAGTCACATGATGTGCAACTTATAGATATAACTTATCCGAGTGGACTCAGAGTATCTTCCGTCACGCGGATGTGCAAATTCCGCTCTTTACATAGTCTCCTCAACCTATTCCTCTGGATACCGAGCGTCACCTTTATGATCTCCATTTCACTGAGTGACAATGTGTGTCATCAAATTAACCTCGGTTGACAGTGATTTGATATGGTCTCACTATCTAAGGAAAGAGTTGTTGGAGATATGCCCAAGAGGCGATAATAAAGTGGTTATTATCATATCTTCATACTTATGATAAATGTTTACATACCATGCTATAATTGTATTAACCGGAAATATTAATACTTGTGTGATTTGTAAACATAAAAGAGTCCCTAGTAAAGCCTCTTGTTAAACTAGCTTGTTGGTTAATATATGATCATGGTTTCCTGATCATGAACATAGAGATGTTATTAACAACAGGGTCATATCATTAGGAGAATGATGTGATGGACATACTCCTATAGTTAAGCGTAGCATAAAGATCAAGTCATTTAATATAGTTCATTTGCTATAAGCTTTCTGATACATAGTAACCTAATTCCTTCGACCATGCGATCATGTTAATCACCATCACCGGAAGGATGCTTTGATGTTATCAAACTGGGTGGCTATAAATGTGTCATTGAGTGTTTGGAAAGTATGGGTTGAGGCACATGGATCAAGAGTGGGATTTGTCCATCCATATGACGGATAGATATACTCTAGGCTCTCTCGGTGGAATGTCATCCAATTAGCTTGCAAGCATGTGACTGGGTCACAAGGGATCACATATCATGGGAACGAGAAAAGAGTACTTATCAGTAACGAGGTTGAACTAGGTATGCAGAGATACCGACGATCAAAACCTCGGATAAGTAAACTATCGTGAGACAAAGGGAAATTGGTATCGTATGTAAGTGGTTCATTCGATCGCAAAGTAATCGTAGAAATATGTGGGAGCCATATGAATTTCCAGATTCCTCTATTGGTTATTGATCGGAGAAGTGTCTCGATCATGTCCGCATAATTCACGAACCGTAGGGAGACACACTTACGGATTTAATGTTGTTGAGTAGTTATGGAATGATGAGTTAGACACTGAATGTTGTTCGGAGTCTCGGATGGGATCCGGGATATCACGAGGAGATCCGGAATGGTCCGGAGAATGAGATTCATATAAGGGAAGCCATGTTTCGGAGTTCGGGAATGTGTCATGACAATGTGGAATGGTTGCATCATGTAATAGGTCACTTGGCTGGGCAAAATAAAGAGAGAAATCAATTCGAAGTTTGAAAGTCAAACGCCAATTTGAAAAAGTCAAATCTCAAGTTTTCTTGGTGGAGGGAGAGTAGGAAACCTACTTGGGGAGGAAGTCCCCTCGCTCCACCCGCCGGCCAAGGAGGAGGAGTTGGAGGAGGACTCCCTCCTCCCAAGCAACACCCTCCCACCTATATAAGGAGGGGTAGGGATGCCCCTCTCACATACACCTAAAACCCTAGATCCTGGCGCCACCACCTGCTGTTGCCGCCGCCTAGGGCCTCCTCCCAAGTCGCCGACTAGGGTTTCCCCAAACCCTAGCTGCCGGCTACACCCCTCCCCCTTGGTGCTTTTAAACCCTAGATCGCCAAGGCACCTCTCTTGCTCCACCATACTCGCTCCGGCTTAAGGCGAAGCCCTGCGAGATCTCCCTTCTACTTTCGACACCACGTCGTCGTGCTGCCGAATTCACGAGAGTGATACAACCTCCGTTGCCTGCTGGAACAAGGGAGAGGAAGGTATTCATCGACTATCGAACGTGTGAACGACTGCGGAAGCGCTGCCGGAACGAAGCACCGGAAGGATCGTCTACGCGATCTTGAGATCGGCAAGTGTACGACTAAATCACCCACGAGAATCTGCTCTCGTTAACCGCTTTGGAATCTTCGAGGGTAAGTTCCTCTATTGACTCGTTGCTGCAATATAGTAGATAGATCTTGGCTTGTTTGTTTGCATGCTGTAGAAAATTTTTGTTTTCCATGCTACGAACCCCTACAGTGGTATCAGAGCCGTGTCTATATGTAGATCTGTTGCACGTGTAGAACACAATGGTCATTGTGGGCGTTGATGCTTTTGTTGTCGATTGATTCTTGTGTACTTTGCATCTTGCGGGATGGTGGGATTAAGCGGCCTAGGCTAACCTTACATGACATCGTTCATGAGACTTGCTCCACGCTTGACATGCAACTTGTATTGCATAAGTGGCTTTGCGGGTGCCTGTTTCTCCCAACATAGTTAAGATTCAATTTACAACGGGTGATTAACAATACTAGTATCAATGTTGTGGTTCTTGTTCGTAAGTTAGAACAACACTTGTTGAAAGCCCCAAACCACGTAAAATATGCAAAGAAAATTAGAGGCGTCTAACTTTGTTTTGCAGGGGTGTGATCTGATGTGATGTAGCCATGATTGTAATTATATATGATGTATGCAATGTCCCTTATTGTAAGTTGGAAACCGGCAGGAGCCATATGGTTTTTTTAAAATTCCGTTAAGACCTGCATGTCTATTCGAAGAAGTTGTAATAGTTGATTCTAGTGGAAGACAACCATAAAGCGACGCCATTGACCTTGACGCCACACCGGTGATGATGGAGATCATGTTCGTGCTTGAAGATGGAGATCGGAAGCACACGAAGAAAGGCCATATCATATCACATATTATGAATTGCATGTGATGTTAATCCTTTTATGCATCTTGTATTTCTTAGTTCACGACGGTAGCATTACAAGATGATCCCTCAAGCACACAATTTCAAGTTTTAAAGTGTTCATCCTTAGTAAGCACTGTTGCTAAAGCTCGTTGTTTCGAAGCACCACGTGATGATCGGGTGTGTTAGATTCTGCGAGTGTATACAACGTGAGCAAGCCAGATTTGCTCATGCGGAAGCTAAGGTTTGATCTTGACGAGCCTAACATGTACAGACATGGTCTCGGAACACGGATCACCGAAAGGTAAAGCATGAGTCATATAGTAGATATGATGAACATGTTGATTGTTCGCCATTGAAGCTACATCAACTCTTGTGATGATCAGTTTTGATGTGGTGGATTTGGTTCGTGTGATCACTAAAACAATGTGAGGGATATTGTTTTGAGTGGGAGTTCAACGACAATATGATTAAAAGTTGAACACTATTTATCATAAATTAAATCAAAGTGAATTTGCATAATTGTTGTATTCATTGGCATCCGTTTACCACCTTGCGCTTAGTTATAATTGAGATGATAGAACTATAGAATTCTGGTTAGTTACTTTACGAACTGGTATCGTATTGTTTTGAAGTGTTAATCTAAAGTTTAAAAGTCCTATTTAAAACTTTCAGTAAGTTTTGGTTACTCCATGAAGTTTAATAATTGGTATTAAATCAAGAGTGACAATTCCAAGTGTTAGTGTATGAGTATCATGTTTGTCTCCATGATTCTTGATATTCAAGGGATTGTCTTAATATCAAGGTTCTCTAGGATATGAAAGAGTTGTTTCAGAAACCATGATGTGTGGAAGATATTGTGATATCTGAAATGAAGTTTTGGTTGCAACATGACAGAGTATAATATGGCAAAAGTCATGTTCTCATATTTGATGAGAATTTGCAAAAGGTTGGAGACACTAGTTGTCCTAATCCTCCAAAAGGTTTTGGAGAGCAACATTATACTCGCGATTCACCGTTATAAGCTAAAAGTATCTTGATCATGGATAATTCCATGATAAGGGTGAATATTTGATGTAGGTAAAATGTTTACTACACCAAGAGATTACTATAGAAAGGAATTTTAAAGAAAACCAAACATTTGATGATGGTGATCTACTTCAAAGTGCAAGTCCAAAGACATTGGTATTTTACTATACATGCTTTGGACTATGTGTCATGTATATGACTCCACTATTGATGTTGATAGATTCTTTCAAACAGAAAAGGAAATACTGAAAGAGAATCTCATAAATATATGGCAGAAAAGAAAAAACTAGAATTGTTCAGCTTAAGTATATATATGATATACATGTTATGGATATATTCTTTGCTTATTAATCAATGTGGTTCTTAAGTATTTGATACTAAATTTGTTGGTTGAATCTTCATACGAAACAACACAATTCATGAACTACAATGGCCTAAGTAACTAGCAAAAGAATATGTGATGATGTTCATCGAAAACAAATAAAGGGTTATTGTGCTGCTTGTTAAACATCAAAGCTTGCCTTCAAGATTTGTTTTATCAGGTATTATGAGAACAAAAGGGTTGTTCAAATAATTGCCGTAATCCATAAAAGATGGATGATTCACAAATCTCGTTGGAGAAATCACATCCATAAAACTAGTGCTAAAAATGTCGAAAGACAAATTGATTGAAAGATCACTTAGGAAGTGACATCGCCGTTTAAATTATATTGGAAAGAAAACATGAAGAAACTCCATGTGGATGGAATTTTGGAGTCTTTTTGATTTTTGATCAAATGACGCTTGTGAAACTTTCCTAGAGATAATTAAAACTTCGTTCATAGGCCAAAAGGGAACGAATGACTAGCTTATTGGAACTTGTACATATTGTTGTATGAAGTCCATTATGTGTAGTCAAGAGCGATGGATTTCAACTTCATATGCTTTCTCCGAAAATTTGAGTGAATATATGAATATTTACTTAATAAGGATGAAGTATGAAACATTTGAAAAGTTCAAAGATTTTCAAGATGAAGTGCAAAATCATTGTAACAAGAATATAAATAGTTTATGATAAGATCATAAAGGAAGATATTTAAGTTACAAGTTTAGCATAATACCTAAGATTTAAGGAATCATTCCGTGGATTTGGATTTCCCGAAACACCATAAGAGTATGGAGTGTTCGAGATATGTAATTAAACCTTGTTTGACATGGTAAGATCAAAGGTGTAATTCATAAAACTGCCATTATATTTTAAAGATTAAAAGCTTTAGAGACTACCGTTTTTCCACTAAAGAGCTCCATCATAATCCGTTGAATTGACACCATATAAAGTTATGGTTTGGAATAAAAAACCAAGTTGTCCTTTCTTAAAAATTGGTATGCTATGCATAAGAAAGATGTTTGCAACCAAAATCGGATGAACATATCTTTGTATGTTATTTTGAATAATCGTTGAGTATTCCTCCATAACACCAAAGACAAAAATGTTTGTCGCTTAGAACGTCAAGTTTCTTTGAGAAAGAAATTTTTCCGTGAAAATTTAAGTGGGAGGACAATAGAACTTTGATAAGGTTAAAAGAACCTTAGCTATATGTGCAAAGTTGCGCATCGCCGAAAAGTGTTCCGGAGGCAGCAACAATGCTCATGGCTCACGTGCCTCAAAGGTTGTGGTCACGGAGATCTAAGTTCCTATTGAAACAAATAGGCCAGGTAAACAATCAAATACCAAGATTTGAGAGTTAAATCATTATTTGACAATAATGATCCGACTACATGCAAAGAAGCGATGATGGGCCCTGACTCCGTTAAATGGCTTTAAGACATAAAATCCGTGATAGTTCCATATACGAGAGATCAAGCTTTGAACTTGAAAGACCCTCTGGAAAGTACAAGACCTTACAATCATATTTGTATCTATAAAGAAATAGACATCGATGTTTCACATCTATGAAATTATCGACATATCGGGAAAGAGTTCACGACAATGTTCAAAAAATTGACTATGACAAGATCTGATCTTTCATTAAGCGATATTTAGTCTAGACGGATTAATATAGCAACCACGACATATAATTTTGTTATGTGTGGAATAAACAAAACAAGTTCTTCTAATAGAATGGTTACCTAGGACGTGTGCATAACATAGTCCAAAGGGTTTTGTTAATTCAAAGGATGCTAAAAGCATATTCAATGGTTGAAGTAAGCATCGCGGAGTTGGAATCTTCACTATGATGAAATTGTTAAAATAGTTTAATTTCATCGGAGACGATGAAGATGCTTGCACAGGAAAAGTTCTTGATAGATTTAAAATAGTTTTAAATAGTTTAATTTCATCGGAGACGATAAAGATGCTTGCACAATATAGAAACTACAAGAAAAGTTCTTGTTGCACAGGAAAGATTGAATAAAGATTTAAGAATTTTTTATACTTGATAGATACAATCACAAAGAGTATTTTATCAATCATGCTGTGATGTGCACAAATCCAGATATGTCCTATGCTCTAAATGTTATGAGTATATACCAGAATGATTCATAAGATGATTATTGTACGATTGTAAAGATATTCTTATGATCTTGTAAAAGAACTAAGAATATATTATTTTGTAGAAGTGACAAAAAGATGGTTAGTTCATTGTAAATGAATTACATTGATACTAGTTTTGTCACAAAATACAAATTAAGTTTATCTCAATCTAAACTAAGGGTGGCACAATATGATGGAATGTGAGTTCCGTAATGAATTTGGATGAGTTTCAAAGTTAAGACATTGTGACAGATACTACAACAAAAGGGCTAAGTATATAACTGCTATTATAGTAGCAAAAGAGGGCATTTGTGTCAAGTAGTTTGTTATCAAACTAGGTGTAGTTCACAGCAGGGATAATGCTATGAAGATATATTGTACGACAATATTATCAACATGTTTTAACCCCAAAGAACTAAAGGTCACACCAAAGGACCAAATTTGTACAAAGCCATCTAATTAGAGAATGAGTGATGCATAGAGACGCAGAGACATGCAATTACAAACGGACCTGGAAGAGTTAGATCCGGAGATCAGTTGACCACTAGCAATCGTGTACATACGACACCAGAAAGCCATAGGTGTTGAATACACAAAGGTTTAAAATTGGATTATTGACTCTAGTGCAAGTGGGAGACTGTTGGAGATATGCCCAAGAGGCACTAATAAAGTGGTTATTATCATATCTTCATACTTACGATAAATGTTTACATACCATGCTATAATTGTATTAACCGGAAACATTAATACTTGTGTGATTTGTAAACATAAAAGAGTCCCTAGTAAAGCCTCTTGTTAAACTAGCTTGTTGGTTAATATATGATCATGGTTTCCTGATCGTGAACATAGAGATGTTATTAACAACAGGGTCATATCATTAGGAGAATGATGTGATGGACATACTCCTATAGTTAAGCGTAGCATAAAGATCAAGTCATTTAATATAGTTCATTTGCTATAAGCTTTCTGATACATAGTAACCTAATTCCTTCGACCATGAGATCATGTTAATCACCATCACCGGAAGGATGCTTTGATGTCATCAAACACCACACCGTAACTGGGTGGCTATAAAGGTGGCATGGATTGTTTGGAAAGTATGGGTTGGGGCACATGGATCAAGAGTGGGATTTGTCCATCCATATGACGGATAGATATACTCTGGGCCCTCTCGGTGGAATGTCATCCAATTAGCTTGCAAGCATGTGACTGGCTCACAAGGGATCACATATCACGGGAACGAGAAAAGAGTACTTATCAGTAACGAGGTTGAACTAGGTATGCAGAGATACCGACGATCAAAACCTCGTATAAGTAAACTATCGTGAGACAAAGGGAAATTGGTATCGTATGTAAGTAGTTCATTCGATCGCAAAGTAATCATAGAAATATTTGGGAGCCATATGAATTTACAGATTCCTCTATTGGTTATTGATCGGAGAAGTGTCTCGATCATGTCCGCATAATTCACGAACCGTAGGGAGACACACTTAAGGATTCAATGTTGTTGAGTAGTTATGGAATGATGAGTAAGTGACCGAATGTTGTTCAGAGTCTCGGATGGGATCCGAGATATCACGAGGAGATCCGGAATGGTCCGGAGAATGAGATTCATATAAGGAAAGTCCTGTTTTGGAGTTCGGGAATGATTCCGGTGTTTACACCAGGAATGTTCTAGAAGGGTCTGGAAGGTCCGGCACTCCGGAGGGAAAGGGTACATGAATGTGTCATGACAATGTGGAATAGTTGCATCATGTACTAGGTCACTTGGCTGGGCAAAATAAAGAGAGAAATCAAATCGAAGTTTGAAAGTCAAACGCCAATTTGAAAAAGTCAAATCTCAAGTTTGCTTGGTGGAGGGAGAGTAGGAAACCTACTTGGGGAGGAAGTCCCCTCCCTCCACCCGCCGGCCAAGGAGGAGGAGTTGGAGGAGGACTCCCTCCTCCCAAGACGCACCCTCCCACCTATATAAGGAGGGGTAGGGCTGCCCCTCTCACATACACCTAAAACCCTAGCTCCTGGTGCCACCACCTGCTGCTGCCGCCGCCTAGGGCCTCCTCCCAAGTCGTCGACTAGGGTTTCCCCAAATCCTAGCCGCCGGCTACACCCCTCCCCTTGGTGCTTCTAAACCCTAGATCGCAAAGGCACCTCTCTTGCTCCACCATACTCGCTCTGGCTTAAGGTGAAGCCCTGCGGGATCTCCCCTCTACTTCCGACACCATGCCGACGTACTGTCGGAATCACGAGGAGAGTACTACAACCTCCGCTGCCTGCTGGAACAAGGGAGAGGAAGGTCTTCATCGAGTACCGAATGTGTGATCGACTGCGGAAGCGCTGTCGGAACGCAGCGCCGGAAGGATCGTCTACGTGATCTTGAGATCGGCAAGTGTACGAATACATCACCCACGAGAATCTGCTCTCGTTAACCGCTTTGGAATCTTCGAGGGTAAGTTCTGAAGGGATTCGCGGCATAGTAAATCAAAATTTTCTATGGATACGAACAGAGGGAAATCCAAGATCTAATCTAGGAGATGCAAACAACGAGAGAGATTGGATTAGATCTTCATACCCTTGAAGATTCGCGACAATGAACGCTCGTTAACGTGGGTGATGTAGTCGCACTTCTCCTCCTCGCGATCCGATCCGATCTAGCACCACAAGTGGCGGTGCCTCCGTGAGATGCACACGTGCAGCACCTCGACGTCTCCTCCTTCCTCGGACCAGCAAGTATGGTGGAGAGACGGATTGGATCTACAACACGACGGCGTGGTGTATATGGTGGAGAATTTCTGCAGCAGGGCTTCGCCTACAAACAGTCGGGAGGGAAAGAGGAGGGCAGCATGGCAACTAGGTTTGGAGGGGAAGGTGTGGGGGGTTGGTGCGCCCCCACCCCTCTTTATATAGAGGGGGCGCATCCCTAGCCCCTCCCCCAAGCCCAAACGGGTGGCCCCAAAGGATAAGGAGTGGGGGGCAAGGAAACCCCCCTTCTAGAAGGTCTATCTCGAGTTTAAACCTCTCTTGGCCGGCTGGGCTCTATGGGGCCTTGTGCCCCTGGCCCAATGCGGCCAGGGCACTCCCTCATAGGCCCATGCCCCCTCCCGGAAGGTGGGGCCACGTTGGTCCCCTTCCGGAAGGTTCTAGAAGCTTTGACAATACCGATTAACCCGAACAATTCAACTCCAAAAACTGACCGCCTTATATGAATCTTATTCTCCGGACCACTCGAACCTCTCGTGATGTCCCGGATCCCATCCAAACTCCGAACAAAAACTCATAAACCAATTATCCAATCTATCCTAGCGTCGAGACACGTTAAGTGTGTGACCCTGGGTTCGAGAATATGCGACATGATCTTCTATCAATAATCAACAGGGTCCTGAAACCCATATTGACTCCCACACATTCATCGATGATCATATCGGATGAACCACGATGTCAGGATTCAATCAATCCCATATATATATTCCCTTCGCCTCGCGATATTTTACTTGCCGAGATTTGATCGTGATGCATCATACCTAGTTCAATCTCGTTCACAAGTACTTTACTGTTCCGTAATCCGATATCACTTTGTGATTAACTCCTTAACCACATGCTTGCAAGAGGTATTGATATCGACACGAAAGTGGGCCAAGTATATCTCTCCGACTTGGGAGGGACAAATCCCATCTCGATACATACAACCCAACAGATACTTTCCGATCACCTGAGAGATACCTTTATGATCACCCTCTCATAGGATGACGTTTTATGACCTCAAAGCTTTCTTCCGATACCAGGGAGTTGTATTATCTCATGGTCTAAGGAATACAATATTTGACATAAGAAAAGCTTCGCAAAGACGAACACGATGACACGATCTAATTGCTTCGCTTAGTTTGGGTCTGTCCACCATATCATTCTCCCAATGATATGATCTCATTATTAATTGACAACTCATATACATGGTTAGGAAACCTTAACCATCATTAATCAATGAGCTAGTCCATAGAGGCATACTAGGGACACGGTGTTGTTCACAAACCACACAAGTATTAAAGTTTCCACTTAATACAATTCTAGCATGGAATATAAACATTATCATGAACAAGAATTATAATAATAACATCTTTATTATTGCCTCTAGGGCATAATTCCAACAAGTTCCTCTATCGACTCGTTGCTGCAATCTAGTAGATAGATCTTGGCTTGTTTGTTTGCATGCGGTAGAATTTTTTTGTTTTCCATGCTACGAACCCCTACAAGAGTCACTCTGTTTCTTAATTATCGTAACCTGAACTCTGTGACATGATCATAATACGATGTTATAGATAGGGTATGCTCACCATCTCATTCTCCAATAAAATGAACCAGTGACTAGAGTTTCACCAGGAACTACTGGTTGTTTGCATATCACATGTGTATTGACGTTTCCTAATCAATATAGTTATAGCATGATATGAAACTTAATCATAAACTTTATGAAATATGTCATCTAATATTTGACTCTAGGGCATATTCCCTTCAAAAGCTTTAGGTGGAAGTTTAACTTAACAGTCTCTACTAAAACACTAGTATATAAACAAGTAACAATGATCGAAAACATTCAAATGGGCATTTGAGATCTGGTGGGCGATAGTTAAAAATAATGGGCTAGTCCTTTTATCCCATGTTATATTTCAAATTTCCCTAAATCTCAAAATCCATGTGTGTGGAAGCCTATATATGCGACAACCCAAATTGGCGGCAGCTCACATGTGTGTGGCAAGAGATGCAAGAGATAAAGTTTAGTACCACATGGATAGTTGGAGGAGAGTTCCACTATCTTATAAGGTGGAGAGTTTCACCACTTTACAAGTGAGTGAGAATATGGGTGGTACATATGTGCTCCTCCTCCTCCTTCGCCCGCCCGCCTGCCTCATCACGAGGCTAGCGATGGGTAGGTGAGATGGGGGTCGAGTCGATTGTGCGGTAAGGGTGGGTGAGGGCCACGATGAGATTTTTTCAATTAATAGAATATATTAATATCACAAAAATACCAGTTACACTCAGCCTCTATACCAACAAGATGTTGAAAGACATCACGGATGCACACAATCAAAAAAATAAAAAATAAAGAGAATATGACAGCAAAGACCCCGTTGTGGTGACGAACCACTCGCGGCAGTAGCACATCATGATGAGGAGAGAGAGAGAGAGAGAGAGAGAGAGAGAGCATCGTCATTAAATCTTGGAGGACCCAACGTGGGAGGCACTATCTATGTGATGCGGGAATACCAAAGGGGGTAGACCCACGAGATAAAAATAAGACCATGAGACTAGGGAGGTCTAGGACCAGCTTATGTCACCCCACCTTAGAGATTTTATATGTGTGAATACATGGGCTGGCTAAATGCCTTAGTTGGTTCATGGAGAATCCAGGAGCAACATGGTGTACACGTACAGAAAGTTAGCGTAGACCGGCTCAAGTAAGGACTTTGTGCTACTTCCCTTATAGACCAGATCTGTAAACCCTAATTCAGGTCGTATATATAAGGTTGGCTAGGATCACCCTACAAGACATGAGAAATAGAAGAGTATATAACTCTCCTCCTGAGCATAGAGCTTAGTCGGTGAAACACTGTAATTAGACTTACAATCAATCCAATAAAACCAAATCAATCCAATCAAACGAGGAGTAGGTATTTAATTGTAGAGAGAGGGGCCAAACCTGGTTACATACTATGGATCAATCCCATCCCTAGAATCCTCATTGTTGTTGCGCTCTACCCTTCATAAGGCACCCCAGATGATTATGTCATTACTTTACCATGATAGTGTGACTCAGGATTTGACCAGTTAGAATGTGCCGACTTTGCTGAGTGTTAACTTTTTGACCACATTTTAATAGCTCTAGAAGAAATTTGTAAAAACAAAGGAATGTAAAACTTGCACCTTAGCTCATTTAGTGTGTAATAGTTGCAAGGAAAAAATGATACACATGTATTTTGCCAATTATTACTTAAAAAGACTTCACAAAACAAACTATCATCTTTAAATATCCATGGCTTTGAAGATATATAAATATTTCATTGCCGTATACATGTCATAGTTTGTTGACAATGTGCCCTTATTTTGTACAAAGTGGATCTTAACATTACAAACAATGTTATTAAAGGGATTTCTTATTTGTTTCCTCGAAAACATCACTTTCCATTTTCTAAGTCCCCAAAAAGGTTTATTGTGAACCATCTACGAAGAATGTGGTCCAAAATGGCGCTTCTCCTTTTTCTACTCAAACTAAATATGGTCCAAAATTCTCAACTTATATGAACTTCCAAACTATCTAGCTACATTTTCCCCATTTAAACGACTTTATGTCTATTTTATAAAAATTGGATCAAATTTGAGCTACAAGGCAAAGTGAATGGCCATCTCTCGGAATTGGCCATCCACTAGCTATAGTTGCTTTTTGAAAAACATTATGGTGCAATTTTGACATGGCCTTTTTGTACTTCATTAAGAAAAAGTTATTTTGGAGCTAATAAAATGAAAAATCAAATAATCGTGACAAAAGGTTGAAAAATAGTTGGGAATGTTTTTTTGTCATACCAATATGAAGTTTTGTACACATTTTGGGAAATTTCAATGAAGTATGACATGGATTGTTTTTCCACCAACATGGTCATCTAGATAGAAAGCCAACTCAACTCCTACATGATAGCATTTTTATGAAGGTTTTTGTTTCAAAATATCCTAAGTTTACTCTTACCCCTGGGAACAAGTTCGCATAAACCAACTCCATGTGTAAGTTTTGTATTTTTTAATTCTTTTGGTTGCATTCAAATTTGGGTCAAAACGACCCGCATAGGCATTCATAGTATAGGTTCGAATTTTCTAAATTCCCTTTTGAATTCTGCATAGGACACTTCTAGGTCACCATCAAATGATTTTTGCCTTTTGATTTGACCAAACCGTATGCTAGCCGTATTTAAAATTTGGTCAACTTTTTGAATATGAATGAAACTTCAAAATAAAACCAGACTTAGCTGCATGGAGAAGCAAATGGCCATCTCTAAGAATTGACCATCGCACTAGATTTTTTTAAAAATAGTTGTGGTGCAATTTTGGCATGGAATTTTTTTTGCTTCATTCACCAAAAGTCGTTTTTGGCGCTAATAAAATGAAAAATTAAATTATTGTGACAATAAGTTGGAAAATCTAGTTGGCAATGCTGTTTTCCATGCCAATATGAAGCTCTGTATCCATTTTGGGGAATTTATAATGACGTATGACATGCATTTGGCCATTAACATGGTCGTTTGATGGCCGCCAGCCATGACCTCGCAAAACATCAGTAAGCTTCTTTTAGGCACCTCAAATAGTACGGTGATTAGTTATGTGTACATATAAATAAATAGTATAGTTTATTTGTCATTGTTTAAGTATTGTTATGAATAAATAATGGTGAGATTTGTGTATTGGAGACATCATTGAAATCTAAAATAATACATTACTATATTGTACTACATTAGTAAATCTAGCCGGTAAATTCGCAGGTCACTGGACTAGTCCTAACTTACAGCAACTACTAAGTCGGATAAACTCCACGCCATCAAAAATGGGGTCAGATCAACTAACTAACTGATCTCCGCCTACATAGCCTGAGTCCAAGCGCCACCTCTTGCATATATCCATATAGCTAGCTAGCTCTCAGAGGCCGATCGTGGCACTGCAGCATCAAAACAGATCTAGTAGTGGAGTACTCAACTCAACAATGGCGGTCCTCCTGATCAGGCGGCGGCAGCTCCCCGTGTGCGTGTGCCTGTGCCTGCTCCTCCTCCTGGCCGTGGCTCCTCCGCCGCCCATGGTGGTCGGGGAGGGGGATTGCTACTGGACGGCGATGCACGTGCCGCGCTGGTGCCGAGCCGAGTTCATCAAGGCGCTCTTCAACAACGACCATATGGGGATCCGCAACAAGTGCTGCTTCGATCTTGTCTGCGTCGACGACCCTCCCTGCTTCAAAGTGCTCAGCGAATACTGCGATTACTGGAGGTGGATACGTTTATGCAAGTTTATTCCGCCGCAGCGACTGGGAGCCTCAAATTCCTCCGCACCAGCGCCGACTCCGGGCCACCACCATCATTAGCCGGCATGCATGCGCCTGCTCTGTGTCGCATCGAGGACAATTTTCTGGGCTGAATAATCTGCGATTCTCTTTTCGTTCGTGTGTACACCGTCATCGTTGCTTCACAGGAATAATTAGTCGCTACTAGTTTCTCTCAAGACAGCCCATGCAAGTTGTTCTTCTGCATCGGTTTTATATTAGTTAAACTCTCTTGGGTTCGATCTGTCTACTGGATGTGATCTGTCTACTGGATGTGTGCATCCTCTTAATTATCATCATACTAGTCTTCAGTCTAGTTTTTATGAACAATGTGTTAGTTATTAATTTTTTTGAAAAAGATTATTTTCTATGGAAATAATCCAATCTTTCGGCAAAGATGGCACCAAAAATTGCATAGTTGATGAATATATACAAGTTTCAATGATAGACTTGAGACGATTAGGTTGAATTAATTTTATCATGTAAAATTCGCTAAAATGTTAGGAGTGTTATGCTTGTTTTAGAGGAAAAGATCTTCCATTGGATAGATGGATATACACTAGTAGGAAAATGCCCTTTTGTACCGGTTCCAGAGGAGCTTTGGTACCGGTTTGGCAACCGGTACTAATCATTCGGGACTAAATCATTCCCCCCTTTGGTACCGGTTCCTTACGAACCGGTACTAAAAGTGCCTCCACGTGGGCACACGCATGAGCCAGCGGGGCTGGAGTCTTTGGTACCGGTTTGTAACACGAACCGGTACCAAAAGTGGGGACACGGCAGAGATTAGGCAAAGAATTCAGTGTTTAGGGTTTAAGGAGGGGTTTAGGGTATCGGACCATTTCATCATACGAGGATCCCGTCGATGTGTCAGAAACGCGTTTGGGTTTAGGTAATACATGAAGATCAAGGTGATGCATATCAACTTGATGCATATATATAAAATATGTAATTGCATATAAGATCCCAAATTAAGTAGTACATGCATAGTGGTACTCTTCGGAGCATACTATATATTACATGTAGCATAGTGGTACTCTCCGAGGCAAACTATATATTACATGTAGTACATGCATGAAGATCGATCTTCATGCATAGTGGTACTCTCCGAAATTAGCTATGACGTCCCGAAGGAAAAATCCCGCCAATTCCTCGCCAATTGCTTTGAAGCGGTGCTCAATTGAGAGCGTGTCCCGCTTTCTTGCCAACTGTAAAAGAATGAGATACAAATAAATACATGAGCTATGTGTATATATATATCAAATCATAATGAAACAATTATGACTAAAACTCAGCACAACTGAAACAAAATAAATTTGTGATTATTGTTTACGTACCTCTTTATTTCTTTTATTATTCATTCTCTCGCTGACAATCTTGTGAATGTACTCACAAACGTAGTATCCACATAGATTAGTCCCCAGTGGTTGTTTCGCCCATTTCTATACAAGAATATAATTCAATCAAACAATAATCAAGTATGATAAAGGTGTGTGGACCTCGGTAGTACTACTTACTTTGTTCAAACGCCATATCAGCTTCGGTTTCCATCCACCGGCCGGATCTTCCTCGATGAACTTTTGCCATACGCTGCCCGATAAAGAAAATGCATAAAAGAGTTAGCAATTTGTTGATATCAGGAAATTAACGAAAAACCAATAAGATTTAAAATTACTTTTTGAGCATATCAAAAGCCGTCTTGTATAGTATAGGCTCTTTGGTTAGTGAGTCAAAGACTTCAACTTCTCCATCGTACATTTTAATGACGATAAGAATAAAGTGGAACCTGTGCACGTTTAAATATGCAGTGTCATAGATATAACTCATCAGTTAAAATTTTAACATCTGGTGAGCAAAAAGAATGTGTTAGAAGACAGTAACACTTACTTAAAGTTGTAAGGCCAAAGTATTATTTTTTTGTCACGTTGTCGCTTCAAAAACCTTAGCAAAGTCTCCGGTGTATCCTTGTTATATATGGGATCTTCTATGGTTTTTACATGCATTGTATCCGGGTCAATGAACCCAATGTCCTTGATTTCATCCCTTTTGCATTCGAGCTTCTTCGATCTGCATAATATAGCGCACAAAAGATTATATTGAGTATAATTGCAGACAATGAACGAGCTGAGCTAAAGACTTCTCAAATTACATAAATAAATCACTTACAGACAATAGCAACTGATGATAGATTTGTCGAGGGCCCGGAGATTGTATAACTGAAAAAGTTCGCAGAATTCAACGCTCACACTGTATTCTTGGAAGTAGTGCTCATCCTTAACTCGCACCATGATAGCCTCGATCCCTTTCTTTGTGGCATTAGTGTACCATATATGCAAATTACGCATACTTGTTGATAGCAACCTGACATTCTCGACCAAATCTTCCCCTTGAACAAATTTATATGCTACTTCAGCGATGGGGTAATCGGTTGTGTTTTGTCGAGAACTTTGAACGGCCTTCGTGTCAAACACCTTGAGAGGGGGGGCCGATTGAACGGGTTGTTCTCCGAGCTGGTGCACTTGTTTCCCTTTTTTTGCCTGGACCACCGATTGATTAGATTTTTTAGCCAAGACCATCTCGTCATATGACCTTTCAATAGAACGCCTATAGTCAGATGGCGGCGATGGTACAGGGTCATATAGATTCTCAACGGTACGCACAACTTTCACCGGATCTAATGTCTTCTCAAAAGGTATCTCTGGCACTTTCTTAGCAAAATGGGCTTCCACCTCGGACTTAGAGATTACGGTGCATTCCTCGATAGTTCTTTCCCAAGGTAACTTCGAATAGGCGGTGCTTTCTCCTTTCTAAGTCTCTTCCTAGTCGGCGAACCATTCCGCTTAACGGGCGCTTTCTTACGCGAAGGATATCGAGATGGTGGACTCGCGCTGGGGTCCCTCTCAAGTAGGTGTGGACTTTGCTGCTCATGTGGACTGCTACCAGGAGGAGTCGATGGCATTTGCTGGTCATGTGGACTTTGCTGCTCATGTGGACTGCTACGAGGAGGAGTTGTTGGCCTTGGCGAAAAGACAATGTATTTCTTGTTCCATAGGGCGAAACTGCGCTTGACATCGCCCATTGTCTTCTCATCGTCACCTCCAGGAAAATCAAGATCCATTGTTTCCTAACCCGCCACAACGTATTTCTTTAAGACTCCCATGAATCTCTCAAAGGGGAACATGTTGTGTAGAAATACAGGACCGAGAACGCCAATCTCTTCGACCAGGTGAACAAGGAGATGCGTCATAATATTGAAGAAGGATGGTGGGAACACCAACTCGAAGCTAACTAGACATTGCACCACATCCTTCTGTAAATTTTGTAGAGTTAGTGGATTGATCACCTTCTGAGAAATTGCATTGAGGAACGCACATAGCTTCACAATGGGTACTCGAACATTTTCTGGAAGAAGCCCCCTCAATGCAACCGGAAGTAATTGTGTCATAATCACGTGGCAGTCATGAGACTTTAGGTTTTGAAACTTTTTCTCTGACATGTTTATTATTCCCTTTATATTCGACGAGAAGCCAGACGGGACCTTGATGCTACTCAGGACTTCAAAAAAGATCTCCTTCTCTTCTTTGGTAAGAGCGTAGCTGGCAGTACCTTGATACTTCTCTGGATTCAGGTTGTTTCCTTCATGGATACATTGCTGGTCCTGCCGTGCATCCGGTGTATCTTTTGTTTTCCCATACACGCCCAAGAAGTTTAGCAGGTTCACGCAAAGATTTTTCGTCACGTGCATCACGTCGATTGCAGAGTGAACCTCTAGTATTTTCCAATAGGGTAGCTCCCAAAATATAGACATCTTCTTCCACATGGGTACGTGTCCGTCAACATCATTCGGAACAGATTTTCCGCCAGGACCCTTTCCAAAGATCACTTTTAAATCCTTGACCATATCATATATAACATCCCCAGTAGGGCGGGTAGGCTTTGTTCGGTTATCTGCCTCACCTCTGAAATGCTTTCCTCTCTTTCTTACGTGATGTTGTTTTGGAAGAAATCGGCGATGCCCTAGGTACACATTCTTGTTTCCCAAATATATACTATCAGTCTCACCTAAACAGTGTGTGCATGCATTGTATCCCTTATTTGACTGTCCTGAAATGTTACTAAGAGC
The DNA here is from genome assembly GCA_030063025.1 of Avena longiglumis. NCBI lineage: Eukaryota > Viridiplantae > Streptophyta > Magnoliopsida > Poales > Poaceae > Avena > Avena longiglumis. The sequence goes on from CP125973.1 coordinate 29,141,509, forward strand.
AGACCAATCATTGATGGTTACAAACAACAACGTCAGAGGTTAAATTCCTTTGTGCGTGCTCATCCCACGAGGTACACCTTCTTCACGCCACAATCGTAAAAGTTCTTCAACCAATGGCCTCGATACACATCAATGTCATTGCCAGGTTGCTCGGGCCTTGATGAGCACTGCATCATAATGAACTTCCGCTTCATGCACAACCAAGGAGGAAGATTATAGATACATAGAGTCACCGCCAGGTGCTATGACTAGAGCTCGCTCCCGAAAGGATTAAAGCCATCCATTAGACCAAATCTTAAGTTCCTTGCGCCCTCTGAAAATGACTTGAACTCTCTGTCGATTTTTCTCCACCCGACCGCCAGGTGTCTTAGCATCACATCTTTTTACGGTCCTCTTTGTGCCATCGCAACAACTTGGCATGCTCTTTGTTTTGGAACAACGTTTCAACCGTGGTATTATAGGAGCATACCACATCACCTTGGCAGAACTCTCTTCCTGGGCACGACTGTCCTCAACATCACCAGGGTCATCTCGCCGATCTTATACCGCAATGCAATGCACCACATACCGGCATGCATTCAAATTCTCGCATTCTCCTCATCATGTAGAGGATGCATTCATTGATGCATGCATGTATCTTCTGCACCTCTAATCCTAGAGGCAGACAACCTTCTTGCTTCAGATGTACTAGAGGGCACACGTTCTTCCCTGAAGCATCTTCTTTATTATTTTCAGCAACTTTTCAAATCCCTTGTCAAGTACCATTCTCTGCCTTCCATTGCAGCAATTCCAGGTAGTACCTAGCTTTTTCTGGCCATCTTCGCAATTTGGGTACAATAGTTTGTTGTGATCCTCTAACATTTTCTCCAACTTCAACCTCTCCTTTTCACTTCCGCAGTTTATCTTCAAGATCAAGAATGGCCCGACCCAAATCGTCATCGGGCTCATAAAAATGGGCTCATCAAAATGGGCTCTTCTTGATTCGCTCCCCCATTCTACTATCACCGTCTCGTGAACATAGGATAGTTGTCATTATCCTCTTCTTCTTCGTTGTCTTCCATTATAACCCTCTTTCTCCGTGCTTGGTCCAACAATTATAGCCGGGCATGAAACCGTTCTCAAGCAGGTGGACGTGAAGGGTTTTAAAGTAGAGTAATCCTTCGATTCTTACAGGAACTACATGGACAACAAATGAAACCATTTGACCTTTGCTTGCCTCGCCACGTTGAGAAAATAATGCATGCCAGTAATGAACTCGGGATTGCATCGGTCACCGTACATCCATTGTCGATTCATCTGCATTATATAAGTATATAAAAATCATTAATTACACAACATCATGAATATATGAGTGACCAAATTAATTAATATTCAAGTTTATCATCACATAAAACTAAGTGTTTTTATAAAAAAAGAGACTCACCGAGGTTGTGCCGGCTAGGGGACGACGCTGGCGATCGACGGCGATGAGGACGGGGACGATACTAAAACCAAAAAATCATACTTCAATTTGAGCTCAAATTGCATATAAAAATAATGAAATCCCTAACTTAGGCATTTCATCGAACACCTTGCTAGCACTAGAAAAATGATACGAGTTAGACTAGCAATGAAATAAGCTAAATTAGGATGATATTGCTAACCCTTGGATAGACGGCCGATGCCGTCAATCTTGACAAAATGGTGGAGAAAAATGAAGATTTATTGGAGTGTGAGAGGAGGGAAATATTTAAAAATATGAGAGGAGAAGTAAAAATGAAGCTGGCTCGGGTGGCTCGCGTTAAGAAATAGAGCTGGAGACCTTTTAGTACCGGTTCTTTATATGAACCTATACTAAAGGTGCAACGCTGGACCCACCTCTGCCTCAAATTTGGCGCGAAACTCTTTAGTACCGGTTCGTGTTACGAACCGGTACTATACAGCCTAAATGAACCGGTACTAAGGTTTGCCGGTGACCTGCGCAGTTAAACCGGTACCAATGCATCCTTTAGTACCGGTTCTTACGAAACCGGTACTAAAGGTCAAATCCTTTGGCTAGTTTTCTACTAGTGATAGCTCGGTGCTTGGTTAATTAATTGAGCTTATCGTTGTATTTACCCTGTTGATATTGTTCTACAATCTACATATCACGCGTATGCTTGATCTATCTACTAGTAATAAAATTACCAACACATAATGTATACTCCAAAGGCACGGATATCCATCTGTCGAATGTCAGTATTTTATAAATCTAAGAAGCGCAACACCACACATATAGATGAATAGGATTGTAATTATAAATTTAAGAAATATCAAACAAAATTGCAGGCAAACAGAAAAAACTATACCATTTATTAAACAATAAAATAATTAATTAGAAATCTCGGTTGCATGCTGATGAACGGGACCTCGGTTGCTTGTTATATAGCAGTGGGAAAAGCGAAAACTTCCGGTGGCTCCCGAGTTCACTCCTCGAATGAGGCTTTCATCTCGCTATATTAATATAACAACCACACGATACAACGAACATGCCGGAGCCACAACACAACCAAGCCCAGCCAAAAATAAAGAGAACAAAAGAGAATCAAATGCCGACATTGGCAGATCGATGAAAAAAAAATGGCCCTCTACCGCTACGCCCTCCGAAAAGTTCCCACCATGTTCCTAGCATTCCAAACTATCGTGTACCAAGCAACACCTCCAGCAAGGAGTGCGATGATGATGTCGCTCCTATCCAGACTGGTCCTAGGGTTTTCCTCGGTTCATAAAGGATGATGGGGAGGAGGTACCTGACGCCCTTTAGGAAGGAAAGGCGACACCCGCAGGCGTCACCACGTCAGTGCCGGCCGGGGCCGAAAGGGATTTCACCCACCTAACCAGCATGCACCCACCAAATTAAGTGCTCCACCTAACCAGCATGCACCACCATGAAAAAGGCACCATCTCCATCATCTCTCTGTGGGATCGACGCAAGGACTCGACGCCTGAGTTAGGGGACAGTGGTACCGAGAATAGTAGCATCGTAGCCACACGGATTGTATCCCCTTACTACCCCGCCACCAACACCGGACCACCCACCCTACTCCTGGGATCCGTGTCAGGTGGAAGCACCGCCGCCGGGTGAGGCGCACCGCCACTGGATACTCCCTCCCGAGCCAGAGCATCGCACGTGGGGGTAAAGGAGAGGCCACCACCGTCGGCCCACGTGGGCACCACCCGACGGCGCTTGCCGGCGGAGGCAGGAGGAGTGTTTGGGTGAGGGAGGCTAGGGGCGCGGCGGATGGAAGGCCCCCGGCCTCGTCACTCGAGGAGGCAGCGCGGGGTGGGAGGTTTTTTCGGTTCAACTCGTTTGCAAATTTTCGCCCGAGCTCAATCGAGCTCATTTTTTGAAAAACAAAATAAAAAATATATTTCTAGGGCTACAACAATTATGAAAAAATCACGCACAAACATGTATACATTTTGAAGGTACGCAAAAATTTGCAGATAAAAATACTTTTTATTTTGCTAAATAAAAGAACAAATCTCTGACAGATGTACGTTATACGTGCTTCTTTATCTCTACTACTAGTTATTACTAATAATAATAAAAGAGTAAACATTTTATTCTCTACACACATCCCACAAAATGTACACAGACCCATTATCATCGCATGATTAGATCCACTAAACTCAATCTAACAGTTACCATTAATCTAATTGCTCTCTTGTGTGCGTTTAGTAATTAATATTGACTGATCGTACTTCACCGCAGAGGAAAACCCTAAACTCACCGTCCCAACTATGCAGCTCCTAAAATCACGCAAATATTATACTACCTAATTGCAAAACAGAAAACTGAACCTAAGCATATCCCCTCTCCCACTTTCTTCCTTTCGTCTTCACCATCCTAGTCAAAGCTACCTGCACGGCGACGTTGAAACCCATGGGCGATGACGGTCACTACCGCCCATTACAGGACAGATTTGAGGCGCCGACAGTCGGCTGTTGTCGGCACAACGCCATATTTACCGTCGGCACAGGCTGTGCCGATGGTAGCCGGCAGCGTAGCCTCCTCGGCGTAGCTCCTAGACGGCACATCCCCTTGGCCATCGGCACAGGTAGAGCCCCTCGGCATAGAAATCGCAGTGTGGCCCATGTTGCCAGGCGACGGCAGTTACGAAATGGCCCAGCCCTACAGCTACGCCGATGGCCAAGCCGTTGGCATAGGCATGGAGCTACGCCGACGGCCAGGCCGTCGACATAGCCTAAAATATTTCTTTATTTTATTTTTTAAAAAAGTATAATTTTTTTAATCTTTGGATTGTTTGACTGGTTAATCTCTCACTTTAAACATTTTTAACAGTATTTATATTTAATATTTGATTAAATTGCAGTCTTAGTCAAACTTCCCGGTGGTCACCCAACCTTACTACTCCACCCCAGCACGCTTAACTTACTCGTTCCTTTAGAATCTCTTTCCGCAAAGCAATTTATACATTCTTATCGATACTATAATACTATGATATCAATCCTAGTAACTCTTATATCATCATGTCACATGATTGTATTTTTTTAAAATTACAAACAATTATTTAATTAAACAAGAATGAATAAGTAAAAATATTATTGAATTCAAATAAAAATATAATGATTTTTTTTGTATTTTTACTTAATATGGAATAATTAATATCTTTAAATCAGTAAATCGGAATTCGGCAAATAATATGTATAAATTGATTAGAAAAATGAGAGGAATCCAAATATGATATCAATATCAACTTATCATAAACTATACTGTGATTCTTACCATAATTTCATTTGCCCGTTTAAAACGGCACGCATGAAGATTCTTAGCTCGGGGCTGAGACTCGCTAAACTTGAAGTGGATCTCTGATAAAACAGCATGTTTTGAAGATAAAAATGATTTTTATAAAATGAGCATCCGATCATGTACATATAATTCATATCTGACCCACTTCCTACGTTCGGTACGAATTTGTATTTTTCACCATAGATAGACGGAAAGGTTTGAGATCCCTTGTTAGGACATTATCCATGTAAGGTGGTCTAGTATTTTTGAAAAATATTGTGGTAGAATTTTGAATTAACCATTTGGTGGTTGCTTCACAAAACCGTCCGTTTTTTGCACTCGGAAAATGGAAAATAGCTTTTTGGTGCGACAAAAAGGAAAACTTTCTCCTGAAACATTGTTTTCATCCCATGATGCACACTTATGCATAATATGAATACATTATCACAAACTATGTCTTCATTCTAGCCATAACATTGGTCAGTTGACCCGAAAGCCAAGAAACCTCGAACGAGATAGGTCATTTTGTGATGGTTTTTTGAGACATAATCAATATACAAAGTTTAATATTTTTCTTCTAACTATGTCACATAATATGACACCACGTGAAGGTTTCGCATTGTTTGGATCATTTTTGAATTTTTATGTCCGTTTTAAACTATCGTTAAACTTTGTTGAACGACGGGCATGTAGTTTTTTATCTCGGGGCTGAGACTCGCTAAAATTGAAATGGATCTCTAATAAAACAGCATATTGTGAACCTAAAAATGATTTTTTTTAAATCATGAGGATCCCATTATGTATCTGTAGTTTATATCTGACCCACTTCCTACCGATTCAAGGAAATTGTATATTTTATCAGGGATAGATGAAAAGGTTTGAGATCCTCTCGTTAGGACATTATCCATGTCGTGGTCTAGTATTTTTCAAAATGTAGTGGTAGCATTTTGAATTAGCCATTTGGTGTTTGCTTCACAAAACCGCCCATTTTTGCACTTGTAAAATAGCTTTTGGTGCATTTAAATAAAAATCTCCTGAAACATTGTTCGTCATCCCATGATGCATATGTATGCATAATATGGACACATTATCACAAACTATTCCTTTATTCTAGCCATAATATTGGTCATTTGATCCGAAAGCCAAAAAATCTCGAATGAGATAGGTTATTTTATGAAGATTTTTCTGAGACATAATCAATATACCAAGTTTGATATATTTTCATTCTAACTATGTCACATAATATCACACTACGCGAAGGTTTCGCATTATTTGCATCGTTTTTGAATTTCTAATGCCCGCTTTAAGCAATTGTTAAACTTTGTCGAACGGCGGACATGAAGATTCTTAGCTCGGGGCTGAGACTCGCTAAACTTGAAGTGGATCTCTGATGAAACAGCTTATTATGAACATAAAAATGATTTTTATAAAAAATCATGAGCATCCGATCATGTACTTGTAGTTCACATCTGACCCACTTCCTACCGATTCGGCAGGAATTTGTCTTTTTTTCCAGGGATAGACGGAAAGGTTTGTGATCCCCCTATTAGGACGTTGTCCATGTTAGGTGGACTAGTATTTTTGAAAAATATGGTGGTACCATGCTTCACAAAATCGCCCGTTTTTTCACTCGGACAAAGGAAAATGGCTTTTTGGTGCGACGAAAAGGAAAATTTCCTCCTGAAACATTGTTCATCATCCCATGATGCACACTTATGCACAATATGAACACATTATCACAAAATGTGTGTTCATTCTAGCCATAACATTGGTCATTTGACCCGAAAGCCAAGAAACGTCAAACGACACAGGTCATTTTGTGAAGTGTTTTTTTGAGACATAGTCAATATACCAAGTTTGATATTTTTTATTCTAACTATGTCACATAATATGACACCATGTGAAGGTTTCGCATTGTTTAGATCGTTTTTAAATTTCTTATGCCCGTTTTAAACTATCGTTAAACTTTGTCGAACTGCGGGCATGAAGATTCTTAGCTCGGGACTGAGATTCGCTAAACTTGAAGTGGATCTCTGATGAAACAGCATATTGTGAACCTAAAAAATATTTTAAAAAAAATAATGAGCATCTGATCATGTACCTGTAGTTCATATCTGACCCACTTTGTACCGATTCGGCAGAAATTTTTCATTTTCACTAGGGATAGACGGAAAGGTTTGTGATGCCCCTATTAGGACATTGTCCATGTAGGGTCGTCTAGTATTTTTTTAATTATAGTGGTAACATTTTGAATTAGCCATTTGATAGGTTGCTTCACAAAACCGCCCGTTTTTTGCACTTAGAAAATGGTTTTTTGGTGCGACGAAAACGAAAACTTACTCCTGAAACATTGTTCGCCATCCCATGATACACATGTATGCATAATATGGACACATTATCACAAACTATTCCTTCATTCTAGCCATAACATTGGTTATTTGATCCAAAAGCCAGAAAATCTCGAATGAGATAGATTATTTTGTGAAGGTTTTTTTGAGACATAGTCAATTTACCAAGTTTGATATTTTTTTTCTTCTAACTATGTCACATAATATGACACCACGCGAAGGTTTTGCATTGTTTGCATCGTTTTTGAATTTCTAATGCCCGTTTTAAACTACATATAATGTTTTATGTTTCTCTTATTTTTTTATTTACAAATGTGTAATATTTGAGTGTAGATAGATAGGTCTTATTTTTCTGCAAATTTTGACCGACGGTCTATCCGTCGACACAGAGCAACTAATTTTTTTTCCATAGAGTCTGGCGGTGGGGCTACGCCGAGGACGGGGAGTACGCCGAGGGCCACCATCGGCACAGCGCTCTCTGCTATGCCGACGGCCGAGCTATGCCGAGGACCACCGTCGGCACCTGCATCTACACCGACGACCCTCCCTACACCGACGGCTTGGCTGGGCGGCTGGTCTGGGAGCTAGCTATGCTGACGGCCCCGACATTTGACCGTTGGTGCAGCCTGCCGGCCGTCGGCACCTTCGAGCTTGTATGATACCAATGTTTGTATGATACCTTAAAAAAATATTTTAAGTATACTTTCAACTATAATATTCATAAAAAAATAACAATGTTTGTATGATACCTTAAAATTTTCTCCGAAAATTCATAGAATCAAAATCTGTGACGATGGAGTCAATCTCGTCTATTAACTTCTTTTCAATGCATAGACTTGCCAAACCATTTAACCTTTCCTGGCACCGGATTCGTACGCCATAATCAATTAACCTCACTCGCTACAAACAAGAACAAAAATTAGAATTAAGAAATAAAAATTAGGGCGAGCGTAATTAGCAGAGGCATGAGATGAGCGGGGGCGGGAGCGGGAGCGGACTAGTAGGCTGTAGGCGGTCGATCGTCGATGGACGATCGACCGCGTCGTTCCTAGGCCATCGCGGACTGGCTGTATGCGGTCGATCGTCGAGAGGAGTCCCGCTGCACTGAAGTGATCCGATCCAGGGACAGGGGAAGCAACGCAGGGCCTGATGAGGGGAGCAGTAGACATACGGTCTCCCCTATTTCTTCTTTCCTTAGCCCCACGAGGGGAAACGGAGCGATCACGGAGGGGAGAGAGATCAAGTGATCAACGCAGGGTGACTAGTTAGGTCAGGCCGTCAGGGGAAGCACGCATGGCAAGGAGGGGCACTCGCAGTGTCTCGCAGGGGAAAACGAAAACGACGCGTCGAGCAGGGCCTGACTACCAGGGAAAATGAAAATGAATCCAAGGACGCGACGCGTAGGGTCTGACGCGATGCGATGCGACGCACCCGGAATCCCAGGGCACGATGTCGCGATCATGTCAAGGCGGGACTTGACCTCGTGATCGTGTCGAGAGGAAGGAAAGGAAGCGTCGAGTGGTTGCCTATTATATGATGTATAGAAGGCTCACATTTTTTGGGCCCCTGGTTTTTTTGGGCCCGGGGCGGCTGCCCCGCAGGTCCCCGTGGGACCGGCCCTGCAGGCACTCGATGGCAGAACCAAGCGATCCATGTGAAACAGGGTGGTTGACTCTAAGTCTGTCCGTCGAGGCCAGCTCTCCTTTGGGCAATTCAGGCTAGCTCGTGTGTTCTTTGGTATTAGGATTTCACTTATGTCAACCATATCTTGCATATGCAAATTTAGATCCTTCTTTATCTGTCAACATGTCTTATTTACGAATTGTAATTTTTCTTCTATTATTTGCCTCCAACGTGGATATGAATCTTTGAAATGGCCTCATATAAGTAATCTTTACGGAAGGTGAAGCTATGTTCATCAGTCTATACAGCATGGATCTGGGCTGTGCTAGCAATTGAAGGTGGTTTTTACAACTCTTTATATTCATCATCCGTCAATGCATGTTTTATTTGTAAATCGGCAATACAAATTGTAATTTTTCTTTCTATTATTTGCTTTTCAAAGTGGATATGAATTGAAACAGCCTCATATAAGTGATCTTTGCGGAAGGTGAAGCTATGTTCATGAGTCTATACAACATGATGGAGCTGGACTGTGCTAGCAAGTGTAGGTGGTTTTTACAACTCTCCATAATCATATTTATTGGTATATTAAATATAGAATGGAAATAACATGAATCTTATGTATTTATATTCAGAAAATCTATTCCTAAAACGGTCGGTAGATGGCTAATCCTGGCAGACTCGTGTTGGTATAGGCGTTCTCGCATACATATTGAGCAAGTTTAATTAGAACACGGTAGCTTATGTGTTAGGTTATTGACACGGAGCGATAAAGAGTCGGTACCCTAACACCATCGAGACTTCATCACTCGTGCATCGCGGTAGCAGCGACGAACGATGAAGCCGAACCGCTATACTACTGGTTGTATGTTACGTTTGTTCACTACTTAGGGTGGTGGGTGGTAGGGCATAAGACGCTACTTATTATATCTTATGCAAAAGAAGTTTAGATTTAATTTCTTGAAAAAAGTATATTTGATGTTTTACACGGTAGACTTTCGAGGTTGAGTCGCGCGTATGCCGCAAGAGTGGCGACGATCGATGAGGCCGAACCGCTAGAATAACTTTTATATTTTCTATTTATGGATAATTTTTATAGCGATGGATCAACTTATATGTTATTTGATGGGTAACTTGCATGCTAAAACCTAGATAACTCTCGTGTTACTGATAAATAACTTTTGGGGCAAACAAAATCGTGTTATCCACCCCTAACACGTGACTTATCCATATTATAGTATGTAAGGTATCCATCCTGAAACATATAAGTTATCCAGCATGTAAATTTAATATCTAATCTGTAGGTAAACTTTTATAGTAATAAATAACTTACATGTTATTAGATATGTAACTTATATGTTGAAGCCTAAAATAACTCTTGTGTTACTGGTGGATAACTTTTGGAATAAAAAAGCTATGTTATTTAGTTAGAGCATGCACGTGGAGCATCACTAGTGTAGGCTATCGGAACGCCCACCAAATTATGTAATTCTCAGAATGGTTGCCTGTTACTTTTTCTACATTCACTCAAAAAAGTCTTCATACAACGTGTTTTATAAGATGGGTAACTTATATACTATGGCATGGATAAGTCATATGCTACAGGTGGATAACTTTTGATCCGAAAAAAAAGTTGTCAGAACATATCAACATGGAATATAGTTTTAAAGATCTCGTCACGACTAACCCAACGATGAAAACGGATTCTAAATCAGATAAACTGTTTAATCTACAAAATATTTTGAATTTTGAATTTTCTGCATTAAATGCTGATGACATCAATAGTTTTGTCCTCTAATATTTGTGAGATAATTTCTCATGTTTAGAGCTGAGTATCTCTGTTTAGTAACCTATTAATGATTTGGACTCTCGCATTAAGGAAAAAAGAAGCTCGTGCATTTACTCAATTGCTTATATCGTTTCGGATAAGAGCTGTCGGAATACCCGCCCGGTCTTGCAATCTTCAGACCGTGTGCCAGGTAGCAGCGTCCTTTATATTAGTATATTATCATCAAAGGAAATAAAAGGATCCGAGCTGGGATTGAACCAATGTCGCCGGCAGGACTGTCTCTCCAGATGGCGCAGGCCTGTCTACAAGATTACCTATGTGCAGAACTTTCTCTATTCTAAATATGTTGATCATCGACCGGGTACATGACCTCCCTGCCCTGATGCTCTTTAATGCACTTATCTTGCACTCCCTTGAATAAACCAAGCAAACCATTCTGTCTATCTTTGGATTCAGCTTGTTGTAGTTGTAGAAATATAAATTGATATGATTAATGACCAGTTAAACATGTAAATCTACAATCCAGAATTCCAGATGTTGCAAGCTTCCTTATTGATTTAGATCTTTCGTTGTGACAACCTCATAAATTTTTCAGCCTTCTCTTTGTAGGTATGATCTCCTATAAATAGTTACTTTGTGGTTGTTATCATGTACAAGGAACTAAATTATGAGTTATTGGTGTTATCCCTAAATTATGGGTACAGTAAACAACTGACTTGGAGATCTTTATTATCTACTCCAGTTTCATCATTTCTTGTATTTGTCTTTGTTTCTCTTTGCTATTTTTCTTTGAGTGTATAGTTGCAGTATCATTTTGGGGATCATAGATTCTACACTTGGAATGAACTAGCAGATGGCTTCTTGGAATCAATATTTAATATGGAAGCAATGCTTCTGATGTTGGATGTGGAGTGCAATTATATTTTCACTTAGTAAAATATTCTTTGTTGCATATTATCTACCATGTGTTCCTCATCCTTTGAGTCGGTTTAGGACATGAGTTCTAGATTTTGCACTAAACAATTTCTTGTAATCAAGATGGTTAATTTAAAATGTTTTCTGATTTCAAGCTCAAATGATTTCTATAGCTTGTCGGTGATTTAAAACCTTCCTTGAGGTATAGCTTTAGAAAGTCTTTGTCCATGTATCATCTGGTGCGTTAAGATTTTCTCTGGTTTCAACTTAGTGACTTCTCACATTCTTCGTTTATAGTATAAAATGATCCCCTCTGATCACATTTAGTGGATAATTTTGCATTCCTAAACACGTTGTGTGATGGTATTTTTGCTATGTATTACTCTCTGTCCAAAATATAAGGCTCCTAATCATTAGATAAGTCAAATCTTACTAACTTTGACCAAATATTTAGAAAAATATATCTACGATACAATGTTTAATGACAACATTAAGAAAATATACTTTATGGCGAATCTAATGATATTGATTCAGTATTGTAAATGTTCATATTTTTTTGTAGAATCTTGGTCAAACTTAGAAAGTGTTAACTTTTGAGTAATCCTTGGGCGCCTTATATTTTGGAACGGAGGGAGTAGATGGCAATCGGATGAAGGCATATGTGTGTCCTTTTCTCAAGTTATTTACCATTTATGTTAGCTCATAGCTACCTGTGATTACCACTTTAGTTTTGGTTCCTACTAACTGCTTATCAGTATATTTTCTTATTTTTCATATAGGTTGTTATAGTATGCAGATCTTTGACACCAAGTAGATGTGGTGTTGAAGGTAGAGGCGGTCGAAGATAGAGAGGGAGGAATGGGAAGAGTTGGAGGTACAGAAGGGTCGACAAAAGTTGGCATTGCCTGCCATTTGCAGCTATATATATATATTTATTTGCATCATAGATAATGATGGAGTGATAGTGGGGCTGGGCAATATTGAGCAAGTACATCCAAATGGCTGGTTTATATATTTATAGCCTATACATTCTTGTTATGTGTAGTCCGATATGAATATTTTCAATTCACTTTTAGACTCGCAATATGATATTTATTCAGAGATCCAATGCAAGTTTAGCGAGGCTCATCCCCTAGGTAAGAGTCTTCATGCCTGCCATTTTGACCATAGTTTGAAACGGGCATAAGAAAAATTCAAAAAGGTCCGAACAATCTAAAACCTGCACGTGGTGTCATATGTAACACCCTCAGAATCGGACCTATGCAAGTTTCAGCGATTCCCGCCAAACCCGCATAGAAACGATTCAAAGGTGCCCACCAGGCACTTTCGTGCGGGTGGAAAACGAAGTAATAACATTACACAACAGTTCTCGATGGGACCCACAGAACAGATATATATATAACAGCGACTCGATGAGTCAAGAATACAGATATACAGTACAAAGATCCAGATCACCTTGAAAGAATGGGGCGTCCGACTACGGACAAGATGCAAATGGGGCTAAGAGCCCTGAAGAATAACCATTGGCATCCATAACCCTGCCCAAAGCCGGAAGGGTAACCGCTAACGGCGCCGATCTCAAAACCTGCTTAAACAAAAGGGTGCCGACAAAGGGCAAAGGAAAAAGAGGAGCGCCAAGATCGAGGCCAAGACACGGCGAGGCTAGAATTCGGCGTCCTCGCCTACATAGGTATGGTGGATCAAGCGGCAGGCAAGATGCACTAAACGACCTATAGAGACTCGATACAACTGACGACAATCAGAGAGGGGTAAGAAGGACCTAACCGGAACCAACCTGATGCTACCATCAAACAAACCCATCCTGGTGTTTCCCCCTCGAGACCAAACGAGGAAGTCAACCGAGGAACTCACACAGTTGGAAGTTTTATTTATTCAGTTATCGTTGCAGTAATTACTAGTCAGATATAGATAATCATCCTGATAAAATAAGAAGTGGGCACTTTTAGTTAACCATTCCGTTATAGTTGCAACACTTACTAGTCAGATACAATTAGCATGAGATGTCCCAAAACCCAGCAGTTGTTGTTACTTTTATTCAGCCATTCCTAGAAGTTGCAATACTTACTAGTCAGTACAATGGTCGCAAGTTTACACTCCAAACAAGCAATTGTGGGCAGTATTATTTAGCCATTCTATTGTAGTGAAGCTGATTACTAGTCATTATAAAGTCAAATTTATAGCAATAAACTTTAGTTATGCTTGTCTATGGTCGAGATACTGTGCTCCAAGTCGTCCATATCCGCGACACGGCTTTAGAAAGTTTTACCCGGCCGAGTGCACCAATAGCAACACACGCCGATCAACCTCGAAAACCAAATCAAAACCCAACGAGGCTTTCACGACTAAGCAATCACAAGATTCAGAAATATTTCAGGGGCCACCCCATTGAGTAGACCCAACGGAGTAAGCAAGCTCGAGACGGACTCAAGGTTTGCGACAATGGTCAGAAACGATCGGGAACCCAAAGTGTGGCTGGGCTTGTCGATACCGAAAACATTCCGCTTACCTAACAAGACAAAGGTGCTCCTCGCACAATTTAAATAAAACAGTAGCATGGCATAAGTACAGGATCGTAAATAAAACCTCAAACTAGTTTGTGGCCCCAAGAAATAAGATCAATCAAGCTCGCTCGTGGGTCCCATATACCTCCCGGATGTGGATAGCGCGATAAAGCAAGGAACAGTATCAAGTACTGGGTCCCACGGGACACAAGTGGGCTCGAAACCAAATATTTTCTATCACCCACCGATGTCTCTACTTCAGTTTTTTTAGTTGTTAAACAGAATTAAAGTGAACGATAAGTAAAACTATGATCAACTCCAACAACAACATGCGGCACACGTCAACAACTGTGGAATCGACGACACGCAACAGCACTTGAGAAAGCGACTACGACGCATAAGTCCAACTATCTACCAAACAATGTAATAGGATGTGTCCAAGGCAATATACGGCTGCAAGGGATATCACAGGTACGGAAACTAAAGCATCGCAACACAGATAGCAATAGATCAACAGGAGGGAATAAAGACTATAAAAGTAAGATAGGTAGAAAAGGGGGAGATGCTCGCCTGAAAACATTGTCGAAGGGTTCAACCGAAGATCGGGGCGAAGCTCACATCAACTCAACGGCCTTATCCGCGAAGAAGCAAAACACTAGAAGAAACACCGGATGCAATATTTAATACTACGGCAAAAGATCGGCATGATGCATGTATGATGCATGACATGGCAAAAGTGCGATGTGATTAGGTCATGTTAAGCGGAACCGGGGTCCCGACATTACTTAGATGGTTCAAGTTGTTTAGCTACCCCGCATTTTTAAATGTTGTATAGCAAGGTAAAAGATAGCACCGGTTCGCTACACCAGTTTAAATGAGGCCAATATAAGGCTAGATTTGCCCGCATATGGGCCCCATATTTAATTATTAGGTGAATCGGCATAAGGCCCCCAAACCACATGACAAAAGATGCATGCATGGACAATTCAATATGCAACAATTTATAATTATGGCATTTATAAAATAGGGTTCTCGGATAAGGGTCACACATTAAGGTTCGGCAGATCTTGGGGTTCCGGGTTCGGGTCTCGTGATCCGTGTTCGACGGGGTTCGCCTCGGCGGGTTCGCTCGACCGGGGTTAGGGTCTTCGGATCGGGTAGTAGATCTTGTCACTTGGTATCCGCTGGCAGATCTTGTTGCATCCTCGTCGGTCGGTCTTGTCGTTTCGAAGCAGAACTTGTCGCTCGGTGGCGATCTTGGCGCCCTTCCGGTTCGGGTTTTGGCGTCCCGAGGGTAGTATTTATGCCCGGATCGGGTCGATCCCGTCGATGAGAAGAGCTTGGCATCTAGGTTCTCGCGAACTTGGCGGTCGAGGTGTGGTCTTCGGTCCGGTAGAAGAACTTGTCGTGTCGAGGTCTCGGCGTCGATGGTTCATCGGTTCGGTACGGTCTTCATGTGGTAGATCTTGTCGAGTTCACTGTAACGGCCTTGTGGTTCCGATGACGACCTTGGCGGTTATCTAGGAGAAGCTCTTGTGGTTCCGCGTCGGCGGCCTTCGGGTTCCGGGAAGACGAGCTTGTCGGCCTTGGGTCCGGGTAGGCGATCTTCTCTTGTTCATGTTGGGGAACTTGAGGTCTCTCGCGGCTTCGATGATTGTGTCGGTGCCGTCCCTGACGTGCATGCTCTGGTTGGAACAGCAGGTGGACGCGGACGCGCAGGCAGAGCACTGGCCGATGCGGGGCCCACCTAGACGGCGCCGGACCAGGACGGCAGGGAGATCAAGGACGCGGCGCCGGGAGACGCTGACAGCGGCACGAGGTCTGCAGGCACCGTGGAGCTCGCATGGGCGGTGGCCGCGAGGCGAGGAAGGCACGGGGCAGGGCGCGGCTCGGGTCGGCGACGAGCGGGGCTCCGCGGCGAGGAGATGGCGCGGGGTCGGCGACCGGAAGGGGCCGCTTGCTGCGGACGAGCTGGTCGCGAGGCGCGGAACGCGAGAGGGGGAGGCCGACGGGAGGAGTTACGCGGCGGACGCGGGCCGGAGGGGAGGAGCACAGGCCGAGCGCGGGACGCGGGCGACGGAGCGGTGGAGACGGCCAGTGAGGGCGAGGCGGAGGCGGCGAGAGAGGATGGCCGGCGGACGCTGGCGCGCGGCGGCATGAGGGGAGGCGAGGACAGCGGAAGAAGGGCGCGGCCAAGAGCAAGCTGAGGGGGGCAAGGCGCCTCCGGGCGGCGGACGATGGGCGCAGACGGGCGGGGTGGAGGAGAGGGTCGGGAAGAGAGGTTCATGGGAAGGAGAGGAGAGAGGAGCTGCGGGTGGGGCCAGTGCTGGTGGGGCCGGGCCGTGGTGGGATCTGGGGGTTGGGTCCACGCAGGCGTGTGGGTGCAGGTGTGTGTGTGTCGAGAGGAGTGGAGAGAGAGAGGCCGACGGCAGGTGGGGTGATTGGATGGGGGGAGGAGAGGTGAGGTGGCAGAGCCGATAGGATGGGGTGATGTGAGGGGAGGACTGGTAGGTAGTTTGGTAGGTTTAGGAATTAGGTGGACTGCTTTAATTTCTGGGCGGTCGTGGGTCATTCGCCCGCTCGACTGCCCACTAAAAATAATTTAACATTTTATTTAATTTGCAATACATTTTGTAACTAGTTTTAGGCAACAAAATATCCGGACGCAATGGGGTTTAATTTGAAATAGAAGGAGGGCCAGTTGAAAACTATAGACTTTCGCAAATAGTTTTAGGCAAAATAATATGCATGATGATGACGATGCTCAAATGCAATGTGGCATGATGACATGAGCAGCGGTCATGATGATGCAATGCACAAAACAACGCGATTTTCTAGTAGTGGTTTTTGGGATGCCACAATCGACACCACTAACAATGGATCTCGCCCTCGAGATCCGCCTCATGGTACCGGAGGAAGGCCGGCGATCTGAAACTCCTCGCTTCATGTAGATCCTCGCGACACCACTAACAAGAGGTCGTTGTCCATGATCGTCGAGAGAACACTCCGGAAACAAAAGGTCAAAGGTAGAGGCATCAACAAATAAAGCCACCTCTAGCTTCCGTGGACGGAGTAAAACTGCTGGATCCACTGATTCGATGTACAAGAGCGAATGATAAGAGTAGTCGGATGGTGATCAGTCCATCGCGCACCCAAACCATTTACTCTGCACACGAATAGGCGGATTATGCAGTCAACTCTAATCGATCAAGATCTCGACAAACGAAGTTTTGAAACAAAGGGTGGCGATCGATCGGATCGGGCGTAGATGATGTCGTCGCTACGAAAACACCGGAAAACACTAACAAGAAACAAGAATGGTAACACCTTAGACGGATTCCTCAGGCAGCACGAACACCGGATGATAGAACACCGTTAACAGAGGAGGAAGCGAAACCCTGAAGGTACGACGGGAAATCCCACCACGAGAATTCCTGGACTCGAAGAAAAGATAAGAGAGCAGGTTCAAAACACGTCGAGATAAGAGAAGAATAGCAGAGGGGTAAGGAGTAAAATCAGACCTAATCAGAACTATCCAACCGACTTTTAAAAATAGTTTTGACACTCTACTTCGGCCGTTAGCTAGGTTATCCTACAGGCTGGACTTGTGGGGTATCACAACTGCTGAGCTCTGATACCACTCTGTAACACCCTCAGAATCGGACCTATGCAAGTTTCAGCGATTCCCGCCAAACTCGCATAGAAACGATTCAAAGGTGCCCACCAGGCACTTTCGCAAGGGTGGAAAACGGCAATAATAACATTACACAACAGTCCTCGATGGGACCCACAGCGAGATATGTATAATGACTGATGAGTCAAGAATACGATATACAAAGACAAAGATCCAAATCACCTTGAAAGAATGGGGCGTCCGACTACGGACAAGATGCAAATGGGGCTAAGAGCCCCAAGAATAACCATTACGCCCATAACCCTGCCTGCAAGCCGGAAGGGTAACCGCTAACGCGGCCGATCTCAAAACCGCTTAAACAAAAAGGGTGCCGACAAAGGGCAAAGGAAAAGAGGAGCGCCAAGATCGAGGCCAAGACACTCGAGGCTAGAATTCGGTCCTCGCCTACATAGGTATGGTGGATCAAGCGGCAAAGCATGCACTAAACGACCTATAGAGACTCGATACAACCGACGGCAATCGAGAGGGGTAAGAAGGACCTAACTGAACCAACCGATGCTACCATCAAACAAACTCATCTGGTGTTTCCCCTCGAGACCAAACGAGGAAGTCAACCGAGGAACTCACACTTGGAAGTTTTATTTATTCGATTATCGTTGCAGTAATTACTAGTCGATATAGATAATCATCCCGATAAAATAAGCAAGTGGGCACTTTTAGTTAACCATTCCGTTATAGTTGCAACACTTACTAGTCGATACAATTAGCATGAGATGTCCCAAAACCCAGCAGCTTGTTGGTACTTTTATTCATTCCGCTAGAAGTTGCAATACTTACTAGTCGTACAATGGTCGCAAGTTTACACTCCAAACAAGCAATTGTGGGCAGTATTATTTAGCCATTCCATTGTAGTGAAGCTGATTACTAGTCATTATAAAGTCAAATTTATAGCAATAAACTTTAGTTATGCTTATCTATGGTCGAGATACTGTGCTCCAAGTCGTCCATATCCGCGGACACGGCTTTCAGAAAGTTTTACCCGGCCGGCGTGCACCAATAGCAACACACGCTCGATCAACCTCGGAAAAACCAAATCAAAACCCAACGAGGCTTTCACGACTAAGCAATCACAGGATTCAGAAATATTTCAGGGGGCCACCCCATTGAGTAGAACCGCAACGGAGTAAGCAAGCTCCGAGACGGACTCAAGGTTTGCGACAATGGTCAGAAACGATCGGGAACCCGAAAGTGTGGCTGGGCTTGTCGATACCGAAAACATTCCGCTTACCTAACAGACAGTGTGCTCCTCGCACAATTTAAATAAAACAAGAGCATGGCGTAAGTACAGGATCGTAAATAAAACCTCAAACTAATTTGTGGCCCCAAGAAATAAGACCGAATCAAGCTCGCTCGGGGGTCCCATATACCTCCGGATGTGGATAGCGCGATAAATCAAGGAACAGTATCAAGTACTCGGGTCCTACGGGACACAAGTGGGCTCGAAACCAAATATTTTCTATCACCCACCGATGCCTCGCTTTCAGTTTTAGTTGTTAAACAGGAATTAAAGTGAATGATAAGTAAAACTATGATCAAATCCAACAACAACATGCGCAATACGTCAACAATCGTAAATCGACGACACGCAACAACACTTGAGCAAGCGACTACGCCGCAAGTCCAACTATCTACCAAACAACAGTAATAGGATGTGTCCAAGGCAATATACGCTGCAAGGGATATCAGTACGGAAACTAAAGCATCGCAACACGATAGCAATAGATCAGGAGGGAATAAAGACTATAAAAGTAAGATAGGTAGAAAGGGGAGATGCTCTTTGAAAACATTGTCGAAGGGTTCAACCAAGATCGGGCGAAGCTCACATCAACTCAACGGCCTTATCCGCCAAGAAGCAAAACACTAGAAGAAACACGGATGCAATATTTAATACTACGGCAAAAGATCGGCATGATGCATGTATGATGCATGACATGGCAAAAGTGCGATGTGATTAGGTCATGTTAAGCGGAACCGGGGTCCCGACATTACTTAGATGGTTCAAGTTGTTTAGCTACCCCGCATTTTTAAATGTTGTATAGCAAGGTAAAAGATAGCACCGGTTCGCTACACCAGTTTAAATGAGGCCAATATAAGGCTAGATTTGCCCGCATATGGGCCCCATATTTAATTATTAGGTGAATCGGCATAAGGCCCCCAAACCACATGACAAAAGATGCATGCATGGACAATTCAATATGCAACAATTTATAATTATGGCATTTATAAAATAGGGTTCTCGGATAAGGGTCACACATTAAGGTTCGGCAGATCTTGGGGTTCCGGGGTTTGGGGTCGGTCTCAGGATCCAGGGTTCGACGGGGTTCGGCCTCGGCGGGTTCGTTCTCGGACTCCGGGGTTAGGGTCTTCGGATCGGGGTAGTAGATCTTGTCACTTGGTATCCGAAGTAGATCTTGTTGCATCCTCGTGTCGTCGGTCTTGTCGTTCGGAAGTAGAACTTGTCGCTCGTGGCGATCTTGGCGCCCTTCCGGTCGGGTTTTGGCGCCCGAGGGTAGTATTTGCGTTGCCCGGATCGGGTCGATCCTGTCGAGAAGAGCTTGGCATCTAGGTTCTCGGCGAACTTGGCGGTCGAGGTGTGGTCTTCGGTCCGTAGAAGAACTTGTCGTGTCGAGGTCTCGGCGCCGATGGTTCATCGGTTCGATCGCCTTCATGTGGTAGATCTTGTCGAGTTCACTGTAACGGCCTTGTGGTTCCGATGACGACCTTGGCGGTTATCTAGGAGAAGCTCTTGTGGTTCCGCGTCGACGGCCTTCGGGTTCCGGGAAGACGAGCTTGTCGGCCTTGGGTCCGGGTAGGCGATCTTCTCTTGTTCCTGTTGGGTAACTTGAGGTCTCTCGCGGCTTCGATGATTGTGTCGGTGCCGTCCCTGACGTGCATGCTCTGGTTGGAACAGCAGGTGGACGCGGACGCGCAGGCAGAGCACTGGCCGATGCGGGGCCCACCTAGACGGCGCCGGACCAGGACGACAGGGAGATCAAGGACGCGGCGCCGGGAGACACTGACAGCGGCACGAGGTCTGCAGGCACCGTGGAGCTCGCATGGGCGGTGGCCGCGAGGCGAGGAAGGCACGGCAGGCGCTCGGGTCGGCGACGAGCGGGCTCCGCGGCGAGGAGACGGCGCTGGGTCGGCAGATCGGAAGGGGCCGCTTGCTGCGGACGAGCTGGTCGCGGAGGCGCGAACGCGGAGAGGGGGGGGCCGACGAGGAGCACGCTGGGCCGCGGACGCGCCGAGGGAGGAGCACAGGCCAAGCGCTGGGACGGCGGGCGCGACGGGAGCGGTGGAGACGGCCAGTGAGGGCGAGGCGGGACAAGGGCGAGGAGGATGGCCGGCATGGCGAGGGGAGGATGGGCCAGCGGCGACGGCAGAGGAGGCGGCACGCTGGGCGGCAGTAGGGAGGCGGAGGACAAGGGAAGAAGGCGGGCGCTGGCGCAACAAGCGGAGGGATGCGCGCTGGCCAGCGGCGGCGGCGCAGACGGGCAGGCGGGTGGAGGAGAGGGTCGGGAAGAGAGGTTCTGGGGGAAGGAGAGAGAGAGGAGCTGCGGTGGGGCCAAAGGTGGGGCCGGGGTCAGGTGGTGTGGGGATCTAGGCAGGGGTTGGGTCCACACGTGCGTGTGGGTGCAGTGTGTGTTGTGTGTGTCGAGAGGGAGTGGAGAGAGAGAGAGGCTGACGTGGCAGGGGGTGATTGGATGGGGAGGGAGGAGAGGTGAGGTGGCGAGAGCTAATAGGATGGGGTGATGTGGAGGGGAGGACTGGGTAGGTAGTTTGGTAGGTTTAGGAATTAGGTGGACCGTTTTAATTTCTGGGGCGGTCGTTCGGGTCATTCGGCCCGTTCGACTGCCCCATTAAAAATAATTTAACATTTTATTTAATTTGCAATACATTTTTGTACCTAGTTTTTAGGCAAACAAAATATCCGGACGCAGCCGGGGGTTTAATTTGAAATAGAAGGAGGGCCAGTTTCGGAAAACCATAGACTTTCGCAAATAGTTTTAGGCAAAATAATATGCATGATGATGACGATGCTCAAATGCAATGTGGCATGATGACATGAGCAGGCGGTCATGATGATGCAATGCACAAAAACAACGCGATTTTCTAGTAGTGGTTTTACGGGATGCCACATCATATCATGTGACATAGTTGCAAGTAAAAATACGGAACTTGGTACATTGATTACATCTCAAAAATTCCTTCTCAAAATAAGCTATCATGTTTGAGGTTTCATTTCGGGCCAAATGACCAATGTTATGGCCAGAATAGTGGCATAGATTGTGATAGTGTGCCTATATTGTACACGTATGTGCATCTTTGGGATGACGAACAATGTTTCAGGAGGAAGTTTTGCTTTTCATCGCACAGAAAATCCATTTTTCATTTTACGAGTGCCAAAAAGGGCGTTTTATGAAGCAATCACCAAAAAAATAATTCAAAATGCTACCACCCCAATTTCAAAAATACTAGAGCATGAACAATGTCCCAGCCAGGGTATCACAAACATTTCCATCCACCCCTGGTAAAAAAGACAAATGTCTGCCGAATCGACGGGAAGTGGATTTGGTTTAAACATCAAGTAGATGATCTAATGCTTATAATTTTTTGAACCCTCTGGTAGCGGCTAGGGCTGGGACCCTTTGGTGTCGCCCAAGCGGGCGCGACGCGAAAGGGGAGCGGGTGTTGAGGTTCGTTGATCGATTCAGTTTCTAAGTTTTTAATATGTTTCATGATTTCTCATGCTGCCCATGGCAGATTGGCTGAGCAATAATATTGGATGTGCAGATGTTGGATAATTTGACTTATTGAGTTTTCTTTTTCGGGAGTATTGAGTTTGATATAAAAGGGTCGCTTTTTGAAAGAAAAAAAGAAAAAGTCTCTTGTGCTGGTATTATTAGATTTGTTTACTGGTATATTACGAGCAAACCGCCACGCGATTCACGCTCCGATCAACCATGGGCGGCCAATACTAAGATATCGACTAACTAATCTCCACCTGCCTCTCCATATATATCTCTCTCTCTAGTTAGCTAGCTCAGGCCGATCCAGCCCTTAATTAGCTTGAAAACAAATCTAGTAGTCAAACAATGGCGCTCCTGATCCGGGGGCGGCAGCTCCTCGCGTGCCTCCTCGTCCTCCTGCTGGCCGTGGCCTTTCCGCCGGCACCCCTGGTGGTCGCCGACGGCGAGTGCTACAAGACGGCGATGCAGGTGCCGCGCTGGTGCCGAGTGCAGTTCATCAAGGCGCTGTGGAACAACGACCATCACGGGATCAGCAACCAGTGCTGCATCCTGCTCGGCTGCGTCCGCGACCCTCCCTGCTACCACGTCCTCCGCGACTTCTGCAAGCCCCCCAAGTGGAAGCGCGACTGCAAGTGGTAGCCGATCGGCATTGTTCCGGTTCTCTTTTCGCTTCACAAGAATAATTATCTAGATCTAGCTAGTGATAGGACGACCCTAGCTAGCTAGGAGCAGATACGTACTTTCTTTCTTTCAACACCACGGAAATGGAATGGATCAAGTGTAGTGTTGATTCTTCTAGGTTTAAATTTTTTATTTGTAAACTCTTCTGGGTTTGATCGGTCTACCGGATGTGTGTGCATCATCTTGTCATCATGTTGTTGCAGTTGCAGAGTCCAATCATATTCTCCATTTGTCTCAAAACAAATATCACAGATTTTTCAAAATTTAGATGAATCTAGACACTATTTACGGTATATAGATTGATCTAAATTTTGATCAACCCGTTACATCTATTTTGAGACGGAGGAAGTACTAGTAAACACGTACGTCGAGTCTCCTTCCCATGCCGACCGCACTCCTTCACCGCCATCCTCGACTGTCCCGCCTTCTTTTCCTCCGCCCTATCAGCAGGTTGCCGAGGTCACATTCCATGGCGCCTAGGATGGGATGGATCTTGGGTTCTCCGATCCGACTCTAATGTGGCCCATTCGAGCCAAATTCAGATAGTCTATAATTCTTTGCACGTTAAACCCACTTGCTGGAGGGGCCTAAGAATTCTGGTTATCGATTGGTAACTATGGTATTTCACTCGGTAACAAAATTTGAGTGACGCTAGAGTCCACATGAAACATGTAGCACCAGCAGGCCAAGGGATCCGGCAGAGATCCTCCGAGTGACGAGTAGGTGGGAGAGGTGGTGGTGGTGTGGCAGGGCGGAGGAGGCGCTGCGATGACGGACACCCGCACATGAGCAAACCAGCTCGGGGTTACGATGAGCGATGAAGTTTTAGACCGCTAAAAATATTGTGTGATTATGAGATGAAATCCCTCATAATATATAGCAGTATAAGGTGTTCTATCTTAGGTTTCAGGCTTGATCTCGAAAAATATAAATTTTGGCATTTTCGTGGGACCGGTAGTCGGATTTGTTGTCTGTTTGACATGCTTGGTGTGTTGTAAAAGGTTGCTTTTCTAATGGAGAAAATTAAAAAAAACCACCACATTACGGGTTAGGGTTTCAAAAAGCCATCACTTTACGTTAGGGTTTAAGAAAAACCATCGCCTCAGAACTAATACGTAACAAAAAACACTGATCAGATGTGTCTAACAGCGAAACTGACCGGTGAGGCCCACAATCAAGCCAACGTGGCACTACAATAATGGTAGGCAGTAGCTAATGTTAAATAGTTCTAGACTTTGGGTTCTTTTGCAATTTTCTATGGGGACCACTAGTCAGCTCTTTCTCCGTCCCAAATCCACCCACGGCCAAAAAAATCCAACCGTGCATATGCTAGTCAGGCTCGTCGCCGCCATGGCATACCGGCCAAGCCGCTCGCGGCTCCAACCCGACGTTGCCTCTCACCACCGGCATGCCTCCTCACCACCTCGTCACCATCTTCCTAAAGCGAATGGAATAAAGTCACGTTGTCCTATATCGAGGATATGGGCACCTTCGTCCTCACCTCCGGCCGCCGTCAACCTCATCGCCTTTGACCTCCATAGCCATCCGCGTGTAAAATTAGTGACCCTAGGATGCGCACCATCAAGGCGGACATGTTGCGGTTCTGTCTAGATTCCGCACGGACGAGGTGTCGGGATTGCAAAGACGGCGGCGCTCCGACAAGAGTTTCTCGGAGCCGTGAGGCGGCGCGCCGAAACTACAAATTCTTGGCTGAACAAACACGCATGCGGGGACTTTTGTGGGAGCGCGCGATCGAGCCCGCCACTGGGCGGCGTGGCGATCTCCGCTGGAGGCACAGATGAGCTCGGTAGAGACGGCCGGGCGAGCTCCGGTAGGGACGAGCGAGCTCAAGAGGGATGACGCGTAGCGAGCCGGGCGTGGCAGCGGGGCGAGCTCCCGACTGGGAGGCATCGGTGAGCTCCGACCACGGAGGTGCAAAGCTCAGGCCATGGGAGGCACCGGCGAGCTCCGGCGCCGACGCGAGCTCTGCCCATGGCACCGTGGAAGGAATGGCGAAGCTCTGGCAGGCCGACGTGGCAAGCCCTGGGCGTAGTACTGCAAGCGGGCCGACGCGACCAGCTTAGGAAAAAAGATAAAAAAAATAAAAAAGAATTTTTATGAGAAGAAATTGAAAAAAAAAGAAAAAAGGACGTAAGATAAGAACTTATAATATGCGGAGGTGTTTTTGGTAAAGAAACGACGCCACGTCATCCTGACAGGTGGGACCCACCGATCAGTTTTGTCGTTAGACTAGAATCAAACAGATATAAGTGCTATCTGTCACGAACTCGCTCTGAAATGGTGGTTTTTTAAAACCCTAATCTAAAGTGGTGTCTTTTTAAAACCCTAGCCTGTAATGTGGTGGTTTTTTGTAATTTTCTCTTTCTAATCTTTCTAATCCTATGAATGAGTTTTTGTGTTGCTGCGTTTGCCGGGGCAATAAACCTTGACTAGGATTCATGTCTTTATCTTCTGGTTTCATGGCTAGGCCCATGCCATGATGTTTTCTCCAAAAACATCAATTTAAAAGACCGTTCTTAATCATGTCAGAAGCCACCATAACATGGTTCCTAGCCTGTATTTCTGAACGTCTGATGTGTATATATAATATACGTCTGATATATATAATATACTCTGAGATGACGTGGCACATTTGAGTAAAAATCAAGTACTCCCTCTGTTTCAGCGAGTAACGCTTACAAATTTACTTAGAAGTCAATGGCTTTTAATTTTGACCAATGGTTTCGATAAAAATATGAATAATTACAATACCAAATCAATGTCAATAGATTCACCACAGTGACAAGTGAGACATGGATTGATCTGAAGGTGTTCGGCCTAGTTAGTGTTACTGTCTGCCTCAAATTTTGGTCCTCGAGGGTGCATCCTGGACTCGAATAATCGATCTGTAGGTTCGCGGCGTGCAGGTATGCTTGCCCCTTGATCAGGTTGGCTCTCAGGGGTATCTACACTGACGGCGAGTTGGGATCGGTGGCACCATTTCCAGTTGATGTGGCTGACAAGATCTTTGATCTGATGAGCTTTCATAATGCCGAGCCCGACGAGTCGTACGACTCCATGATCGAGATACTTTGATGTCCTATCAAAGGGCCACGCTTAAGTTTCGAGATGGAAACTGTTGTTACCTAGTGAGATCTGATGGAGAAATCTTGATCATCTTTAAGCTCAAAAAAGGAGGCATGGAGGTTTACAGGATGGACACTCACAGTTATGCACTCAAGCGTGTGAAGGACATTGGTAACCGCACCATATTCCTTGGTAGTAGCTTTAAATGCATATCAGTTAATCCTGATAAATTCCCATCCCTTGACGCCAACTGCGTCTATTATATTAAAATCCTAGATTATTCTGGTGGTTACATCTGCATGTATAACCCGAGGTCCCAGGGAGTAGAAAGAATCTCTAGAGTCATGGGTCATTGTTCTCGTCCTTACACAATTATTCAGCACCTGTCCAACTATGGCCTCCAGTAGTTTAAAGGGAGTGTAGTCTGCCGTTGCTGACAATCAGATCACTGTGTTTTCTTGGTTCGGTCACTTTTGTAATGACACTATAATGGTTTCTGATTATTTATGAGAGGTTGTCACCCCTTGCTCTATAAAGTTTTCTTGTTTCTGGCATAAATTCGAGTATATTAGCACTTTGGTGTGATCTTAATTCTTACCTTAGTGTTTGTTGATGTGCTGAGAAAGTGATGCCTTGAATCCATATTGGAAGCGAAGGATAAGATTATTGGAGATTCTCACTCACTACAGGAAAGAACGAAGACGCCGACGGCCGGCGGCCACGCCCGACGCCAAAGGTCGGGGCCGTCGCCGTAGCTGCCTTTCCTGGCTAGCCGACCAGCCCGGCCGTCGGCGTAGATACGGCCCTCGGCGTAGACACGGCCGTCGGCGTAGATGACTACGCCGAGGGTAGCCCTCGGCGTAGTGTGGTTGTCGGCGTAGTAGCGAAGTCTGTGCCGACGGTGGCCCTCGGCGTAGATATAGCCCTCGGCGTAGCCCCAGTTCAGACACGATGACGGAAACGGCGTTAGACAGCCAAGATGTGCCGACGGCCTGGCCGTCGGCACAGCTCTTTGAAAATTTTTGTTTGGTCTGTGCCGACGGCCAAGCCGTCGGCATAGGCCTCCAGATTTTTTTTCTTTTTTCATTATTTTTTGAAAAATCATAACTAAATCATTCTAATTCATAAAAATACAAATAATATATCAAAATTTGCAGAAAAAAGAAATCTATCTATCTACACTCAAATATTACACATTTATAAACAAAAATTAAGTAAAATATAAAACATTATATATAGTTTAAAACGGACATTATAAATTCAAAAACGATCCAAATAACATGAAACCTTCGCGTGGTATCATGTTATGTGACATAGTTAGAAGGAAAAATATCAAACTTGGTATATTGATTATGTCTCAAAAAATCCTTCACGAAATGACCTATCTCGTTCGAGGTTTCTTGACTTTTGGATCAAATGACCAATGTTATGGCTAGAATAAAGGCATAGTTTGTGATAATGTATCCATATTATGCATAAGTATGCATCATGGGATGGCGAACAATGTTTCAGGAGGAAGTTTTCCTTTTCGTCGCACCAAAAAGCTGTTTTCCATTTACCGAGTGCAAAAAACGGATGGTTTTGGGAAGCAACCACCAAATGGCTAATTCAAAATGCTACCATCACATTTTAAAAAAATACTAGACCATCTTACATGGATAATGTCATAACAGGGGGATCTCAAACATTTCCGTCTATCCCTGGTAAAAAAGACAAATTCCTGCCGAATCGGCAGGAAGTGGGTCAGATATGAACTACAGGTACATGATCGGATGCTCATGATTTTTTATAAAAATCATTTTTAGGTTCAAAATAAGTTGTTTCATCATAGATCCATTTTCAAGTTTAGCGAGTCTCAGCCCCGATCTAAGAATCTTCATGCCCGCCCGTCGACAAAGTATAATGATGGTTTAATACGGGCATTATAAATTCAAAAATGATCCAAACAACATGAAACCTTCGCGTGGTGTCATATTATGTGACATAGTTAGAAGGAAAAATATCAAACTTGGTATATTGATTATGTCTCAAAAAACCTTCACGAAATGACCTATCTTGTTCGAGGTTTCTTGGCTTTTGGGTCAAACGACCAATGTTATGGCTAGAATGAAGGCATAGTTTGTGATAATGTGTCCATATTATCCATAAGTATGCATCATGGGATGGCTAACAATGTTTCAGGAGGAAGTTTTCCTTTTCGTCGCACCAAAAAGCCGTTTTCCATTTACCGAGTGCAAAAAACGGACGTTTTGTGAAGCAACCACCAAATGGCTAATTCAAAATGCTACCGTCACATTTTTCAAAAATACTAGACCACCTTATATGGATAATGTCATAACAGGGGGATCTCAAACATTTCGCTCATCCTGTGAAAAGACAAATTCTGCCGAATCGAGGAAGTGGGTCGATATCAACTACAGTACATGATCGGATGCTCATGATTTTTTACAGAAATCATTTTTAGGTTCAAAATATGTTGTTTCATCATAGATCCACTTCAAGTTTAGCGAGTCTCAGCCCCGAGCTAAGAATCTTCATGCCCACTCTTCGACAAAGTATAACGATGGTTTAAAACGGGCATTATAACTTCAAAACGATCCAAACAACGTGAAACCTTCGCGTGGTGGCATATTATGTGACATATTTAGAAGAAAAAATATCAAACTTGGCATATTGAATATGTCTCAAAAAAACCTTCACGAAATGACCTATCTCGTTCGAGGTTTCTTGGCTTTTGGGTCAAATGACCAATGTTATGGCTAGAATGAAGGCATAGCTTGTGATAATGTGTCCATATTGTGCATAAGTATGCATCATGGGATGGCGAACAATGTTTCAGGAAGAAGTTTTCCTTTTCGTCGCACCAAAAAGCCGTTTTCCATTTACCGAGTGCAAAAAACGGACGGTTTTGTGAAGCAACCACCAAATGGCTAATTCAAAATGCTACCGTCGCATTTTTCAGAAAATACTAGAACACCTTACATGGATAATGTCATAACAGGGGGATCTCAAACATTTCCTTCTATCCATGGTGAAAAAGACAAATTCCTGCCGAATCGGCAGGAAGTGGGTCAGATATGAACTACAGGTACATGATCGGATGCTCATGAATTTTACAAAAATCTTTTTTAGGTTCAAAATATGTTGTTTCATCATAGATCCACTTCAAGTTTAGCGAGTCTCAGCCCCGAGCTAAGAATCTTTATGCCCGCCCTTCGACAAAGTATAATGATGGTTTAAAACGGGAATTATAAATTAAAAAATGATCCAAACAATGCAAAACCTTCGCGTGGTGTCATATTATGTGACATAGTTAGAAGGAAAAATATCAAACTTGGTATATTGATTATGTCTCAAAAAAACCTTCACGAAATGACCTATCTTGTTCGAGGTTTCTTGGCTTTTGGGTCAAATGACCAATATTATGGCTAGAATGAAGGCATAGTTTGTGATAATGTGTCCATATTATGCATAAGTATGCATCATGGGATGGCGAACAATGTTTCGGGAGGAAGTTTTCCTTTTCGTCGCACCAAAAAGCCGTTTTCCATTTACCGAGTGCAAAAAACGGACGGTTTTGTGAAGCAACCACCAAATGGCTAATTCAAAATACTACCGTCATATTTTTCAAAAATACTAGACCACCTTACATGGATAATTTCATAACACGGGGATCTCAAACATTTCCGTCTATCCCTGGTGAAAAGGACAATTCCTGCCGAATCGGTAGGAAGTAGGTTAGATATGAACTACAAGTACATGATCGGATGCTCCTGAATTTTTACAAAAATCATTTTTAGGTTCAAAATATGTTGTTTCATCGGATCCACTTCAAGTTTAGCGAGTCTCAGTCCCGAACTAAGAATCTTATGCGTGCCGTTTTAAACGGGCAAATGAAATTATGATAAGAATCACGGTATAGTTTATGATAAGTTGATATTGATATCATATTTGGATTCCTCTCATTTTTCTAATCAATTTAGACATATTATTTGCCGAATTCCGATTTACAGATTTAAAGATATTAATTATTCCATATTAAATAAAAATACAAAAAAAAAATCATTATATTTTTATTTGAATTCAATAATATTTTTACTTATTCATTGTTGTTTACTTAAATAATTGCTTGTAATTTCAAAAAATACAACCATATGACATGATGATATAAGAGTTAATAGGAATGATATCATAGTATTTACAACAATGAGTAAATTGCTTTGCGGGAAGAGATTCCGAAGGAACGAGGAAGTTAAGCGTGTTAGAGCTGGAGTAGTGCTAGGATGGGTGACCGAACGAGAACTTTGACCAAGACTTCAATTTAATAAATTATTAACTATAAATAGTGTTAAAATAATTAAAGCGGGAGATTAAGGAGTCAAATAATTCAAAGATTTAAAAAAATAAAAAAATATAAAAATAAAAAAAATTTAGGCTATGCCGACGGCCTGGCCGTCGGCGTGGCTCGTAGCTCCAGGCTGAACCGTTAGCCAAGACGGCCGTTGACTGACACGCGGGGCCCGCTAGAAGACGCTGTGCCGAGGGGGAGGGGCTGTGCCGAAGGCCACGGAGCTATGCCGACGAGGACGTACGCCGAGGGGGCTACCCCGACGGCCACCGTCGGCACAGCCTATGCCGACGGCAATTTAAAGCTGTGCCGACGGCAGCCGGCCGTCGGCGTAGGAAATCTTTCCTGCAGTGACTTTCGTTCTGGGACTCTGGATTTATAAAGGTCCAGGATTTTTCAAAACAAAATAGAGGTCTAGGATATATACATGTTCTCGATATATTGTGAAACTTAAGTTGAAGACTGTATTTACACCTGTTATGGGTAAGATACTTGGTTAGGAACACCCCTTTGGCTGAATAATTTCCCAAGCTGTATAGCATAACCTTGTAAGATGATTTTTTGTTGTTGCTTAGATTTACTATGATATACAATTCCAAGTTTACATTATTAAGTAAAAGCTGAATATTAAGTAGGCGATTTTTTTGAATTTTAAACAAATGATCTTGAATGTGATCGTTCATTATGTGAAGCCATTAGAGTCTATTTTGAAGACTTCCTTTATAAGGATCTACCAGTGAATTCAATCTATGATAAGGCCATTGGGATCAGATAATGGTCAATCTATGTGTATCACAAAGTGGTCAAATATAGATGTTTTTTATGATATTAATCAAGATCCTTTGTACCTTGAAGATATCAAATAATAGTTCTTACAACAACTATATACATCTTGTTGGTTGCACTTTAAATAAGTTGACAAATATATTGTCATGATTTACATAGTTTTCATTGATGGTTTGGGATATAGAACCGTGGGTCCCGACATCACTTCATCATACTAACCATGCACACATGATTTTGCATCCCTGTCAGGGATATGACCATATGTGTCTTTGATGTGATTCATCCATATCAAATTTTTACCATGTTTTGTGGATATACGAAGACTGATAGATATGTATTCCTGATGGAATATGCTCAAGTTATAGTAAACTTGATTTCATTTGGTTTAGTCCAAATCTCCGTCTTAAGATGATTGTGAGTACCTTTGATGTATTGTATAGACTTTGATGACAAAATCATTGGCATATACATATATAGGTCATGTAGAATCCAATCAGGGATTTTGTTTGTCTACATGTAAGCAATCATCATTACATGAGTAATCCTCTACGAGGAGGAACTCTCATAGTCAACGCTGAGCGGCTTGCGGGACGAGGACTTGCACACCCTCCGCGATGCCCCCTTTATGACCAGACGGCTGAGACCATGACTCATCTTCTGGTGGGCTGTCCCTTCTCGAGGCGACACGCACGAGGCAATTTCCTAGATTCGATCGACGGCCACACCACCGAATGGAGATCGAAGACGACTTCATGGACTGGTGGTTGCAGGCTTCTTTATCCACCCCCGGAGCTTTGCGGAAGGGGACGTCCGGTCATGATAAGGAAAATGAAAATGATCAAAAAATATAGGAGGGTCTATAAAAATGACTTGGTAGCACTTCCGCACAGATGGAGGCTTCTTGCCCCAGTTGCAGCACAACAAGTTTACAGGGGCAATACATGCTATTCAGTATCTCTCCTCTTCAGGGGAACTTCTCTGGTTAAAATTACCTTCTTACATTACATATACATCACAGAAGAAGATCCTTCAAAAAAACTGATACATGGACTATACTCTAAACTGTGAGGTTCTTACTAGTTTATATGTGATGTCAAACAAATCTAGCTGCATAACCGGTTAAAATATGTGATGTCGTCCAACAAATCTAGCTAGCATCAGGATATGGCATACGTATGAAACAGATCTACTGCTTGAGAAAGATGGATCTTTGCTCTGACCGTCGTACGGGTTACCTATTGAAGATTTGGCCTCCTCATTCCTCAAACCAACTCTACGAGCACAGCGCCGACAAACGCGAGCGGCGACGGTCGGGTCCTCGTGGAGCCACTAGTTGCAGTCGACACACACGTCCCCGTGCTCCTGTGGCACCATCACGACCGCCGGCAGCTGCTACAAGACGGTGAAGGATATTCATCAAGGCGCGCGGTCTTCAACGACAACAGGAATGTTTGTTTGTGTGTGATGCATTTCACTACAGTAGCATTTTCAGCAATGCGCTCAGTACCCAGTTCCCTTGTTTCTCAATGATGAAACCATAAGAACGCCAAACATGCATACCAGTTTTTTCCATGGTCCGAATCTATACAGAAGCCGCATTGCACTCAACAGGCACTGCCAAGAGCATGTTTCTTGCCTATATAACTCTAGACAGCCAAGGTGCCATCTATGCCGCAGAGTTGCCAGGGTTGCCATCATCACAGCTTCCCGTCCCTGCTGGATCCAATGCCCAAAGAGCAAGACTCTGAATCCTTCAAGCCAACTGATGCCGCGGTCCTTATCAGTTTACATCACAGAAAATCACATTAGCGCATCTCAGTAAAAGATGAATCCAGGGGGATCATGCTTGTCAAGGAAATTTCTTCTCTTTGTCCAACTTTGAAATTTTACATCATAGTGAATCTAAGCAACTGTGAAAAATTCTTAGAGCATGTACTCCCTCTGTTTCAAAATATAAGATGTTTTAGCTTTGTGAAGCAAAAATGTATCTAGACTACTTTTAGTGTGTAGGTTCATTTAAATTTGGAGTGAATCTATAGACTAAAAGATGTCTAGATACATTTCCTTCACAAATCTAAAACATCTTATATTTTGAAACGGAGGGAGTATAATGTAAGGTGCTTAGGATGGTGCTTAGAAAAATAAACCATTTTTTCTTTAAGCACCGGTGCTTATTTATACTAGGTAGATGTCTAACTAGACACCTCTTCTATAGAAATAAGCACCAATCCTTAGCAAAATGGTTGGTTATTTTATAAGCACTCCTCTAAGAACCTCCCATTATACGTGATGCTATACAGCTCGCAAACTTATTCAGACAAAGGTGTATTGCTAACCAAGTATATCTCCCCCATAACAGGTCTGAATACATCAGCTTAAGTTTCACAACATATGGAGAGCATGTATGTATCCTGGACATTTTTTGTGTGAAAAATCCTGGATCTTTATTAAACCAGAGTCCTAGAACATCAGTGAGAATATCCAAATCTTATCCTTCGCTTCATATATGGACTAAAGGCATGACCTTCACAATACCTCAGCAAACACTGATTTAAGAATTAATATCACATAAACGGCTATTATACTCACTCATACTTGTGCACGAAAAATGATAGCTTTTATAGAGCAACGGGGCAACTTCAGCATAAATATTCAGAAGCCATTAGAGTGTCATTACCAGTGCCGGCCCTGAGAGCCTCCTGCTGCAGGTGACGGACCTGAGGGAACCCGGAAAACCCTAGCCCCCGCGTCGCTCCCGCGAGCGACCGGGGGCTCCCCGCCGCCGCCACCCCCAGTCCCCTCCCCTCCGGTATCCCCCCCTCGCCGCCACCGGGTAGCGCTGGCGGCAAATCCGCTCGGCGTCGGTGGCGGCAGGGCCTCTCCCTGCTCTCCTTCCCGGCGGGCGGACAAGCTGAGTGGCGGCGGGCGCGGCTTTGGCGGTGGCGAGACGGCGTGGTGGCGTGGAGGACCGCGCTGGTCGGTGGCGGCGGCTCGGTCTGGCGGATTCGCTGTGGTCCCGCGGCGTCGCGCTCGTCCGGCGGGGTTTCGGCGGCAGCGTCTGGGGCGACGGCGGACCATGCCTCCGGGGGCCACAACGGTGGAGCTCACCTGCTGGAGACGCGTGGCTCGGCCAGCGCAGCTAGCCGGGGCGCGGTTGAGGTCTGCCGGCGGCGGGTCATGGCGGCGGGGCTGCTGTAGCGGTGCCGGTGGAGGGCACCTCGCAGAGCAACTCGGTGGCGGCGGTGAAACCTGGTTGCAGCAGCGGGGGGCGGTTCCACGGGCTAGATCTGGGCCTGATCCAGGCTTGGCCAGGCTAGCTAGCCTGTCCGGGCCTGATCTGGGCCTGATCTTGGCCCTATGGATGTCGCTGCCCGTCCGGACGGCACCCACCGCAAGGTGATGGAGGGTAGTTCTCCTCCCCTAGGTTTCCCGTGTGCTCATTTACTGCGAATCCGAGTTCTGACCTTCACCGGAACTCTCGACGGCTGTGTTGGCGGTGTGTCCGGGCCTTGGCTCGAGTGCGGGCCAGGCGGCTGAAGGTGGTTTTGGCGTTCCTTTGGCCATGGGGTGGCGAGGTTCGGTCGCTGTTCCTCGGTATGTCAACGGTCCGGCTAGCCTGGGTGGTCTCGGTGGCGATGGTGCTGCTGCTTGGCGGCGGGGATTTGTCAAGGTGGCGGATCCTCTGGTGGAGGGAGGAGTGGTGCCTGGTACTAGGGGAGGCGATGGAGGCACCCTTGTAGTCTTGGCGAGGCTTCTGAGCCTTGACGGGCTCGGCCGGGCCAAGAAGGTCTGGTATGACCTGCTGCTGCATCCGGTCGGCTATCGCCTTCGGGCGGTGGAGATTGTTCTCTCCCGCGTGCTTATGCCATGCCTATCCACGTCGATGGCCCCGCTCTCTCGCTCCTACCGGCCTCGGTCTATGTTCCTCGGTGTGACGGTGGTGAAGTCCTCAAGACCGTGGTGGCGCGTGCAGGTGGGCGGCAAGCTTGGCGGAGCAATACATAGCGGTCGGGAGGGTCGTTGGAGGGATCGGGAGAAATCTTTGTCTCTTTGACACCGGCGCGGTGACGCCTTTGGGTATCGCCATCCTTCTTGAAGGGCGTCGGGGGTATCTCCTCCGCGTCTCCCATGACATACCGGGGGAAACCCTAGGACTAGTCCGGGCAGCAGTGTCATCATCGTCACTCCCCTTCTTGGAGGTGCTGCTTTGGTACGTGGCGCTTTGGATTGCTAGTGATGTGGTGGTACTTCTCCGGTGGGCGCAACGGTTGCGAATCTTCTCTGTTTCGTCGCTCCGCCGTTGTCGGCTTTGTTTTCTTTTCTTTCTTCTTGTTTTTGTTTTTGTTTTGGACTTGCCTGTTCGGTCCGTGTATCGTGTTGGTCCTTTGGGCGTTGTACTGTCTGGCCCAGCAGCGGTCTCACCTATGTGCTTTATCTATAAAGCAGGGCGAAAGCCTATTTCGAAAGAGTGCCGGCCCTGAGCCTGTGCACCCAGTACGGCTGCACAGGACCTCCAATCGCTAGGGGCCCCCGCCCAGCCAGGTACATTACGTATTTAGGTACAGCTGCTAGGTAAAGTTCACTTGGAAAAGAAAAAATTTGTAATAAAATTCAGCCCAAGCTGAGGCCTTTGGATACGCACGCACAACCGCACGTGGATCGTTCCCATGCACTCAGCCCAGTACTCCAGGCCCCTCTCACATACATGTCGTCCATTCTCACCTTTGTTCTCCTTTACTTATCGAGATTTTTTACAGTTTTGACAGAATTTAAGGAGAGTAATGTTGAAGGTTTAAGTTGATATTGAATTATCAAAAAAGTCCTTATTTTCTTGTGATAGGGACCTCATTTTTTTCTTGCACCGGGCCCCTTACATGTGAGGGCCTGCCCTGGTCATTACAAAAGTAACATAGAACTAAGAAAACACAGCCGTTATCAGCAATGGAAGCCTACACTCCCTTTAAGCTACTGGAGGTTAGAAGATAAAAAACAAGTTAGAAAATGAAGATAGAACCAAATTTTAAAATGTCTTATAAGAAAGATTAGGGAAATTAGAAGAAATAGCATATATGAAGAAATAGCATATTAGAAAAAATTGGGAAAATTAGAAATAATATTTGTGAAATATTACTGATAGTACTTTTGAAATTATAAAAGAAGGTAATGTTTTGAATCTTACTAAACTCGACCGGGTTCCCAGAATACATATATGAGAGTTACAAAATTTTGAAGTTCATATATAATCTTCAATTACTTTCTGGAGTAATATTCTTTTTAATTTTTTCTATTATGAATTTGTTTCGGTTCTCATTGGGCAACCACATATGCTAAACAGACAATATTCTGAGGCGCCAAAAAGCCTGTGACGTAGCCGGTAATCCAACAAATAGTTGCAAAACCCTTTTCCAATGAGCCGTTATCTGAAAACTAAGATGAGGCATTTTTGTCACAGTTGCAGGCTTGCAGCACAGCAAGCTTGCGTGGGCAATACCTGTAATCTCTCGTCTTCAGGGGAAGATCTTTGGTTAAAGCTACCTTCTTAGCTAATATATATACACCACAGAAAGACTATGATCCTGCAAAACAACTGATACATGGACTATACTGTAAACTGTGAGGTTCTTACTGGTTCCAAAGTATCATAAATTATCGGAGCAAATCGCACTAATGCACCAGAGTAAAAGATGAACCACAAGGGGCTACAGATCAAAACAGAGATTCCTGAGGAAAAATCCCAGAATCTGACGTTTCAGAAGAAACCTCTCATACAGCGAAGTTTTGTTTTACCAGGTTATGCCATACAGATGGAAAAAGGGCTCCTACAACAGTTTATTTCCTAGGTATCTTCATAGAAACAAGTGTGAATAAGATTTCCAACTTTAGTTTCACAAGACAACACAAAAACATATACATACATGATAAAATGTGCATCATCACCTTCTCACCACCTCTCGACACACAAACTTCAGATCACAGGAGTGCTATTATAGTTGGTCGAACTTGTGCCCAAAAGAGGACAGCTTCATAAAGCAAGGGGCAATGTCTCATCTTAAATATACTATTCTATTACAGTGGAGCTAAAAAAAAACGACTTCCATTATCATCAGCAACAGAAGCCTAAAGATCATTTAACCTAGCACTTAGGAGCTGAATAATAGTGCAGGGACCAGAACCATCAGTTACGTCTTTAGAGATTCTTACTTCCGTCCCGCGCAGTATGTTGTACTTGTGCATGGGGATGTCACTGGAGTAATCTAGGCTTTTTGTGTAATAGATGCAGTTGGCGTCAACTGATGGGAACTTATCCGTGTTAACAGACAAGCACTTGCAGTACCCACCTAAGAAAATGGCACGGTTGCCAATGTTCTTCACATTCTCGACTACATATCTGTCAGTGTCCATCTTGAGAATCTCCAGGCCATCTTTTCGCTTGATGATGATCAATATTTCCCCAGCAGATTGCAGCAGGTAAGTACGGTTATCATATCCTATCAAGAAATTCCGTATAGCTTCGTCTTCAGACATCTCTGTATCTTCATCGTCAGGCAGCTCAGTAGGATCAGCATTGAAATACTTCATCAGATGAAACATGCCTTCGGCCACAGCACCTGGAAACGGTGACCCCAATCCCAACTCACCATTAGTGTAGATACCTCTGACTGACAGCCTCATCAAAGGGCAAGCATTCCTGTCCTCGTACACAGCAAGACTTTCGCTGCTAGGATCAGCCATGTACACCTTACGGGGTGCGTCACGCAACGAGCCATCAGGCGCATCCACCATCTTGTTGCACAGCAAGAGAAGTGTGGGCGAAGAACCAGGGACCAGAGTAGCAGACTTCACAAACTCGTCAGGCATGGGCGCAGAAGCGAACCATGTATCCTGTGAGAGGATTGAGGACGCTCACCGTTTGATATGACTTGTTGTCAACCAAAACGAAGAGACCATCCCGGGTGGAAACAGCAATGTAATAGCCATGGAGTAGCGGTAGCTCCTTGCGGAGGAAGCGGCCAGTGGCAGTGTTCGCCAACAGGTACGTCTTGCTTGCGTAGACCTTGTCGACGATGACCCAGTGCCTGGGGCGGAAGCGAAGGTCTGAGGTTATCTTGGGGTCGTCGGTGGCAGAGCGCCAGCTTTGGCAGACTGCGCGGAAGTCCATGTAGTAGTCGAGGTCACTGTTGACCAGGAAGCAGTCGGCGATGCGGTTGATGAGGTCAGCCGGGAGCGAGGACCAGTCTGCAAAATCCATGGTGGCAGGAAGGATTGGAGGACTGGGTCCACTTGGATTTTCCATTCTTCCTTTTAGCAGCTGAGCAGTGACCTTTTTCTCATGCTTAATCTGCACAATAACAGAGAAAATAAGTTAATCCTGAATATCACGTTACTGCCATCCACCCAGATCAACTGCCGTGTGTACCATATTACTTACCCTGTATTTCCTTTGTGGATTTTTGAGTACCTTCTTTTTGGAACGAGCCAACCCCCGGTTTTTCTTGATCTGCGTGAGTTTGGATTTGTCTATTTAGACAGGCGTATAAGGAAACATAAAAAAACATGCGGTAGGATACAGTTCAGATTCAGTCAAAAAGAATAACTTACCTCATATGAGATCTGACATTAACATTCATGTAAATATTTCATAATTTTATTTTAAAAAATGCTATATTTGCTGGTGATGAGCACAGATGTTGATCTTTTTTTTCATGTATACCTTCAAATTTGTAGAATTGACTGAAAACCGAAAAGTCTCTCTCCATGGAGACACCATCTATACTTCTTTAGCACGGGTTGTTTTTAAATCGAGTAGGACAGACGGAGTAATGAATTATTGTTTGGAATGCATGTATTTTTCTTATTCTTTCCAAAAAAATTGCTTCGTTTGGGAACATGGATGGCGCCTGGTTAATGGACGGGTACAGTTGCGTTAACACATCGACATGCGCGGCCTCCATTCCTGATCTCCTCCATGTAAAAATGACCAGCTTTTAGGGTTACGGAGAGAGAGAGAGAGAGAGAGAGATGGACTCACAGTGGTCAAGGTGGCGAGGTATCGGCAGGTGAAGGAGGCCGTGGTGGTGATGCCGACGCCGCGAAGCCCCACGCGGCCACGCATACTCCGGCCGCCGCGAGGCCTGGCCGGATAGCCGGGAACCTTGGGAAGAATCGCCGATCCGGGACGAAATCGTGCCGAATCGAGAAGAATCTCGCGGCGGGGAAGGCGCCGGAATGGGGAGGGGAGGGGATTCGACGAGGGTTTATAAGGTTCAAGGAGGAGATGTCGTGGGCTGGTGGCCATGAGAGCGACTGATTTGGGAACGATGGCCATGGGCTGTTGGGCC
The DNA here is from genome assembly GCA_030063025.1 of Avena longiglumis. Taxonomy (NCBI): domain Eukaryota; kingdom Viridiplantae; phylum Streptophyta; class Magnoliopsida; order Poales; family Poaceae; genus Avena; species Avena longiglumis. Next base: position 29,181,163 of record CP125973.1, read on the forward strand.
ATCCGTTCTGGACCCATCTGTCAGTGAAAAATACATTACTCACGCCTCTATATTAGAATCGACAGAAATGGAAAACCATATACTGCACAAATTTCTAGAACGTAAAAACATATAGAACTAGTACAAGAAAAAACACAAGAATAAACTGCTGTTTCTACGGATTACTACAGAGTTAGAAAACATATGACTTTGCGGTGCTATTTTTGGGTAATGTAAAAATAGAGATACAGTGAAGCCTTAATTCCTTTGTAATAACATGAGAAGCTTTCGAAGTATATACCACCGCTCACGGCAACTCCGTGGTGCCCCCTCAATAGTTTCGAACATCGAGGACACATTTAGCACACACCTTATAAAAATGCGATGAAGTGTCTCTAAGAGAAGAATTCAGACCTACAAGAAAGAGACCGAAGAGGGGAAGAGGCCTTGCAAGTGAGTGAGAGTGATGGAACCCGAACAGGAAGGGTCGAGCGAGGCAAAAACATGGGTGTCGGTGGTGACGGCCCAATTAACCATGGGTCATGGTCTTTTCGGCCCTTTGGGACATCTTGTCCAAATTTTTGGATATATAAGCAATTCAACAGAAGATTTAATCCAAGTAAGGAGTGTATAAAACATGACTAAGATAATAAAAATTAAACTAGTCATGCAATTTACCAATCAGTAGAGGACATCAAGTCTAAAACAGTCTGCTGAAACAATTATTTGAAGTATGATAAGAAGTAGATAATTGACATACTATGCAGCAGGAGGTACTGCATAAGTGGAACTGTTTATGTTGGTGTTGGAGTTGTCACCCATGTCATGGAAGAGGTTGTCGAACTTCGGAAAGAAGTCGTCGGTATCCGCGGCAAAGTCCATGATGAAGATGTCGTCGCTGTCCGTGAAGGAGTCCATGAAGAAGCTAATAGTTGCGCATGAGCTCTCCCTAAAAATCGTATCGCCCTTCTCCCGTACAGCACTCTAGCGGGGTTTTAGAGGCCTGCTGTCCCGACTCGCGGTGTAAGCCACAAGATGGGATGGGGAAGAACTGGTAGGTAGCGCAAAGCTCTAGAACTGAAGGCGGAGTGTTGTCTTGATGTATGTACCGATAGGAGCGATCTCTCTTATATAGGCATAGGAGGGAAAGACGAACAGGTTGCGTGAGAATACGAAAAGAAGAGTCTGGATATTAACCGAACATTGAGCGGCCTAAGCCCGTTGAGTTCGTAATAAAACTCCACTTATATTTACTATTCTGCTCTCTGCATCCCTGGGGCGCATCTGTGAGGCGAACCATGTATGTCATCGCGTCTGTGAGGCGAACCATGTATGTCATCACGGTTACGTAGATCCTCTTATTACATAGTCAAAGTCCATCAGCCATTATTGTTAAGCATACCGCTTATCGACAAATTCATGGATAGGGAGTGTACATGTTATATGTCCATGAGACAAAGTTGCAGCATGGGCAACACACGAACAAAGATCAACTCCATAACACATCGCAATATATAGGGATATGTGATTAGACGTGTTTGTTTTCATAGTCATTCCAACACCCTATCGAACTGTCCCAAAGTATGAGTACTTAATTTGCATGACGTGTGCTATGCATTATTGTCTCGTCACGCCAATGACTGTACCATCATGACAGAAGATTGGGTCACGGTCATAAGAAACGGAGAAGGCATCGAGGCGATGAGGTTATGGGTGATGCGGTGGTTACCGCGTATAGAAGTAGAAAACATTAAAAACTTTTTCACAACAATTTATCTCCATTGTATGTCTCTTTTTTCTGTCGCATGCCATTTATGGTTATGCAGATCGTGTGACCACTTGGCGAAAATACATAGAGAGGCTATCGAATTTTTCTATACGCGTACTTTATTTGCATCTTGATTTGCATGTAGCATGCTCTGAAGCATCGTGTCGTGTACAATTTTCTGCGGTAGTCGCCGTGTAGAAGTAAGAAACATTAAAACTTCTTTGACACTAGGTTGTCTCTCTGCCTCGTATTTCCCAAAACAGTCCAAAACCAATGCTTGAAATGACCAGATAACATTTAAAGATACGTGAACGCACACATAAGACACGAAATAACTTATTACGTCATACTTTTTTACTTTAAAGTTCCAGGCAACATGAGAGATGTACAGTGACTTAGCAAAACAAACGCATGAAAAAAAATCTAAAAAAAACCACTTCTACCTCTTGGAAGGGCCTGCCCTTGCCATCGTCGCGACAACGGATCATGCTGCATGCTGAACCGCCGTGGTGGTGGTGGTGGTGGTAGTCGTCGCCGGCAGAGGAGTAACCTAGCCCGCCGCTCGATGCCGACTCCTCATTTTTGTCATCTTCCTCCTCAATATTTGTGTCTCCTGGTATTCATTCTGGTATTCCTCTCCCTCGGCATCTTCGCCTTCCCGCTCCTCACTCTCCTCCACATCGTAGTCCTCATCGTCATCGGTATAATCCCGCAACTTGTTATGCCGAAACTCCCTTCATCTTGGTCGCCTCCCGCCGAGATACAACCAAGATACAATAAGAAAAGTATAAGAACCTACGTTATCAAATAATACCATGAACGCTGCCAGTTCAATTGTTTTTAATATGGAAAATGATACCACTCCCCCGGGGTGGACGGTTCACGAAACGCACTGGGCCTGCTGTCCTTGTGTTGCACGCGCATGACTCTATTGCTTTTAGCATTCGTTTCCTGCTAGCTCATCCGTGCCGCCAATCCACGCACCTGTCCCCGCGATTTGCTACAGCTACGTGTTGGGATTTGCTACATGTAGTCGGCGACGCTGCTGCGTACGACGTCGAGGGTTGCTACATGGGCCAATGGCGATGCTATGTACTCCTAACAGTGGTGCTACAAGCCTGTCGGGGGTTTGCTACATGCGGCTGGTGTTGGTGCTACAAGCGGGCATCACATTTGCTACGTGCGGCCGGTGGTGGCACTAGAAGACCTCCGACAGTGCTACTGTAGCGCTGGACTTTGCTACAATATTTTTGCTACAAAAGTTTCATTGCTTCGCTACATCAATATATAGATTTTGCTACGAGATCTCCGGCGAGGTCTCCGGCGAGATCTTCGACGAGGTTGGATTTGCTATAATAAACAATTTTATTTGCTACAACTGTTTTATCGTTTTGTTATATTAGCGCAAAGCTTTTGCTATATGGTCTCCGACGAAGTCATCCGGTGAAAGTCTCCGGCGAGGTCTCCGGTTAGGTCGGGTTTGCTACATTAGCACAACATTTTTGCTACACGGTCGCCAACGAGGTCTCCGTCGAAATCTTCGACGAGGTTCAATCTGTTTTTCTATTTTCTGGACTGAACCGTTTTTTGCTACAATGTAGCAAAAGCGGGGCAAATGTAGCAAAAGCGGGATTTTGAATCCAAAAAGAGGACACGTGGTTGGCTGGAAACACGGGGGATAAAAATGATAGATCCCCCGGGGGACGCGTAGGGCTGCCCTTTTAATATAGTAGAAAATAAAAATCCATCAATTTCTTATCTTTTTTGTTTATGCTATTCTTCCTTTTTTGTTTTCATCGTGTTATTCAAGAGGCTGGTTGTATTTGGTATCAGTTTATATGAACATATTACCATTTATTGAAAAAAATCTCAGACTTCATAGACGATCAACATAACATGGACAGTGCTACTTGGCAGACGTTCTATATATTGCAAAACCTGGCGGAATCGATAAGTACGTTTTCGACAAGCGCTGCTCAGCGTGTGAACACTAGTGGAAAAAGGGCTATCCGTTCGCGACCCCTCAGAGCATTTGTTCCGGTTGCGCCACCAACCGGGACTAATGCTGGCACGCGTCCCGGTTGGAGCGGGCATGGGCCAGGGGCATGCGTCCCGGTTGGTAAGGGCAATACGTCCCGTTTGGAGCCAGCAACCGGGACTAAAGATTGCGTCCACAGCCACGTGGCGTGACACGCACCTTTAGTCCCGGTTGCTGGCTCCAACCGGGACTAAAGACCCCCTGGCCTCAATAAATGCAACGTCCCAGCCCCCTCTGCCTCCACTCTGTTTTTTCGAATGGTGGAAGGTGTGAGGGGGTGTGCTAGTTTTTTCTCATGCATGCATTGAAGGTGTTTGTTGAAATGTTTGAGTGAAAAATCCCGTTGAATTTCTCATAGAACAAAAATATAGAAGGTGTCCGAGACGCACTTGAGCTTTCTCCTCGTTATTTCCCTCGATCGAGGTTAGCAATCTTATCTTTTCTAGATCATTGATACAATTCATGTGTCAGTGTGAATTGGTTATTTCACTATTTATGATGTCCTGTTTTTTGATAAACTTACTTATATGATGCAGATGAACGGTCGGGAATGGATGTACGGTGACCGGCGCGTAGCCGGGTATATCAAAGGCGTGGATAAATTTATCGATGTGGCTACGGCAAACAAAGAGAATGGATTTATACGTTGTCCATGTGTTCAATGTCGGAACAACAAGGAGTACTCTTCCTCGAAAATCATTCGCCACCGATTATGAAAGGTTTCATGCCCAACTATAATTGTTGGACCAAGCACGGGAAAGAGGGGTTATGATGGAAGATGGTGAAGAAGAAGATGATGATAACAACTATCATCATATGTTTTCAATACGTGATACATCAATGGAAGACAATGGAGAGGAAAGAGGTGAAGAACGGGCATCGGATGAGCGGGTGATGAACTTGGTAGGGTCATTTCGATGCAAAGCGAGACTGTGAAGCAGAAATGAGAAGTTGAAGTTAGAGGGCATGTTAGAAGATCACAAGAAATTGTTGTACCCAAATTGTAAAGATGGCAGCACAAAGCTCGGTACCACACTGGAATTGTTGCGATGGAAGGCAAAGTGTGGTCTAACTGACTCCTCATTTGAAAATATGCTGAAAATAATGAAGCCGAAGTTTCCAAAACATAACGAACTTCCCGAGAGTACCTACGAAGCAAAGAAGACTCTTTGTCCTCTGGGATTAGATGTGCAAAAGATACATGCATGCATTAATGACTACCACGTGTGCCCCCATTTGTCCCGGTTGGTGGGGCAACCGGGACTAATGCCCCTTACCAACCGGGACCTATAGGGCGTTTTCTACTAGTGGAACATGCTTTTTGCATGCGTCTTCCGTTAATTAATACTCCATTAGACCAAAATGACTATCGACTGGTCACCGTGGCAAGTATTGATTAGTTATAAACAATATCAGGTAGAAATGGTTTGGTCCGTAAGTATAAAAGGGCAAAAGATGCTACCTGTAGCACGTGAGTTATCCAGACTTTATCATTTAAGTTATGCATGCAATAACATGTAAGTTACCACTCCAAAAATTTACCCACAGATAGAACATAAAAGCGCCGGGAAAGATGAAGGCCTTGGAGGAGGGGCCTGGATGTTTGACAAGAAGCTTTTGGTTATGCAAGTTTTTGACCCTGATAAATCTATGGAGTATGCTTTTAATTCTAGGACTTTGCTAACCGGCACATGTTCTACGGATTATAAACTCTGGCGGATCGAACAATGATCGTTTCGACATGTACGCGCGAGGTTTCGATAAACAAACAAGCCACGTGGGGATGCCAACAAAAAACACGAGTTGAGCAGCTAGCAAGGGAGTAATTATAGTTCGTTTATCTCTCAATCACATGAAGACAAAAAACAAATGTTAGTGACCCAAATTACTTGAGTCAAATTTGTCTAGATTATCTAGACTTATTTTAGTGTTAGATATATCCAAATTTAGATAAAATCAAGTCAACTAATATGGTCGGAGGGAGTACAAAAATCAGAATATTTACCGTATTTAAAATGTTTCGTGGGTCGAGCGTTTCGACAGGAGCGGTCGGAACCACTTGGCACCGCGACGGTTCCTTGCCCAATCACTAAAGGATAAGATTTTTTATTAGCCAGCTCAACTCATGTGCAAAAATTTAAAATGGTTTGTAGATTAAACCGTTCATCTGATTTAGAATCTGTTTTCATCGTTGTACTAATCGCGACGAGATTTTCGGAACTACATCCCATGTTGGTATGTTCTGATAATTTTTTGGACCAAAAGTTACTTACCCATAACACTTGAGTTATTTGGGCCGTATATATAAGTATCACAAAAAGAGCATGAAACTACGTCGATCTGATGATGATAGTTATATGATAAACACATAAGTAACTCTATTCTGAACACCTGGATAACTCCCTTTGGATATAGTTGATAATTATAATCTGATCAGGTGGATAACTCTATAAGAAATAGATGGATAACTCCATTTGAAATCAGTTGATAACTATAACCTGATCAGGTGGATAACTCTATAAGCAGTGGGTGGATAACTTTAATCTAGAGGGTGGATAACTTTAATGATGATAGCTATATGACAGACACATGGATAACTCTATTCTGAAAACTGGATAACTCTCTTTGGATTTATTTGATAACTATAATCTAATCAGGTGGATAACTCTATAAGGAGTAGGTGGATAACTCCATTTGAAATCAGTTGATAAGTATAACCTGATCACGTAGATAACTCTATAAGTAATAGGTAGATAACTATCACGTACAGAGCATGGAACTACATCGATCTGATGATGATAGCTATATGACAAACACATGGGTAACTCTATTCTAAACACCTGGATAAATCTCTTTGGATTCAGTTGATAAATATAACCTTATTAGATGGATAACTCTATAAGCAGTAGGTGGACAACTCCATTTAAAATCAGTTGATAACTATAACCTAATCATGTGGATCACTCTATAAGCAGTGGATGGATAACTTTTATCTAGATGGTGGATAACTACATCGCTCTGATGATGATAGCTATATGATAAACACATGGGTAACTATATTCTAAACACTTGGATAACTTCCTTTGGAATCAGTTGATAACTATAATCTGACCAGGTAGATAACTCTATAAGCAGTAGATGGATAACTCCATTTAAAATCAGTTTGCGATTCAATTTTCTTCAAACACTATTACCAATTTTGGTTCGGACTAGTGAAAATAAATTAGAGTGAATTTTACTTTTTACCCTCTACTTGTGCATTTGTGACACTAATTACCCTATGTAGTGAAAATTCATCTAAATTACCATGTTTGAAAACTTTAAACCCTCATTTTCTGATGCATATCTATTGGGCAAGGTGTGAGGTGACGATTGAACTTCGAAATTATCAAGATGACAACAAAGAATAGAATATTTGGTGCAGAGAAGGGTAGATATGATTGACGACAACGTTCCCCGATCTTGACATATTTTATGGCGGCACATCGTCCTAATATGTTAGCCTTATTCAAGAACAAGTATTGAATGTGAAAACGGGATAAAATCATGCTTAGAATTTTCTTAAGGACATTTGGGTACAACTTTTACTAAATAGGGTAATTAGTGTCTCAAATGCACAAATAGAAGGTAAAAAATGGAATTCACTCAAAAATTAAGAGCTCGTAAAGATTGACCAAGAATTCCTAGGAAAAAAATAAATCAAGAAAATATGCTGAGTACGTGGACCGATCCTTGCAGTGAACGCTCCCATCCTCTGCAATTCTATCGTGAATAGCCACTAGTACACACACAAAAATCATCAATCTATTCCCTGAACGAGTGCTGGTTGATCCATAAAGGCCCGATGGAGCTAATTGGATTGATAAACTGCTAGAAAATTGATCCGTGAAGCGCCAGCCTAGCTTACCTGCGAGTCCCAAGCTAAAGGATCCACGAACTGGCGATTCAGATTGTAGGGAGAGAATTATGGCGGAGGCTGTCACAGAGCCTATGGTGGAACTGTGGAAGTGCTCCCCTACGGCAGAGATTGTTGGCGAAACAATTTTTTGAAGACAGCCAAGAGCAGATCAAACCAACTAGGATTGTCGTGTTTGTTTGCAGCCGGGTCTGGAGGAGCGGCGGGCGACGGGCGGTGCCGGCATAGGACGGGCACGTCGCCGGGGCGTAGCAGCAGCGGTTCGCACAGGGATAGGAGGGGCGCGTCTGGCGGAAAGGGCCGGAGGAGAATCAGGCCACGCCGGGAGAGAAGGGGTGCCTCATGAGGAGACGAGACAAGGAAAGGAGACACGATGGTTCCGCTGAGATCTCAACCGTTCATACTGATCCAACGACCAACGGGAGTCCGCCGGATTTGGACGTTTTCAGACCGCCCTGAGAATAGAATTTCCGAACTTTTATATTCCCTTCGTCCGAAAACAAGTGAATTGCATTTGTCAAGATACATGTGAATATATATACAAATCTAAATAACTTATTTTCCGGCAAAGTGAGTCATATGTATTTCAGATTTTGATACACCAAAGTATCTAAAAGAAGCGCGGGTGGGCGGGTGTATATATATATATATATATATATATATATATATATATATATATATATATATATATATATATGCGTGTACCCCTCCTTATTAGAAAAACGATGTCGAAAGAAAAGACAAAAAACGATGTCGAAAGAAAAGACACACAGCAGCAGAATTATAAGCATCGATATTAGAAGCAGTATATTGTGAATGCCAAAATTTATTTCTTTTCGACTGTAGCAGAAAATAGTCGTTGATTGTGAGACACAGTACTAATTAACAACGCACTCGAATTGCATTACTGTGAGCTAGAAGGGTTAAGGACATGACCGGCGAAGACGACGGCCCCGGAGACCTCCTCCACAATGTAAAACGCGAACGGGTGGTCGGCGACGAACTCCTTGGGGGTTTCCTCCTTCCTGGCGCACTGCTTCTTGCGGCCAATGACGGCGGTGCATGCCGCCGCCTTGGTTCCTTCCTCGTTCACCTCTACGACCGCCTTGTGGAACACCTCGTCCAGGCGCACGTCGCAGACGCGCTGCTCCACCAGGCCGGACAGGTCGGCCTCGTTGGTGAATGCCTCCACCAGCCCCAGGCCTTTCAGGACTTTGACGAGGCTGCAGAAGAAGGAGAGCTTGAACCTGGGCAGCAGGACCTTCCTTACGTTGCTTGTGTACTTGGGCACGTGGTCGAGCACCGAGCCTCCGGCGGCGAGAGCGTCGACCATGGCGCGCAGCCCGTCGGGCTTGCCAGGGAGGAAGACGCACATCGAGTACTGTCCCTGTGCGGCAGAGGCCTTGCCACCCTTGTAGGGGAGCTTGAGAACCTTGAACTCTTTGTGGTAGGAGAGGAAGAGCCTACGAACTCCGGGCCCGAAGGTCATGAAGGGGACGTCCACGGCGGCGCCGCCGTGGCGGTGGAACTTGTGGTTTTTGGTGAGCTTCTCCGGGAAGCGGTTCTCCCACACGCCCTTGAAGTAGATGGCGTTTGTGAGGACAAACCTGGAGAGGTAGGTCAGGGATCCCTTGGGCAGGATCTCTGAGATGAGATTGTTCGTGGCCGCCGCCACCCAGTTGTTGATCTCCTGCCGGATCTTCTCCCTGTCACCCTGCAGGCAGGAATACACGAGGCATACATGGTAGGGAAGAAGATACGATAACAATGGACAACGGCAAGAGGAGAAGGTTAGGGTTCCCTCTTACCTTCTCGAAGTCGACGGCGCGAATCTCGGCCTTGTAGGACTCGGCGGCGGTGTTGCAGTATGCGGGGGTGAGCTCCATGTCTTCTTGGTGGAACACGCCGTAGGCGTAGGTCACGAGCGGCCCGGCGGATCCGGACGGGTCAGCGGCGAGGCCGCGCACGAACCCGGCGACATCGTCAGACGAAGAGGCGCCGAGGAGGGCGAGGATCTCGTCGAGGGTTTTGCCGTGGGCTCCGGCGGCCACCAGGCCGAGCGTGGTGTAGACGGACAGAGGGGAGAAGGCGACGTTGCCGTCGTTCTCGGCGAGCTCCTTCGCCAGGCGGAGTGCGAACGCCGTCAGGCCGCCGGAGTCGACCGACGCGCGCGCCTTCTTGCTGGGCCTCGCCTCCTCCTGGTCTGCCATGCTGCGAATGCGATGAGTACGTATAGGTACGGGAGGATGATATAGATTGACAGAAGACGGCGCAGGGGTATATATAGTACAAATGTAATATGGAAATTATGTTAGGTGCTGAACCCTAATTGCTGAGAGATTGTTTGGGAGCGGGCTACCGTCCGATTTGTGACCGTCAAACAACGGGGTTCTATCCCTCCATTGAATCTCATCCAATCGGATGGCGACCAATAAGATCAGCAAACGTAGGTCCTGTCCAGGTTCAGACAATCGGATAGTTTCAGAAAAGAAAACTTCAGACTTTGGGATTCAGTGATAAACCCCGGACGAAGTATACAACAACCAAAACTGCATACTTTGGGGGGAGCAGCAAAAAAAAAGTATAATGTTCGCACTGTTGCACGCAATGAAAACATTGGGGTTATTTTACTCTATCATCACGTAGTAGGTCTTAATTTGGTGTTTTGACGAATTGTTGATTACGGAAGCTCTTCCATTTTTAGTTTTTCCGTAACGGTCTTGACAAATAGCTACATATATAGCCACACTTCCACACAACGGCATTTGGTGTTACAACACACTCCCATGACAAGCACACAACAAGGATTGCCGATGTATGCCGACGGCCATTGTCGGCACAGTGCCATGGACAAAGCTGGCATCAACACAGCTCAATGGCAGTCGGCATAACTCCCTATACCGACGGTTTAGACTGGCCATCGGCATGTAAAACTGACGGATCAGCCGTTTGACGGCGTCGCCAGCTATGCCAACGGCCTGGCCGTTATCTTACCTTACCATATCGCCCTCTATTGGAGCACTCCTGAGGATATATGCTGACAGGTCCTTGGAGATATGCCGGCGGCTTCCCTTGACATGTGGCAGACGCTCAACTGGAGGAAGGAGGTATGCCGTGCCGTTGGCTTTTCTTGGGAGCTATGGTCGTTGGCACATAGAATTACACCACGATAAAAATAAAACCCCAACTATTTCCTATTTAGGCAAATATACTAAGCGCTCCGGGTTTTAACATGTAGAATGGTCCAACAATAGTTAAAAAAATTCCTAGCTAGCAATTAACTTTGCTTAAAGTCCACAACAATTACAACTTAGGCATCCAAATTCTGGTTTTATATATAAACACTTCGTGTTGTTCTAGTAATTGGAAAAAGTATATCGCAATAACAAATCTATTTTGAGCCGATATGTTTCTCTTTAGTACCATGCAAAAAAAACTAATGCAAAGACAACTAAATCATAGGAAATAGAAGCATTAATGTGGTAAAATGGAAAAGAGCTATGCGGCACAACTCTATGCCGTCAAACGCGCATCAACCGGTGGTTGCCAGTGCCAAGTGTCCATAACCATTGCCAACGGTCAAGCTACGTCGATGGAGCCGGTCGGCATATCTGTAGCTACACAGAAGGTCGATCTGTGCTAACATTTTTTCTTGCCGTATGCACCTAGGACCTATGCCGATGGCTTTGACAAATGGCTGTCAGCATAGCAAAGGCCATCGGCAATGCTCCTCATTCCTTTACTGTTAGGACTCCACAAGCTACCCATGCAAAACCTTCATGGAGACAACACCATGTCACCGATAACGCTTAGTATGACATGCCAAATGTAGGGTTTCCCCTAGTGCTTGGGAGGGAATCACCATTGGGACCATGGCATCGCCCATAAGGAGGGGACGATGTCGATGCACAATTCATCACAATCAGATCCATAATGGAGCCGAAAATAAGACATACCATCGCAAAAGAGACCATCTCATGTCTTCAATAGGGAGAAAGGCTTAAACAACCGCCAACACTACAATGACCAACACCGGACAAATCTGGATGGTGGATCATCCCCTAGCATACAACAATGCACTAAGAGCACAACACAGATCTCGCCTCTAGTATTATCTGTTACGTTGTTGTTTACCGCGGCCACAACTATCTCTTCAAGCGTCTAGACGAGACACCTTTAGTAAACTTGTCTTAGCGTGTGGCGGCCAACTCCTTCCTTCTCTCTCTCCTACAAGCATGATACTAAGGACCAAGGTTTTGGTTCCCAATCTCGAAATTTTTTCCCAGGGGAGGGGAGGAGGAGGGGGGGAGGGGGATTGAGAGTTGGGGATTTCCTGTTACCGCGATTGCCAGATAAATTTGAAAATAGAATTTTTTAAAAAAATTCAGAAAGATCAAAAACAAACACGCTTAACTAGTTTCCCGAAGGTGCTCGGGATATCTAGTTACACCAGGCGGTAACAAGATTTCCCGACCAGTAACCAAAATTTTGCTAAGGATACTAATACATGTACCTATGACGTCATCAAGATTATTTTGATTTTAAACTTATAAAAACCTTTATCTCTTAAACCGATAATTCAGATACTCCATTTTAATTGGTGAGATCTTCGAAACTGGATCTCCTGTTTATATATTTCAACAACATTTCTACGATAGATGCCAAATCGATAAAACTTACTCGCCATATTACACGATACATAGTCGCCAAATTACAGTAAATTTTGTGTGTGTCATGCTTGATCATTGTAAGGTTGTGTGATACCACTTTTGTGAAATGATATCACCTCTAAGGTATTAATGTAAACACTAGAAATACTCACTCTATGAGTGTGCATAACACTCTAATGCCTAAAACCATGTATAAACTTATATGTTTCTTCATAACTAATAGTTTTTATATACTTTGGAAGTAATGAAAAAATCGACGAAATATAGAAACATGTGGTCTAGGTTTGAAGTCCTCTTCGAGAAGAATTAAGTGATGAAGACATGGCACTAATTAAATTAATGGTTTAGGAGATAAATCATTTTTAAAAATTATTTAGCAATTAATGAAATCATATCATCGATCATATTATTGGAAGTTCATGCTGGGACCTACCACATGCTAAGCCACGGCACTTGCCTCATTTAGATTAGACAAACGTTAATATATATATGAGTGGTATTTTCAAAAACACGTGCTAGCTTCTTTTTAAGTGTTGAGATCATCTTATTATGTAAATTTTTGTTATCGCCTCAATCGAGTGCTATAGTACTTCTATAATAATCAATCATGGCATTATCTGCTTAGCGAATTTTGAATGTTGATACTACATGCTCTTTCTTTAAGATGCATGTTGTATGGATTAATCATATTTAGCCAAGGGTCCAACCCAAGTCGGCATAGCACCTACAGGTACAAGAGTCAAGAAAGGTCAATCCTAGTCAAATCAACAAAGGGCTATGGCAATGATACGGTCACCAAACCAAAGAAAAAAGATAGACATAAAAGATAATATCGAAGATGAATCCATGAAGAATGAACTAAGACCATTAGGTGGTGATATAGATGTTAGTCCACCATGGACAGCTTCTCCTAAAAATCGCTCCTAAACTGGTGGAGAAACTTTTATCTTTTTACTCTTCCCACCTACCACCACCAGTCTCTCGTTTTTAGGTAACAACAAATTCATATATACTTTTATATGGATTGGAGTGGAGAAATTATAATAATTATGACATCCCAATAGATTTTGTGTTACAATGGAGGTAACAATATGCATGTCATCATACAAGTACTCCAACGGAGTGTATTTAAGTTGCTAAATATGAGATGAGAAAAGACATTGCACTATATTTTCACCTTGGAGCTTGTGGATAAGTTGTTGAAGTAAGAGGGCACATCGATGATCCGGTGGTCTCCAAGACGTATGTGGGAGCGAGGTGATCTCCGTCTATAAATTGTTTTCTCATTAGTATCATTGTGTACTAGTGTAGGTACATGTATAAAAATAAAGTTGAGTAGGCGACCCAAGGACCCGTAAGACTAATTCAACAAAATCATGCGGAACCACAAAGTATAATTAGCTTCATGTCCCCCGATGAGCGGGAAAAGCCCTATAGATGGATTTGGTGTGGTCATTTTCTTAGAGCAAGCGTGATTGGGATCTAAGATAGCATTACTATGTTCCTCGTGGCATTACACTTGGCTTCTAATCAATCGTTGTTCTCTCCTGGCATTACTATGTTGGGTGAAAAATAACCAACATATGGGATCTACGATCGATGTGTCTGTCATGCATCTTGTCTAGTACTATACTAATAAATAAAGTATTAGTTTGTCTAATAATTATAGACTAGAATAGAACCGTACATATTATGGTTTATTCCTCGACCCACGGTAAACAATATTGTAGTTTACCTGTATATGGACAGAAACGCTGCTATCCCGTGTATATATTGTTGTTGTTGGCAGGTTGTGTCCCTAAATTTTGCTGCCAGACCAAGTATGCTACTGACCAAATAAAAACTAAAAGTTGTGTAGAAGAAATCACACTACAACTTACCGTACTAGTAGTAGTAGATGAAAATTATTAGAGCATGGCTAATAGAAGAGCCCGTTGCCGGCTCTATGCCAATGCCATGTCACTAAAAGCCCACTCATATAATAGATTGGCTATAGGTTAGCTATTAGATTGACTGTAGCATTAAATGCATGAAGTTAAACGAGGCAAATAATTAGTAGTTAGAATAAGAGCTACTTCCTCCGTTAGGGATTATAAGGCCTAAGAGTTTTTTTAAAATGTTAGGAATTACAAGTCTTTTCTCATTTATTACCATCTTCCATCCAATGCATGGTCTTGTTTTCCTTTCTCTTCTCCCATGCATATATAACTATTGGTGCATATAGTAATCAAGAGGGTGAATTATTGATTTTCTTAATTCTATCAAAGTGGTCTATAGGCCTTATAATTCCTAACAGAGGGAGTAGCTAAATAGAGCCTGTTTTATTCTCTCACTTCCATTATCTCTTCTCCACGTAGGATTTTGCTGATGTAGAGCACACTATAGTCAGCTGACTAGGATCTATTGTACTTGCTCTTAGCTGTTTGGGTGCATCGATAATTGAGTCTTGACATCTGGAAGATTCATGCAGTAGGCGAGGAATACCGTGGCAATGCGGTCCAAGTTGGTCGAGACGAACCGTTCCGAGTCACCCCCGATTTTAAACCTGAATGTCGTCGTCTCGGCACTCGGCCTCCTGTTGAAATTGAAATACAATGGGGTGGCGTAGTACAAGCAGTCGCCTTCCAGGGTTGGGAACCTGTCCGCGGCCACAGACAAGCACCTGCTGCCAAGGAAGAGCCCGCGGCCGCCGATGCTCGTCACGGACTCCAGCGCTTTCCGCTCCACGTCGACCTTGAGGACACTGAAGAAGTACCGGTGGCGAAGGACCAGCAGCAGCTCCCCTCCGGACTCCACGAGGAAGACGGCCATGATGTGGCCGCCCGGCTCGCCGACGGCGGCTATTACCGGCTCGTCGTGGCCATGCTGCGCCGATGACCCGACCCTCCTCGATACGGACCCGTCACTGTAGGCCATGTAGATCTGGCCGGCGTACGTGACCGTGGAAGCGATGATGTGGCGTGCGGATCCAGCTGCGCAGCAGCAGAAGAAGTGTTCGCTGGCAGGATCAGCGAACCAGGTCGTCTGATGAGGTCTGCCGTCCACGGCGCCGGTGGATGCGAGCAGGAGCATCGGGTCTGAGCCGGCCGCGACGGCGACCGTTATGCTCTCGCGGAGTATCGGTATCGGCGCGGAGAAGCGGAGCATCTTTCCTGTCAAAGGGTTGAAGACACGACAGTGGTGCGGGTTATGGATGTCCACGAGCACGAGGAGGCCGTCGGAGGCGCCGACGAGAGCGTGGTCACGGAGCGCCCGGATCCGCCGGCGGAAGAAGCGCCCGGTGGATACGTTGACAAAGAGGCGACCTTGGTTTTCGTCGCCATCGTCTTGGAGCATGACCCAATACCGAGGGCAAAAGCGGAGATCAGCGGCGCCATGTGGGCTTGGGTCTGCCATGGCGGAGCGCCAGCCGCGGCAGACGGCCTGCATGTCCAGGTAGCTTTCGATATCATTGGGGGCTAGAAGGAGGTCGCTCACGTGACGGAGGAGGTCCGGAGCAAGCGACGACCAGTCCCTCATGGTGCTGACGATCGAGATCGAGATCGGTTCCGGCGAAGTGAGGCCGCCGCGGTACTTCAAGTCTTCGAGGAAACCTCCTTTTTTGCGACAGGTCACCCTATCTGCACCCTATAGGTGTAAATACCCGCATGGCCTGAAGGCGCAATACACGGGCTTTTTTCAAATTTCTTTGTTGTTTTATTTCGGGTTTTTTTTTTCACTACGTAAAAAAATGTCGTTGTCGTGTAGACACGTTTTTGCCGTGTGCCAAACGTATCGAAACACGGCACACAGTCTTTGTCGTGTGTAACTAAGAAAATACACGACAAAGTATGTGAACACGGTAAATTTCTGAAAAAGAACACGGCAAAAAAATATACACGGCAAAGACCCATAAAGAAACACGGCAAAAAAAATACACTCGGCAAAGTTGACAACGGCACACGGCATAGGTGTTATCACGGCAACGAGGTGGGACCCGTGACCCCATAAGTCCATTTAACGGGAGGAGCTAACGGCCGCAGACGGTGGTCTCTTTGCCGTGTGCCCTCGCCGGTCCTTTGCCGTGTGTTTTCTGCGGTATACACGACAAAGGCCCTTTGTCGTATGTATTCCGTGCCGTGTGTATTTCGCAGTACATACGGCAAAGTTTTTTTTCTTTTTTTTTGCCTTTTATCACATTATTCTTAGAAAAATCATAAAAAAATCATTCTAATTCAGAAAAATACAAATAATATATCAAAATTTATAGAAAAATAAGATCTATCTATGTACACTTAAAAATTAGATATTTATATTGAATAAAAATCTTCATTCTCGTCGTCTTGACCATAGTTTTAAACATGCATAAAAAATTCAAAAATGATCGAAACAATGCGAAACCTTCGTGTGGTGTCATATTATGTGACATGGTTGCAAGGAAAAATATCAAACTTGTTATATTGAATATGTCTCAAAAAAACCTTCACAAAATGACATATCTTATTCGAGGTTTTCTGGCTTTCGAGTTAAATGACCAATGTTATGGCTAGAATCAAGGCATAGTTTGTGATAATCTGTCCATATCGTGCATGCATGTGCATTATGGAATGGCGAATAATGTTGCAGCAGGAAGTTTTCCTTTTCGTCGCACCAAAAAGCCATTTTTCATTTTACGAGCGTAAAAAACGGGGAATTTTATGAAGCAACCACCAAATGGCTAATTCAATATTCTACCACCCCATTTTTCAAAAATACCAGACCACCTTAAATGTAAAATGTCCCAACGGGAGGATCTCAAACCTTTCCGTCTACTTTAGGTGAAAAAGACAAATTCCTGTCGAATCAGAGGAAGTGGGTCAGATATGAACTACAGGTACAAGATCGGATGGGCATAATTTTTTACAAAAATCATATTTAGATTCACGATATGCTATTTCATCAGAGATCCAGTGAAAGTTTAGAGAGGCTCAGCTCCGAGCTAAGAATCTTCATACCCGTCGTTCGACAAAGTTTGTCGATAGTTTTAAAGAGTCATAAAAAATTCAAAAATGATCAAAACGATGCGAAACCTTCGCGTGGTGTCATATTATGTGACATGGTTTCAAGGAAATATCAAACTTGTTATATTGAATATGTCTCAAAAAAACCTTCATAAAATGACCTATCTCATTCGAGGTTTTCTAGCTTTCGGGTCAAATGACCAATATTATGGCTAGAATCAAGGCATAGTTTGTGATAATTTGCCTATATTGTGCATGCATGTGCCTCATGGAATGGTGAACAATGTTGCAGGAGGAAGTTTTTATTTTCGTCGCACCAAAAAGCCATTTTCCATTTTCTAAGCGAAAAAAACGAGAGATTTTATGAAGCAGCCACCAAATGGATAATTTAAAATGCTACCACCCTACTTTTCAAAAATACTAGACCACCTTAAATGGACAATGTACCAATGGGAGGATCTCAAACCTTTCTGTCCACTCCAGGCGAAAAAGACAAATTCCTACCGAAACGGTAGGAAGTGGGTCAGATATGAACTACAGGTACATGATCTGATGGGCATGATTTTTTACAAAAATCATTTTTACGTTCACAATATGCTATTTTATCAGAGATCCAGTGAAAGTTTAGAGAGGCTTAGCTCCGAGCTAAGAATATTCATACCCGTCGTTCGACAAAGTTTGTCGATAGTTTTAAAGAGTCATAAAAAAATTCAAAAATGATCGAAACAATGTGAAACCTTCACGTGGTGTCATATTATGTGACATGGTTGCAAGGAAAAATATCAAACTTGTTATATTGAATATGTCTCAAAAAAACCTTCACAAAATAACCTATCTCATTCGAGGTTTCCTGGTTTTCGGGTCAAATGACCAATATTATGGCTAGAATCAAGGCATAGTTTGTGATAATATGCCCATATCGTGCATGCATGTGCATTATGGAATGACGAATAATGTTGCTGCAGAAATTTTTCCTTTTCCTCGCACCAAAAAGCCATTTTCTATTTTCCGGGCACAAAAAAGGAGGGTTTTATGAAGCAACCACCAAATGGATAATTCAAAATGTTACCACCCCATTTTCACAAGATTATATGGATGTCATATTTGGATTCCTCATATTTTTCTGATCGATTTAGACATTTTATTTGTCGAATTCCGATTTACGGATTTAAATATATGAATTATTCCATATTAAATAGAAAAAGGAAATAAAATAAAATCATTTTAGTTTTTATTTGGATTCAAGATTATTATTACTTTTCATTATTGTTTACTTAAATAATTGTTTGGAATCTAAAACTGAGATGTGTGACATCATAGCCCAAGAGATAATAGCATTGATATGGAAGTATTAGCAACAAGGTATGATTTCTTTCTTGGTTGCTCTGGGTGACCACAAGAGAAGTTTGATTATGAGTGCAATTTGACCTATTATTTAACATACAAACGGTTAAAATTTTCTATATGAGATTATTAAGTAAATAATATTTAAAAAAGTTTGAAACAAATTAATTTTTTTTATTTTTTTAAAGGCAGTTTCTTTGCCGTGTACTTTTTCCACGAGACACACGGCAAAGAAAACTTCTTTGCCGTGTACTTTTCGAGAAGACACACGACAAAGAATAGACACCGTCATCTCCGCGGGAACCGTTATCTTACTTTACTTTGCCGTGTCTACGCATGAGACACACGACAAAGCCTTTGCCGTGTCTTATTTAGAAAACACGGCAAAGGGTCTTTGCCGTGGCGAACGTTGCCGTGTGGCATTTGCCGTGTGTATACACACGGCAAAGCCTTTGCCGTGTGTATACACACGGCAAAGCCTTTGCCGTGTCTTTTGCCCACATGGCAAAGAGCCTGTGTGCCGTAGTGTTGTTGCTGTTTTCTTTTTTCTGTTTTCAATTAGTTTTTTATCTTTTACTTTTCATTAGTTTTTTATGTTTCCAATTCGTTTATCTGTCTTCAGATGAATACATGATGAAGGTTTATTTTGAATATGTGAACAATTTTTTGAGATGTATTTACATTCAAAATAAAAGAACAAATACGTTAAGATTTTTCTCAACCTTCCCGCATTTTCGCCAAATACACGAATATTATTTAATAGGTTAATGTGTTATGGTACAATAACTATGTACTCCCTCCGATCCATATTACGAATCACTAAAATGATGTATCTAGACATGTTTATTGCTAGATATATCCATTTCAACGACAAGTAATATGGATTAGAGGAAGTATCATTTTATCAAAAAATGCACACGGCAAAGTCAAATTTTGATAGGAGAATTCCCACACGTGACAAACACGCGCGTCAAAATATAAATTCACGGGAATAATTCACGCGTCCAAAAAATCAAAAATGAAAAGTTTTTCCATGCATCACGTTGAGGCTGATGGAAAAGCGTTACCCCGAGGACGACACCGTTAGGCGAGGTGGAGGTGTCTACATGGGGTGACAGTTTGTCGCGTTCCAGTCTTTGCCATGTGTATTGTTCGTCTTTTTTAAATGGAAGGTACTATGAGTCCAGGTTTGAATTAACAAAGCCAACAGCCGTCCAGAGTACAAACACGGTTACAACAGAAAAACAAAGAACCAAAAAGATGGGGAACCAACTAGAGATACAATCACAAAAGGAAAGAAGCTAAAGACATCGAAGAGAGGGGAACAAGCAGAGCAAGGCTACAAGTTCTACTAGAAGGGCCCAAGTCTTCAGCTTGACACCAGCGCCTCGCCCTGAATCTTCAAGCACTAAGACGCCACTCCGAGGGACTCCACCAAATCAGGCAAGCACCACTAAGCAACCCGGCTCGCAAAGGACCACCAACTCCGAGGATGCCAACTGACTGGACTGATGAGAAGATGAAACTCTAGGGATCAAAAGGGGGGAAACTTCATGACAACGCCTCGAGGAAGGGAAACGACGCTCGTGAGCATCGCCATTGTCGGCACATGGCATACCCATGCAATGCTTTCGCAGAGGCTCCAACACCCACCCTAAGAAAAACCTATGGCTTTGCACAAGTAAACAAGAAAGCCACTGGCTGGTGAAGAACACTAGAGTTCCCCTTTGGAAAGGCACCAGCTCCGAAAACCTCCCAAGGTTCGAGAATGGCCGCGCAAACCAGAGGCACACCATTTAAAAGAAGCTAAGAAAGCCAAGAAAAACTTGAAGCATGGTATCGACCAACAGGAATTTCATGGAGGAACCTCAAGATGACGTAATTCATAAAGACTGTAGAAGGTGCCCATGGAGGAGGCAATCAGCAACAAAATGGGGGTCATGGCCACGCCTCCAAGGAGGTGAACGGCATCCGTAGATGTAGTCGTCACCAGCAATGGCCAAGGCGTTGCATTGCTTTCACAAACACCCCATGGAACTGAATGATGTCCCTGTTAGATAAGAGACCGAGGGGGAAATACGCTTATCCTACCACCAGCGCCCCTGCAATGCACTGATGGCCGGCCGTCTTTGGAGAGGGCAGGATCAAGACGCACCGCCCCAACGGTCGTCGGATCTCGCTGGAGGGGAACCATAAACAGGCGATGCACCGCCAAGCCAATGAAGCTCCACCCCACGAGCCACGAACCCACCCATCCCAGGGTTCGCCAGCACCTCCACGGGCAGGAGCCGGGAGGAGGACGAGGTTTGCCGCCGCCAGCCACCGATCCCACGCGCCATGGCCAGGTCTAGGCCCATCCCCACCAACCACTAGATTTGGGCTTCGCCCCAAGCACCCCCACACAGGCCAGCCCTGACCAGCTACGATAGCAGGCGGAGCAGAGTTGCCGGCAGCCCGACGCAGAACCTGGCACCAAATAGAGGGGCAGAAGGACGAGCGTGCATCACAAGAGTTCCATGCCGGTCCGAAGAAGGGAGCCGCGACGGGAGGAGCACCGCCGCGGGCTTCGTCCGATGGCGGGAAGGGAAGAGGGGAAGGGAAGGGCTGGCGGCGGCTAGGGTTCGGGTTGCCTCCCATGTCGCCCTCACGAGAGGGCCGCAGGGGCCGCGTAGTATTTGTTTGTCTTTGCCGTGATTTATCCTCTGTCGTGTGTTTCCTTGAGTCTTTGCCGTGTGCCTTTGATTTCTGTGTGTTTTCTTTTGGCGCACTGGGCTGTAGTTGCACGGCAGTGACTTGACAATCTTATTTCTGATCACAAGTCAACTCGGAAACAATCCAGGTGCTTGCAAACCACAGGTGAACACTGCGGCACAATCATAAAGTAAGAAAAGTACACTGCAAATCAACCGAAGATTATAAATAAAGTAAGAAAAGTACACTGCGACATAATCATAAGCATCGATGTTTCCAGCAATAAGGTGAACACTGCCCGTTCAAAATTTATTTCTTTTCAAATAATGTATCTGAAAATAGTCTTTCAAGACACCGAACAAATTTACTTCGCCGCGCCCTAGAATTGCAATAATGATTGTTACTACTATGAGGTAGAAGGGTCAAGGACGTGGCCGGCAAAGACCACGGCCCGAGAGACCTCCTCCACAATGTAAAACGCGAACGGGTGGTCGGCGACAAACTCCTTGGGGGTTTCCTCCTTCCTGGCCTACAGCCGACTAACTGAACCTACAGCCGACTGACTGAACTTATAAGATAGATCTTGGTACATAGTTGTTCCCATCGTAGAAATTTTTTTGTTTTCTATGCTCCGAACCCTACAGCCGACTGACTGAACTTATGAGAAGACGAAACTCTAGGGTTCAATAGGGGGGAACTTCATGACAACACCTCCAGAAAGGGAAACGGCACTCATGAGCATCACCATTGTCGGCACGGGGCATAGCCATGCAATGCTTTCGTAGAGGCTCCAACATCCACCCAGGGAAAAACCTATGGCTTTGCACAAGTAAACAAGAAAGCCACTGGCTGGTGAAAAACACCGGAGTTCCCTCGTGGCAAGGCACTAGCTCCGAAAACCTTCCTAGGTTCGAGAATGGCCGCGCAAACAAGAGGCACACCGTTTAAAAGAAGCTGAGAAAAACTTGAAGCATGGCATCGACCAACAAGAATTCCATGGGCGAACCCGAAGATGACGTAATTCATAGAGACTATAGAAGGTGCCCATGGAGGAGGAAATCAGGAGCAAGATGGGGGCCATGGCCACGCCTCCAAGGAGGTGAACATCATCCGTAGATGTCGTCGTCGTCGCCGGCAATGTCCAAGGCCTTGCATTGATTTTGCAAACACCCCATGGAAATAAAATGGCGTCCCTGCTAGACAAGAGACCGAGGGGAAAATACACTAATCTGCCACCAGCGGGCCCGCAAAGCATTGATGGCCGACCATCCTTGGAGAGGGAAGGATTAGGCCTTTCACAATGCACCGTATCTTAGCACATTATCATAGGCATAATAAATAATTAAGATACAACCTTTACAATGGGCTGTTTCTTATGAGTTGTTTTTACATTTAATGAATTTGGTGACATGTAGACATGGGATTGGAGCTAGCCATTAGTTTTGTCTATGGTTCCGTGCAAGGGGTGTATCTTAGCTAAGATACAACAACCCTCTCTCTCTTACTTAAATGACATGCCACATCATCATTTTGCCTAGGATACACCGCTAAGAGACTCCCATTGTCACAGGCCTTAAGACACACCGCCCCAATGGTCGTCGGATTTGGCTGGAGGGGAACCAAAAACAGGCGACGTACCGCTAAGCCATTGAAGCTCCACCCCACCAGCCATGAACCCCAATCAGGACCCATCCCAGGGTTCGCCAGCACCTCCACGGGCAGGAGCCGAAAGGAGGGCGAGGTTCCCTGCCGCCGGCCATCGAACCCACGCGCCATGGCCAGGTCGAGGCCCATCCCCACCAACCACCAGATTTGGGCTTTGCCCCCAGCGCCCCCACGCAGGCTAGCCCCGACCAGCAACGATAGCAAGCGGAGCAGAATTTTTGGCAGCCCGACACAGAACCTGGCACCGAAGAGGGGCGGAAGGACGAGCGTGCAGCAGAAGAGTTCCATGTCCGTCCGGAGAGGGGAGCCGCGACGGGGGGAGCCCCTCCACCACCGTCGGCCGCACGGGCTTCACCCGACGACGGGAAGAGAGGATGGAAAAGAAAGGGGTGGCGGCAGCTAGGGTTCGGGTCACCTCCCATGTCGCCCTCGCGAGAGGGCCACGGACCGCGTAGCATTTGTTGGTCTTTGCCGTGAGTTATCCTTTCTCGTGTGCTTCCTTATTGTCGTCCTGTGCACACGGCCGTAGTCGCACGACAGTGACTTGACAATCTTATTTCTGATCACAAGTCAACTCGAAAACCATCCAGGTGCTTGCAAACCATAGGTGTCCTTCCCGCTTACACCGTGCAAATTAACCTGAAGATATAAATAAAGTACCCCTTTGTCTACAAATTAGTGACTTGATTTTGTCTAGATTCACATATATTTAAACATATTTTAGTGTATAGATATATTTAAATTTAGACAAAGTTAAATCACTTATTTTCTAGACGAAAAAAGTACAATCGACATAATCATAAGCATCGATGTTTCCAGCAATAAGGTTAACACTGCCCGTTCAAAATTTATTTCTTTTTTCGAATGTATCAGAAAATAGTCTTTCAAGACATCGAACAAATTTACTTCGCCCTAGAATTAATGCAATAATGATTATCACTACTATGAGGTAGAAGGGTCAAGGACGTGGCCGGCGAAGACCACGGCCCCAGAGACCTCCTCCACAATGTAAAACGCGACCGGGTGGTCGGCGACGAACTCGTGGATGATCTCCCTCCTCGAGGACTGCTTCGTGCGTCCACTGACCGCGGTGCAGGCGGCGGCCTCAGTGCCCTCCTCGTTCACCTCCACCACCGCCTTGTGGAGCACCTCGTCCAGGCGAACGTCGCAGACGCGCTGCTCCACCAGGCCGGACAGGTCGGCATGCTCGGTGAACGCCTGAACCAGCCCCAGGCCTTTGAGCACTTCGACCAGGCTGGTGAAGAAGGAGAGCTTGAACTTGGGCAGCAGGACCCTCCTCACCTTGTTCGGGTACTTGGGCACGTGGCCGAGCACCGAGCCTCCGGCGGCGAGAGCATCGACCATGGCGCTCAGCCCGTCGAGCTCGTCAGGGAGGAAGAAACACATGGAGAAGGCGGAGTTGGAGGCGTCGCCGGTCTTGTAGGGGAGCTTGAGCACCTTGAAGCCTTCGTTGTAGGAGAGGAAGAGCCTGCGTTCTCCGTACCCGAAGGTCATGAAGGGAACTGGCGGTCCTTGGTGAGGTCCACGGGGAAGAGATGCTCCCACGTGCCCTTGAATTAGATGGCGTTGGTGAGCACGAACCTGGAGCGATGGGTCAGGTACCCCTCCGGGAGGATCTCCGAGATCAGATTGTTCGTCGCCGCCGCCACCCAGTTGTTGATATCCTCCGTAATTTTCGCCTTATCCCCTTGCACGAGCGCGCACAATATATATGTCGATGGTAGGGAAGATGATATGAATACGATGGCCAATCAACGGTCAGAAGAGAGAGGAGGGGGTTGTGCTTACCTCGGCGAAGTCGACGGCGCGTATCTCGGCCTTGTAGGACTCGGCGGCGGTGTCGCGGTATGCAGGGGTGAGATCCATGTTTTCCTGGTGGAACACGCCATAGGCGTACGTGACGAGCGGCCCGGCGGATCCGGACGGGTCAGCGGCGAGCCCTGCACGAACTCGTCGACATCGTCGGAGGACGAGGCGCCGAGGAGGGCGAGGAGCTCGTCGAGGGTTTTGCCGCGGGCTCCGGCAGCCACCAGGCCGAGTGTGGTGTAGACGGACAGCGGCGAGAAGGCGAGATTCTTGTCCTTGGTGCGGTTGCCCTCGGCGAGCTGCTTCCCCAGGCGGAGCGCGAACGCCGTCAAGCCGCCGGAGCCGACCGACGCGCGTGCCTTCTTGCTCGGCCTCGTCGCCTCCTGGTCTCCCATGTTAGCTGCGAGCGGATGCGATTTGTATGTGTAAGGGAGGAGGATTAAATTGTTTGACAAAAGACGGCGCAGGGGCAGGATGAGTATAGATAGATGGTACGAATGTGATATGACGAGTACATAGGTGCTAAACCCTAATTGTTGCGAGCGGGCTACCGTCCAATTTGAGATCCTCCGCTTGGATCTCATCCGATCGGGATCGCCAAAGTTGATCATCTCTGACGGTCAACTAGAGCAAATGTCGGTCCTGTCAAGGTTCAGAGGTTGGGACGATCGATAGTTTCAGGAAAATAAAAAACTTCAGGCTATGGGATGCAGATATTAAGCTCCTGACGAAATATACTTACTTGTCAAGGAAACAAACACCTGTCAAAATAGGATTAACCAGCTGAATTAGTAAAACAAGATTTTCCATAAGTTTATATCATGTTAAAACTCTACTACACCGTAGTTTTTTAAAAAACTGATCGCTAACCCTCCATATCGAATCAACCACTACGGAAGCTCAGCAAGATGGTGAACATTTGGACAACTTCGGAAAAATGGAGCGCGAAGCATGTTGCCTCTGGTAAACCACCATGAACTCCCGTAGATGTAGTCCAAATGAAATCTTGTGTACTGATTCGGAATTACCAACTATTGATTTGAGTCGCAACCTGACCACCAACCGAGCTCGACCACATTTCATTCCCAACCCTCCATCGACCCTGAACCAAGCTACTATGCATACAACCAGAGGCGGGCGCGGAGGTGATGATTTTTAACGCTGCACCAAACTAATTTTATGAAAATCAAACTAAGAAACCATGACATTTTGCAGAAACCGCACACAACCGGCAACCAAATGTGTTGCTCCCTTAGTAATACTCCCTATGTTTCATATTAGTTGTCGCTGATTTAGTATAGGAGCTTTACCCGATCATGTCATCCGGCTCTCTCCAAGAAAACAAGAGATGGAGAAAGGGCAAGAAAATAGTTGGGTTTTCTCTCTTCCTTTTCTTCTTGGTTGAGGAGCAATCCTCTTGTAGTCATATATGTAGACGACTCTAAAATTTTGTTATATACATGCTCATTTAGGACATCCTAGGTTTTGTTTACAATAACATGGGCTAGTTATTAAAAGAAGTAGAAGTTGTGATGCATCTATATAGTCTATCTTTTTTTTTGAACGACAAGAACCACTGGTAGTAAAAAAGCTATTAGTATCACATGTGAATCAAGTTTAGCAAGAGACACACACTAATAAAGCAGCTCATGCACTAGCACAATATGGTATGACATGTGATGTAAACTCTAGTAGGATCCGGGAGTACGAGGTGCCATCGTGCGCCAGTGTGGCTGTTATGGGCGATATTGCCCAAATTGTTTCGTAATAAAGCTCATCATGCTTTCCCTAAAAAAAAAGCTATCAGTAGCGTTGGCTTTTAGATATTATAGTACTCCCTCTGTCCGAAAATATCTTGCATTCTGGGTTTAGTCAAGGTCAAACTTTGTGAAATTTAACCAAACATATAGAAAAATTTATATACATCTATAATACAACATAAGTACCAATAAAATTGTCATAAGATATATTTTTCATATTATATACATTCAGTGTTATAGATGTTTATGTTTTTTTATATGTTCTATCAAACTTTACAAAGTTTGACTTTGACTAAACCTAAAATGCAGAATAATTATTAACGGAGAGAGTACACAAGTAGCATTGGGGCCGGTACGTAGCACATTCGAGACACGCTACCGGTAACTAACTTAGTGGTGGCGTGGGACACCACACGCTATTAGTAATATATTTCAGTAGTTTGGGGTAGCACATCACTAATAGTTTTTCAATTTTTTTTAAAAAAATGGGTTCCCCTCGCATGGCCACTTCAACAAAAGCTGCAACGTCCAACGCTCTAGGCTTCCTTGGCACCGACACAAAGGACTATCAGCTCACATGAGCACCGGCGAACCGTAAACAACCGAGTTTAGTTCGCGAAAAACACGATTTCAGCGGCCGTGAGAGCCGACGCGGTGTAAGTACCTTAAACGCGAACCGCAAAGCAGCATAGCGCGACGCGCTGCTTTGCGGTTTGCATTTATGCTTTGCGGTTCGTGTTTACGGTAGATGCACCGTGCCGATGGACTGTAAAATGGAACCGTATAGTATAATTAAATGTTGGACAGTTCATACGACAGCAAATGCGACATTTCAGTGATTGCATCACATCACACAATAATCATCCAAATTACAATATTCTGAATAATCAAATTACAATAGTTCTTTCAAATCAAATAGTTTAGCACAATAATGAATGGTTCAACTCAAATCAAATAGGAAATACAATGAAATGGGGACATCACTTGTCTTGCATTTCCTTCACCGTGAGGATGAGGATGAGTTGCTCTGTGTCGTCATCCTCAAGAAGTTCGTCGAGGTCCGAGTCAGACGACAACGACGACGAGTCATCGAGGAAGAACTCCATGGAGAGCGAGGTTGACATCTATAAAACAACGGCAGGGTCAAAATATCACCGCAGCGGCCAAATTCACGGGGGAGGGCGAATCTTACCGCAAAAGGCTGACGAGGAGGACGAATCGGCACCGGCATCGCGGGATCCAATCGCCAAACTCGCGGAAGCTGCCGGATCGAAACTCCACGGCGTCGTTGGGCCCCGTTCTCCGCTGCCTCTTTTAGCTCCCATGGAAGTGGGATTCGAGCTTGCACGGACGCGCCGAGGGTCCGGGGCAGTTGGAACTAGCAGGGCATGGCAGGCGGCGGGCGGAATCGTTGGCGGCGGGCAGTGGCGGCGGCGGGGGAGTAAACAACTCGTGGAAGAAGAAAACAGAGGGTGGGGGAAATGAAACTTCAACGCGCCAACTATCACGCGTGGATAGAGGCCACCTTTGGTTTCGCCTCTCGCCCCACCCACGTATACTCGGTTTGATCGACGGAATTTGGCGCTCCCCGTAAAAGTTTTTAGTGTTCGGGTCGTTTTACGGTAGCTACACGACGCGAATTTTTTAAGGGGGACATAAAAATGACGGCTATTATACTGTTTTGAAACTTTTACAGTAGCTGCTAGAGCTGCTCTTAGCACGACGACTTACCGTTTGTCAAATACAACAAGTCTACTACGACAAGCTTGGCCTGACTCCAGTGATAGAGGAGCGAGGACAACGGCGTGCATTCGGCTCGCGGTAGTGTTTGTAGTCGTTGCTAGATGGTCCAATGACATATTTGTATTTTTTTTATTATTTTAGGCCGCTTTGTACTGCTATTGCTCGGTGGTATTTCGAAGAAAAAAAATCAGCCAAATTGAAGGTTTTTTTTAGGCCCAAATTGAAGGTATGATCGTCGTTTTCATTATGTTCACGGAAGCTAGCCGAACGGGCCATCAGTAAGGAGAAGATGGACCTGGTCAAAAATAAAACTCGCGCGTACTGTACTTGCATGTACCAACGGGCGCGGTTACACACTAATTTAATCATCATCAAAAAGAGCGCTCTTCTGATTGGCTAGCTAAGAATTGTTTTTTGAACTGTATATTTTCGTACTGTATATATAAAGGGTAGTGTAGAACCTAGACCTTATGGTTACAACAGAGTTACAAAGATAAGGCAGAATTTACAGCCCGGGTTGAATCAGGGGGTTAGAGGAAGTTGAGACTTGTGGTTGTAGAAACTTCTATTTCCACGTCGTTAGAGTAGGTGCCAGCTCCGTTGATCTCGTGGCCCATAGATCCGGGGTCTTAGCGATGTTGTTGAATAATATTTGAAACTTTTACAGTAGCTGCTAGAGCTGCTCTTAGCACGACGACTTACCGTTTGTCAAATACAACAAGTCTACTACGACAAGCTTGGCCTGACTCCAGTGATAGAGGAGCGAGGACAACGGCGTGCATTCGGCTCGCGGTAGTGTTTGTAGTCGTTGCTAGATGGTCCAATGACATATTTGTATTTTTTTTATTATTTTAGGCCGCTTTGTACTGCTATTGCTCGGTGGTATTTCGAAGAAAAAAAATCAGCCAAATTGAAGGTTTTTTTTAGGCCCAAATTGAAGGTATGATCGTCGTTTTCATTATGTTCACGGAAGCTAGCCGAACGGGCCATCAGTAAGGAGAAGATGGACCTGGTCAAAAATAAAACTCGCGCGTACTGTACTTGCATGTACCAACGGGCGCGGTTACACACTAATTTAATCATCATCAAAAAGAGCGCTCTTCTGATTGGCTAGCTAAGAATTGTTTTTTGAACTGTATATTTTCGTACTGTATATATAAAGGGTAGTGTAGAACCTAGACCTTATGGTTACAACAGAGTTACAAAGATAAGGCAGAATTTACAGCCCGGGTTGAATCGGGGGGTTAAAGAGAGGAAGTTGAGACTTGTGGTTGTAGAAACTTCTATTTCCACGTCGTTAGAGTAGGTGCCAGCTCCGTTGATCTCGTGGCCCATAGATCCGGGGTCTTAGCGATGTTGTTGAATAATATTTGTTTTATGATGCACCTATTGTTGAATATGTTGTTGTTTCTGGCATGCCATAGCTCGAGAAAGCAGGGCGCCATAAGGACCGGCCATGTCTTCGGATCATTGCCATTGATACCGAGCTCAATGAAGTTTACAAGGTCATTTGGGAAAGCTGCGAACTGTGTGATTTTGAGCTTGTCCCAGGCCCAACTTGCATGTCGACAATGCAGGCAATATGCTGAAAGCTTTCTATTGTAGGGTACTGATCACAGCCTCCGTCGGTGCACCATTTTTTTGCTTACCATGTTATCCTTGGTGTTCTGCCGCCGCCTGAAAGCCAATCACAATAAGATCTTATGCCTGTGTGGTATAGCAGAGTGTCAGATCCGCTTAGCCGGAGTCTAGTGCATTCCGCTGTCACTGAATAGCCGATAGAAGTCTCTTGTCTTTGCGAGCTTGTCTGTTGTTACTAGCAGCCTAGAGTCATAGTTGTGAGCAGCATACGGTTGATTTAACATTAGAATTTCATGTTGCCGCTCAGCAGTGACACAAAGTGGGTTGAATAATTTAAGGTTCCAACTTCCATTGGATCTCTGCGACTGGACAGAGCATTGCTGGTTCTATGTCGCAAAGGAGAACAGAACAGGCAGTGCCTGCTTTAGACGTCCCAGTCCTGTCCAATTATCATGCCAAAAAGAAGTTTTGTCGCCACGGCCCGGTGTACATCTCGTAGTGTTTCGGACAATGGGAATGAGCTTCAGAATCGACCTCCAGATGCCGAATCAGCTGTAGCAGTCTGTAGCAGTATGGTTTCATGTAGATACCAGTCTGTTAATCAAGTAAAGCAGGGACCCATTTCATTTGAAACCAGTTTTGCTGTAAGGTTTGCCATCATAGCCAAGTTGTATAAACGGAGATTCCTTATCCCTAAAACCATGCACTATGTGAGCCAAAAACGATTCATTGAGCCATTTGAGCCGGTTCTATACGTAGTAAGGCATCGCATCGTAAAACCTGACAAGAGAAGCGAACCAACAAATTGGTTCGACTCAAAGCCATAGAAAACGATTACTTTTTTGCCTAGCGTCGTGCAGGTCGTCCAAGTACTTGGAGACAGCCCATTCACACCCGATATGTAGAAAGTAAACTATTAGTTTGTACTATTGCACAGTATGATGCGGTTCACTACAGAGTAACAAATCTGGAGCGGTTCATTGTCTGACAAACTTTTTGCTTAAATCGGCACCACATAATGCATGGCCTAATCCTACTTGTGCTTTAGGCATTGTTACCACATTCCATGCTACAAGGCAGTGACCGCCTTTTACCTCTTCATCATTTTTCCGAACAAAAGCCCGTCTCAATTTGTCCACTGCATCAATGCTAGTAGCTTGATGAGGCAATAGCACCAGACATACAACTACTTGCGCTGCATGTGCAAATTCATACAACAAGTTGCAGATTGGGGTGGACCAGTACAGAAACTTGCTATACAAGTGCAAATCGATACAAAATCGTGCTGTGCTTGACACGTAGCATTTTTAGTTTTGCTAAAGACTCCCTGCATATATATATATATTTATATCGCAAATGACACCAGCTTCTCTTTTCCCAGATCCACCGGAGGCTCGTCATCCTCACGCCGCGCACGACGTCTAACTCCATGGCGTATGCGGCTCCGCGCGCCGGTCCGCGCTTGCGTGTGCCATCGGCCGTGCCGCCTGTGCCGCATAGGAGGATATTTAACCACCGCCACGACGAGGACGCGCGCGCCATTGGATCGTCGCAAGAGGAGTGGTCGGTGTCGCCACGACCATCTCTCGCACAGTCGCACCCCATGCCTGCAAGCCCCGTGAGCGCCAGTAGCGGCCTCGCCCGGTCCATCTCACGTGTTCTTCACGAGCAACGGTGGCCACAGGCGCAAACTCAACTACTAACAAATTGATCATTGTGAGCACAAATCGAGAAGATTGATGAGTAATTTTCCACGTGAGTTCATTCATATACCAGCGTATCTGTTTCATCCATCAATTCGCAAAGAAAGACACACGAGCGAGCAATAATAAAGGGACCTGACAGCTAGCATGCACCTCCAGCCGGAGCAAGCCGCAGCAAGCACGGCCGCATCGGGGCTGCGTCACCGAAAAGAGCACCGTGGAGTCGCCCTTCAGCAGCATGCATGTAGGGCACCGCGACCAACCGCTCCCTCGATTTCACAACTTCGCGCTCCAGGACTTATAAAGGTGCCGTCGCCTGCAACTCTGCATCTCCGCCGAGTGCGCTGGGGATAGCATAGGGCAACAACAAGGACTCCCACCTTGCCATATACGCGCACTGAGACAACGAGCTGGGCGGCAGCATTAATTCATGGAGGCGGCAAGGAGGCCGTGAGCTGGTCGGCCTCGAACTGACTACATGCCGGCGTTCGTGGCAAGCCGACGTCACTTATCCCGAACACGAGCCACTACTGTCGTCCGCGGTCACCGCCACGATGTCCACCGTCCTCACACTCGCCATCTTCGTCTCCTGACGACATCATCGGCCTGATCATCCCTAAAACGTAGTTTGCGGGGTCGCTGGGCGCCGACCTGACCCGGGTCGAACACCTGAGTCACCTCGACCTTTCTAGAACACCCTCGACCATCTGTTCTACCCGCGCGGCTGCTCAACGCCACAGAGCTACACGTCTTCTCCCTCGCCGGTAGCGACAACTCCGACGCACTCCTGGACAATGCTGGCTTCCCGAATCCCGGGGGCTCCAGGATCTCAACGCGCGCGCCGCCGGGTCAAGCCCTGCCGTGCGGAACAGGTGGAGCACGTGTGCTGTCAATCCCCAATCCCCGCGTCACGCTGCGGGCTTGTTCTGCGTAGGCCACATACAGCTCCGACGTCGGCGCGCCATAGTAGTGGGCGGACGGGCTGGGCGTTCTCAGGGCCGGCGACTTGTTCGCGCCGCTGCTCAAAGGCGGCGATCAACCTTAGCGCATGGGCCTCGCCGGCGAGCTCATGCTCGACGCGCTCGTCATGCTCGCTACCTGCACTTCAGGTTTTCGACGCGTGGATGACGTGCCTCCCGGTGGATCCACGGAAAGAGACACTGGTCTCATTTGAGATTAAAAATTTGCAAGGGGGTATTAGCAAAAACTAAAAATGCTACGTGTCTAACTCAGAATGATTTTTGTATCGGTTTGCACATGTATAGCAAGTTTCTGTACGAGTTCACCCCAATCTGCAACTTGTTGTATGAATTTGCACATGCAGCGCAAGTTATTGTATGTCTAGTGCTATTGCCTCTAGCTTGATCCCACTCAATACAGACCATGAAATAGTTTGGCATAGCATCAATGCTAGTAGCTAAGAATAGCCGGAGACTTAAAAGAAAAAGGAAATAGTAAAGGCGGTCGATCCGTGCACCAAACCAAATTAAGTAGCGATCGATCCGTGCACGTACAGCGTGTACTAGTCTCCGTTCCTTGCTATTAGTAGTACAACAGCTCAGCAACCAAATCATCAAAGCATATATACGCGCTCGCTAAGTAACCAACTGTGTCCTTCCATCGACCAAGCTTGTGCATACATAAATGCACCTGCATCTACTTTTTTCTATCTAAATTAATGTTCTTAGTTTTGTCTAGATTCGGATATATTTAGCACTAAACATGATTAGATACATCTGAATCTACATATAAATATGAGAACATTAATTTGATCGAAGGATAGTAAAGTAAACCTCTTTTCTATACGCAAGGCAAACACCGACATGCTGACTCGGCATGCACGATACGGTACTACCTTCGTACCGGTTTATTACGCTAACACGGAGTTTAAGAAAAAATTAACCATAAAATTTATCAATAAAACAAAGTTATATGTCACAGAAATTATATCGTTGGATTGATATTTAAAAGCTCTTTCTAATGATATGAATTTTGTGACATACGATTCATATTTCGTTGATCATATTTGTAGTTAAACATATTTTTTGTGCTCCGTGTTAGCCTAATAAACCGGTATGGAGGAAGTATTAGGAAACGGTCACTAAAGCTGCGCGGTAAGCACTAGCGGCTCCTCGGTCTCAATGTAGGCAAGCGTCCAGTGGAGAGACTATCTGATACACGCCACTAGCTGGCCTCGATCCTGTCGCTTGATCTGCACCACGCCAACATCGCCTTGCGACTAGGCCTCTCCGTTCATCTTGTGTCGAAAGATTTCACCCGAGTATTTGTATGTAAGGACGTAGTCATTTTCGAGGTCGGTGCGCACGACGCGCTCGTTTTTGAGGTCGAACGCCACGACCCTTCCGGTGTCATCCTTCCCCATCATCCAGTACACAGTGACATGTGCGTTGAAGAGATTGCTGCTGCCGAGGCTGCACCTTCCGTGTGGATAGACCAGCTTACACTTCCCGCCACGACGTCTCCCTCAATGTGAACACGTGCACTACGTCAGGCTGCCAGAACCGGTCGGAGTCGCCCCGCCCTTTGATGGCGAGGTGCGGTAGACCCTGACCTCTTCTTAGCACAAAGGTTCTTGTTTCTTCTTTTAGGGTTTTTCATGTCTTCTTTATTTGGAACGGTGGTAGTGGCAACGTGTTGAAGTCTGAATAAGGCCCTTTCCATATACTATCCTACTTTGGTAGTACGCCTAAGGGCGTGTGGAGCCGTCTGTTTGGCATATCACCTTCCATCTAGTCTTTTTCATATTCGTTGGTGTGATTTCAGGCCATACTTTTCATATTTAGTGTTGTTATTATTGGTAATAATTATTGATCAGATACACTAGTCATTCGGGGTCTTAGCACGACAACATCCCGTCGGTCTTATATAACAAGGTTTAGAACAACAAGGTTTTTCCGGCTCCAGTGATAGAGGAGCGAGGCAGTGGCATGCTTTTGGCTCACGCGAGTGTGTAGTTACCGTAGGTGGTTCAGCGGCCTATTTATAATTTTTTATTATTTTAGAACATTTTGTGCTTTTATTCATGATTAATAATGGATCGTTGGATTTATTAAAAAAACTATTTTTGCATACAAAAAAAACTCAGCTTGTTTATCAAATATATGCCACTGGTTAATCATACTTCATCTAAGAGTATTTTTATTGTTGACAAGTATATTTCATCGGGAGCTTATTTGCGTGCCAAAGCCTGAAGTTTTCCCTTTTTTGAAATTATCCCCTAGTCTGAACCCCTTGACGAGACGATATTTGCTTAGAGCATCGACGCCGATCCGGATGCCGAATTTAGCTCCGGACACCAAAAATCGGTCCAGCCGCGTTCTAGGAACCTATTTTCGTCTGGATTTGGGCCATACCTAGGACCCCGGGTACGCCATGGGAACGCCGAACGAATCGAATTGTCCAAGTGGACCAGTCTGTCAGCGACAGAAGATGAGTCGTCGCCATCCTTCCCGCCTTTTCCCTTTTTCCGCCCTCGCCGCTACACCCCTCCCGCCCTCGCCGCCGACCTCTACCTGTAAAAGGCGTACATCTCGCCGTCTCCCTTCACACACTCTCACACCGCTTCCAACTCCGGCGAACTCCAGACGCCCGCACCTTTCTGCCTCCACAACTCCGCCGAAAAGCCATGGCCGAGAGATTTCTCGGCGACATCGCGGCGGCGAACGGCCGACGACGCACACTGCAGACGTGGGAAGCACGACCGCTCCACGACGCTCGCTATATACGGCGCCGCAGGACTTTCGTCTTCCCGTCGGCTGCCAACTCAGCGCCGGCGGGATCCCTATTCTGTCTGTGCCCGCCGACGAGGACATCGCCGGAGAGATCCAGGTGGCTATTGTCGCCGTGCAAAACCCGTATCTCGCCAAGGATCCTGACAACCTGGTCTTCTGGAGGCAGTTCTTCGCTGACAGGCGCCTCCAGGATCTCGCCTGACACGAGGGACCGCCGGGCTCACCGTCGCCGCATCACAATGTGGCTTTTCGCCGCCGCTGGTGGAGCGTTCCAGGGCAAACTCTCGCCGTCGTCATGGAGCACATCGATCTAGACCGGCAACCACCCCCGCCTCATCCTGTAGAAGCGGCGTCCGTCATGGACCACGGCGGTGGCGGCCTTTTCCTAGTTAAATTCGATGTAATTGTGCGTCCTTGTCCTAATTAATAAAATCCACCTATATTCGTCTGAATTTCACCGTGTTTAACTGAATTTCGTCGAACGTGGGAACCCGGCCTGGGAACGCGAGTGAGTATTTGACGTTCCCAGACCGAAAACGAGTTTCATCCGAACAAAAAAAGTCCAAATTTTGCCATATGGGTTCGTCCAACGAGTGGGTAGGGATGCTCTTGGTTGACCGTGGGAGATGATTTGACTTGGCCATCCGATTTGATTGAGATCCAACGGAGGGATCCTACCGAGAAATGTCATTCTGGCGCGATTCGGAATGGCTGGTAGCTTTGTTTATTCGTACTGTCTTGTATTGCAAAGGTGGATGAGCATCTTATCACTGTATTGCAAAGGTGGATGAGCACCTCATGTGTCAGTTTTTCTTTAGGCAGCTGACATCTTTCCCCCTCAGTTGCTCTTTCTTTTCAAAAGTACAACCCACCACTATGGTTCCTTGAGCACTCTAGTAGTAAAAGTTTTACTTTCGGTACAGAGGCAGTACACCATCCCCGTGCTGGTCCAAAATAGACTGCAAAAAATATCATTTTCCTATCAAAGAGTTTGAAGCACATTAACAAGTGATGGAACAATATGATACACTATGCATCATGATGGAACACAATGAAATACAACTTTTGCTTGAAATCTGAAGAAAACTGATATACTCCCTCCGACCCATATTAATTGATCTGGATTTGTAGATTCATCCAAATCTAAACAAATTTATGTTAATTAATATGGATCGTAGGGAGTACTATGATGCCCCTATAGTTTTGAAATAAACTACCCAATAAGTATAGTCCTAAGAATTTATTAAAATTTGTTTTAATATTCTTATCCAATAAGTATAGTCCCCGTTATTTTACAATTACAAATCGGACGGTAGCCCGCTACCAAACCATATATCTCTCAATTAGGATTATATATATATCCCTGCGCCATCCTTTTTTTTTGAACAGGGGTAGGTCCCGAAGGACCTAGAGCATCATTCATTCCCGTCGGAGGAGTTACATCTTACAAAAAGGGACTCAAAGGATTACAGACCAACCCTTACACTTTGCACCTAGGACCTCAGAAAGAACACAAGAAAAGCAATCAGGTCCAGCTCCAACTCCGCCACGCAAAGACTCGATGTTGCCGACCTCGATGTCACCGGGGACGAAACCACTTAGGGCATGGAGGCGGGAGCAAGCTACGTCGAAGCCAGAGGGCCTCCTAAATGGCACACAGGCCTGGAGGTTAATATGCACCTGAAGACAGCGGACATTCGTCGCCGCTGCTTGAGGGAGGAGGGGTCGCCTTTCGACCATGATGAACGCCGAGCTTCGCCGTTGGGAACCTCCAAGGAGAAGCAGTTGCCCTCCCCTGCTGCAGATGCAGCCGCCGGACCTCGAGATGCAGGGGAACACCTCCAAGCTCGCCACCACAACGAGCATCAGAGGAATCCCTCCATCACCATGATTGACCGCCAAATCTGCAAAAGAAAGCCTTATTTATGGAGTTATCCTTTCTCCTCCACCGCCTCCCTTCCAACTCCGACCGCCGGAGCACCAAGAGGCAAAGAAGAGCAGGGCAGCGCCAGATCTGGCCGAGATCCGCCGCCTCACTCCCGGCATCAGCGCCATACGCCACATAGGGCAACACAAAACTAAAAAACCTAACTACAGAAGGCCGGCGTCCTCTCCCCCATCCCCTCCGGCCAGCGGAGCCGCCGGAGACGAGGGGGAGAAGAGCCAGGGACGGCCAGGGGACTCTCAAGGGGGGGGGGAGAGCGAGAACGGGAGAGAGGGGTTGGAGAGGACAACATAGTTTACTCCCCTGCGCCGTCCTGTCGATCTATTATTATCCTCACGTAGGTACACATCGCATTCGCAGCATGGGAGACCAGGAGGACACGAGGCCGAGCAAGAAGGCACGCGCGTCGCTCGGCTCCGGCGGCCTGACGGCGTTCGCGCTCCGCCTGGGGAAGCAGCTCGCCGAGGGAGACGGCAACGTCGCCTTTTCCCCGCTGTCCGTCTACACCACGCTCGGCCTGGTGGCCGCCGGAGCCCGCGGCGAAACTCTCGACGAGATCCTCGCCGTCCTCGGCGCCTCGTCGCCCGACGATGTTGCCGGCTTCGTTCGCAGCCTGGCGGCTGACCCGTCAGGCTCGGCCGGGCCGCTCATCACCTATGCGTATGGCGTGTTCCATCAAGAAGACATGGAGCTCACCCCCGCATACTGCAACACCGCCGCCGAGTCCTACAAGGCCGAGATTCGCGCCGTCGACTTCGCCAAGGTAACAGAGTATATCCTCCATTGACGATTATTATCGTATCTAATTCTTCCGTGCTGCCATGTATGTTAGTGTGTGTCGAGCTTGTTGCGTACGTGCAGGGTGACCCGGAGAAGATCCGGGAGGAGATCAACAAGTGGGCGGCGGCGGCGACGAACAATTTCATCTCGAAGATCCTCCCTGAGGATTCCCTGAACCACCTTTCCAGGTTCGTGCTCACCAACGCCATCTACTTCAAGGGCGTGTGGGAGAACCTCTTCCCGGAGACGCTCACCGAAAACCGCGAGTTCCACCGCCTCGGCGGCGCCGCCGTCGACGTTCCCTTCATGACCTTCGGGCCGGGAGAACGTAGCCTCTTCCTCTCCTACCACAAAGAGTTCAAGGTACTCAAGCTCCCCTACAAGACCGGCGAGGCCTCTGCCGCCCGGCAGGCTCGGTACTCGATGTGCGTCTTCCTCCCTGGCAAGCGCGACGGGCTGTGCGCCATGGTCGACGCTCTGGCCGCCGGAGGATCCGTGCTGGACCACGTGCCCAAGTACCCAAGCAACGTGAGGAAGGTCCTGCTGCCCAAGTTCAAGCTCTCCTTCTTCTGCCGCCTCGCCGAAGTGCTCAAGAGCCTCGGGCTGGTGGATGCGTTCAGCGGGGGCGCCGACCTGTCCGGCCTGGTGAAGAAGAGCACCTGCGACGTGTGCCTGGACGAGGTGTATCACAAGGCGGTTGTCGAGGTGAACGAGGAAGGCACCAAGGCGGCGGCCTGCACCGCCGTGGTTGCCCGCATGATGTGCGCAATGGTGACCAGCTCCAAGGAGTTCGTCGCCGACCACCCGTTCGCGTTTTACATTGTGGAGGAGGTCTCCGGGGCCGTGGTCTTCGCCGGTCACGTCCTTGACCCTTCTACCTCGCAGTAATGCAATTCGAGTGCTGGTGTAGTGTTTTTTTTTTTCGAGGGATATTAATTAATGAAAGTGTGCTGGTCTAGTGTTATATCTCACAATCGAAGCTTATTTTCTGCTACATTCGAAAAGAAATAAATTCTGAAAGGTAGAGCTTATTTTATTGCCGCAAACATTCGATGATTATAATTCTGCTTTCCCTTCATAACATTTCTGCAAACATCGAACTTTTCTTTACTGTATATATGTATCTTCGATCGGTTAGTTTAATTAATTTGCGTTGGTAAGGGAGAACAACATCTATATGGTCTGCCAAAAGTCACTGAATGGTTCCTGAGTTCACTCGTGATCAGAAATAAAACCGTCAAGTGGCCTGGCAGCGTAATTCAGGGATACAAACCTCTGAGACCAAAAACAACAAGCACGTTTTCCCTAAGTGTGGTCTTGGGTGGAACGGACCCCTTATATGCAAACCAGAAAATAGAATATTCTTCTTTTACCGTTCATGTATGCGGTGTCTGCTCACGCGCAAATCGTGCGAAACCCTCAAAACTAAAACACAAATAACAGAAATTAAGCAACTCCGACCATTGTAAACATTCAAATGCGACAATTAAACAAGCTTAACACGGTCTCTCGCAACCATGTCGCACAAGAACATCCAAACTAGCACATATCACCATAAACAAGGATGATCATCAAGCATCACCACCACCACCACTAGCCGGAGCATCACCACCACCACCACTTGCCGGAGCATCGACACTGCCACCACCACTTGCCCGAGCTTGGGCTCTTGCTCTCGCCGCTTCCCTCCGTCTCTCCATGATGTGCCTCCTTGCATCATCATGCCACTCCTTGGTGATGTCGTCCATGATGCTTCGATCAATGGACATGATATTGTTTTCCTCGGTAGCTACTTTCCTCTCCTCCACGGCTACCTTGCGCAAGCCATCTTCCCGGAGTGCTTCTTTCCACCTTTCTTGCTTCTCAAGAGTTCTCTTCTCGGCCAAGGCCATTTTTTCTCCCAATGCCTTGGCCACCTTCAACTCATTTTAGTTCACCATATGATCAATCTTCTCTCTCAAACTTGAATTCTCAGGTTGCTTCTTTAGCTTCTCCTTTGCCATCTTGTTGCCATCGGTCTTTCCCTTGTTTCTCCCTCCCGGTGGAGCATCATCATCCAATTGTATGTGTGAGCCTCTTTTGCGTGGATCTTCTTGCTCCCTCAACTTCCATTTGTCACATCTTTGGAGAAAAAGCCAACAATGCTCAAGGTTGAATGGTGCCCTTCGAAGTCGCCATCTCTAAATACCGATCTTTTTCAATGCTTTCCTACAAAATGCAAACATGTTTTGAAATACAACAAATGAATTGGATTATTTATGCACAAATATTAATTGGAAATAAGTAACACTCACATGGTCACCCTCAACTGAAACACTTGGTGGTGCTCCTCAAACTTGCTCCAAGCATCCACTCTAATGGCTACAAGTGTTTTTAATAAAATCACAACGACCTTGGAGTGATCGATAGGTGCGTGGAAATGTCCTAGAAAAAGATGGCATGAATTGAAAGAATTTGTCTTCAGCCCATTGATAATATTGCTTCCCGGTTTGGTCGATGTCGGTCAAGGCATCAAGACACAGACTCTCCCAAGATTTGATCAAAGTCGCATCTTCCAATTGGGTGTAGTTCATCATTCTCTTGCAGTGGGTAACTTGCGAACCATCCACCTCCAGCACCCAATCCTCGTCATTGTGATCCTCACCACCATACACCTCGTTGTAAACTTGGGATGGCTCCAACTCATCTTGCTCGATGCCCATCGCATTCTCATTCAACAAATTCAGAAACGACGTTGGAACATAGTGCAAATCAGAGCTATACAGTGGCATGTCAAAACAATTTTAATAATAACCATGGACGAATTGAAAAACATTGGAAGGGGGCAAATTGCTCATACCTCGTGGCGGCTATGTCGGGCATCTCCGAGGTGGCCTGCCTGCGCTTAAGCACTGCGTTCCTCACCTTCTTCACCATCGGATTCTTCTTTGACGCGGTCATGGCGGTGGCGTCAGCCTTGGTAACAGTGGGGATAGCTAGCGGTAGCGGGCCTGCTAACTCCCTGATGATGATGGAGCCCTGCCGCTTTCGCTTCGATGTGCCGGAGCCTTTTGCCGGTGTGGGAATGGGTGGGTGGAGGCCAGCAGTTGTCAGATCTGGCGGAGGGGTCGCCTGTGAAACCTCGCTATGGCTTGGTGATGGCTGTTAGGGGCCCATCATCTCGATCGAGCGGCGCGGGGACGCCTTGCGGGACGGGGGAAGGGATATCGATGACGGCGGCGGAAGGAATGGTGCGGAGGAAATGTTCCTCCCGCCCAAGCAAAGTGGGATAAGGTTCAACATCGGGTCAGAGGAAAAATGAGTGTATCTACAGGCCGGAGGGGTGTTTTTCTCGGCCCATTTAAAAAAATTATAAGCCAGGGTGTTTTGTGGTGTATGTTCTGACCACTTTTTCCGACTGAAATCATAAAGTGACGGTTATTTTATGATTTTGGGATGGATAAGGGGTCTGCTAGTGATGCTCGAATACCATAAGATATTGTAGTGTATCTATAATAGTATAGAAGTAGTGAGGATATTCTACAACACTATATACTATTTTGCAGCTAAGGACTCAGTGTAGAATAAGAAAGATGCCACAGTTAAGAAAATCATAAGATTAAATCGACACTATTTCCTTAGTCCGGAGTCAACAAGAAGCCGAACTTGGAGAAGATCTAGCATTGATAGCTAAGACTAGAAACAGATATAAGAACCCATGTGATGGCAAACCACAAACAAACATGATCCGCCAAAAAACAAAGAAAGTTGGGTGCATCCAACAACCAGAAAAGAAAGAGCCACCACCTCCCTCCAGAAACCCTATCCGTTGAAACTCCGACTCCTCCATTTATGGATACCCCCTCCTCCGGACGATTTTGCCGGCATGGAGATGGGTGGGGAACCTAATATATGGGTGGAGTTTTTCTATAAAAGTAGTTTAGTTTTTCATGCGAGGAACAAACATATTGAAGTAGAATATCACTTTATGAATGAAATAGTTTTAAGAAATAATTGAATATTCGGTTTATACCTATGAGTCACTAGGTGGAAGATGAGTTCACTGAACTCATCTTCTACTGGAAGCTCGAAGGGTTTAAGTACAATCTCAACTTGTGACAGTTGTGGTTCAGGGGAGGTGTGAAATCAACGTTTCTATGGTGCGTGTTTTCGTTCTAACAGTATTGATCATGGGCGTAGTTGCTTCACAAAAAGCATCCATTTTTACCATTCACTAAAAATGAAAAATCATTTTTTGTAACAAAAAGCTGGAAAGTCCCCTTTGCAATATTATTTGCAAAGCCAAGACGTGATTCTACGTGTGTTTGGTATTTTGCATCTTATTTAACTTCTCACACAAAGTACATAAAACATGTTATACTTCTCACACGAGGTACACAAATATGCCTTACTTCTCACACGAGTACATAAAACATGCCAGACTTCTCTCCCAAAGTACATAAAACATGCCAAAGTATGCCAAAGTGGCATCAATCGAATCTATAAAACACAATAATGGTTATCCTAAGACCATTTTCATTCCCCGGGTTTCTGTTGAGGAAAACAACTTTCTAACCGCACCTTATACGGAGGACGAAGTCAAGAAAGTTGTTTTCCTAATGGAACACAACAAAGCACCAAGGCCTGACGTCTTTCCAGTGGAATCTTATCAGAAATTCTGGAAAGTTATAAAGGAAGACCCGATGCATTTATTTCAGAGTTTACATGAACGTCAGCTAGACCTGTTTAGGATGAACTTTGGAAACATAATTTTACTTCTTAAAATTAATAATGCAGAACGCATACAACAGTATCGCCCAATCTGTCTTCTTAAGTAAGTTTTAATTTTTTTACAAAGGTTGTTATGATTAGACTTAATTCAATAGCAGATCATGTTGTACGGCAATCTTAAACAGCTTCATGCAAGGAACAAACATCCTAGATGGTGTAGTAATTCTGCATGAAACTATCCATTAACTACACTCAAAAAACTAGATGGTGTACTGTTCAAGGTTGACTTTGAGAAGACTTACGATAAAGTTACTTGGTCTTTCCTTCAACAAACAGTCCGTATGAAAGGTTTTTTGAAAGAGTGGCATGCTCTCATACAATTTTTTGTGTCTGGTGGTAGTGTGTCCATAAATGTCAATGATGACATCGACAAATACTTCCAGACAAAGAAAGGACCGAGACAAGGGGATCCACTATCGCTTATACTATTTAGCATAGAGGCTGATATATTGGCTATTCTTATTGATAGTGCCAAGGCTGATGGCCAAATTGAAGGATTAGTTCCCCATCTGGTAGATGGTGGCCTCTCCATTCTTCAATACACTAACGATACAATCCTATTTATGGTGCATGATCTAGAGAAAGCTAAGAATCTGAAATTAATATTATCAGCATTTGAGCAACTCTCGGGATTGAAAATTAACTTCCATAAGAGTGACTTGTATTGTTTTGGCGAGGCCAACAACAATGCCCATCTATATGCTGATTTATTCGGCTGTGTCATGGGAAATTTCCAATCAACTATCAAGGAATATCGATACATTATCGACGCCTCAAGGTAACTCAATGGAAAATTGTTGAGAAAAGGATCCAAACACGTCTTAATAGTTGGAAAGGTAAATTATTATCCCTTGGCGAAAGAATTGTACTCATAAATTCAGTACTTACCAAGATGGTATATGATCTCGGTCTTTCAGCTACCAAAAGGGGTCTTGAAGAAAGTGGATTATTTCCGCTCAAGATTCTTTTAGCAAGGGGATAATGAGAAAAAGAAATATCAACTTGCCAGCTAGAATGTGGTTTGCCGATCAAAGGAATACGGTGGAATTGGCATTCATGATTTGCAAGTCAAAAACACCATGCTCCTAGGTAAATGGTTGTTTAAACTTCTTACAGAAGAAGGTGTATGGCAAACCATTCTATGGAGGAAGTATGTTGGTTCCAAATTTGTGTCTCAAGTGGTTTGGAAACCTATGGATTCACACTTTTGGGCTGGACTAATGGCATCCAAAAAACATTTCTTCCATTTTTGTGCTTTCAATATTAAGGATGGATCACATATTAGGTTCTGGGAAGATAAATGGCTTGGCCAAACTTCACTTCGAGAACAATATCCTACTCTATATTCAATTGTTAGTCA
The DNA here is from genome assembly GCA_030063025.1 of Avena longiglumis. Lineage (NCBI taxonomy): Eukaryota > Viridiplantae > Streptophyta > Magnoliopsida > Poales > Poaceae > Avena > Avena longiglumis. Next base: position 29,225,434 of record CP125973.1, read on the forward strand.
TAAAGGGGATACAGTTTCCACGGTAATGGATTCCAATCCTCCTAATATCTCTTTCAAAAGAAGTCTCATAGGTCCTAGAATGGTATCCTGGAACAATCTCTTATTGAGACTATCCACAACACAGCTGTTGGAGGGTGTGGACAAATTCAAATGGAAAGTACTATAGAGTGGTAAATTTTCCGTTGATTCTTTGTATAGAGCTTTGATACAACCGGATATTCAAGTTGATGATAATAGTAAAATCTGGGAAATGAAAATACCCCTTAAAAGGAAAATATTCACTTGGTATCTCCGTAAAGGGGTTATTCTTACAAAATATAATCTTGTTAAGAGAAATTGGCAGGGAAGTACACAATGTGTTTTTTTGTCATCACAATGAGACAATTCAGCATTTATTCTTCCAATGTAAATTTTCTCGTGCTATATGGTCAATCATCCAAGTAGCCTCTGGTTTATCTCCTCCTTGCTTGGTAGACAATGTTTTTGGCAACTGGTTGCATGGGATTGAGGATAAATATGGGAATGTGATTATGGTGGGGCGCTTGCTATTATTTGGTCGCTTTTGCTATGTAGGAATGATGAGATTTTTAATAACGTGGCGTCTTCTCCTCTGCGGGTTATCTATCGAGCTACGGCTATACTCCGATCATGGACTACTCTCCAACGTATGGAGTTTCGTGACTTGTTTGTGGAGGGTGTACACAATATGAGGACACGAGAAGGATATTTTCTCCGACATGGATGTCGGTGATATGTTGATAGATCTGTCATAGCTAGAGGTCATTATGCTATCAACATGTTTTTGTAATTCTCGTACTTTTGTTTTGGTCATAAGGTGTGTACTTGATCGGCTGTGTGCATCCTAGTTATGCAGAGGCCGGGTGTAAACTTTACTGTAAGTAATAAAGTGCCCATTCCAAAAAAAACGTAAACACACCCATGCACTAGTAGAAAACGGGCCTTTCGTTGGCTCGCTCCCAGAGCATTTGTCCCGGTCGCGCCACGAACCTGGACTAATGCTCGCATTCGTTCCAGTTCGAGCGACCGGAGCATTGCTCTGGAGCCAGGGGCATTGGTCCTAGTTCGTAAGGGACCATTTGTTCTAGTTTGTGACACAAACCTGGACTAAAGGTGTGCGGCAAGACATGTGTCCTACCGCACACCTTTAGTCCTAGTTTATGTCACAAACCGGGACAAATAGTCTTCCTGCCTATAAATACGCATCCAACCCTCTCCCTCCCTCCTTTGTTTTTTCTTAGTGGAAGGTGCTCGATGTGTGTGTTATTTTTTCCCTATGCACATGAGGTGTTCGCTGAAATTCCTGAGTGAATGATGCCGCTTTATTTCACATAAAACAAAAATGATATGAGGTGCCTAAGCCACACTTGATCTTTGTCCTCTCTCTTTCCTCCTTGATCGAGGTCAGCAACCTTATCCTTTCATCTGTCATCGACACAATGCATGTGTCGGTGTAAAGTGGTCATTTCACTATTCATGATGTTCTGTAATGGTTTTTGATAAACTTAATTATATGATGCAGATGAACAGACGAGAATGGATGTACGGTGACCGACGTGAATCCGAGTATATTAAGGGTGTGGATAAATTTATCCATGTGGCTAAGGCAAACAAAGAGAATGGTTTTATGTGTTGTCCATGTGTTAAATGTTGGAACGACAAGGAGTAGTCTTCCTCGAAAATCATTCACGGCCACCTGGTTCGAAAAGGTTTCATGCCCGGCCATAATTGTTGTACCAAGCACGAAGAAAGAGGAGTTATGATGGCAGACAATGAAGAAGAAGAGGATGATAATAACAACTATCCTATGTTTCCTGAATACGGTGATACTGCAATGGAATACAATGAAGAGGAAGGAGGTGAAGAACGGGCATCAGATGAGCCTGCTGATGATCTTGGTTGGGTCATTTCTGATGCAAAGCGAGATTGTGAAACAGAAAAGGGGAAGTTGGAGTTGGAGGACATGTCAGAGGATCACAAAAAATTGTTGTACCCAAATTACAAAGATGGCAGCACAAAGCTTGGTACCACACTGGAATTGTTAAGATAGAAGGCAAAGACTGGTTTATCTGACAAGGGATTTGAGAAGTTACTGAAAATAATGAAGCCAAAGCTTCCAAAGGATAACAAATTTCCTGAGAGTACTTACGAAGCAAAGAAGACTCACTGCCCTCTAGGATTAGATGTGTCGAAGATACATGCATGCATTAATGACTGCATCCTCTACCGTGGTGAGGAGTACGAGAATTTTGATAAATGTCTGGTATGCGCTGCACTTTGAGATAAGATCAGACGATATGAACATGGTGATGTTAAGGGCGATGATGAGTGATGGCTCAGTTGATGTGGAGCCTGTTGGGAACCCCGAGAGCAAGGTGTGAAGCAGCACAACAGCAAGTCTTCCCTCAGTAAGAAACCGAGGTTATCGAACCAGTAGGAGGAAGGAAACATCACACAGGTGTTGCAAACAACGTGGAAACCTGCACAACACAAACTCAAGACTTTGCCCCAACTAACAGTGAGGTTGTCAATCTCACAGGTTGTTGTAACAAAGGATTAATTGTATGGTGTGGAAGGTGATGATGGTTTGTAGCAAGTAAACAATAACAGTGGAAGATGTATCAATGGTAAAGATTGGACCGGGCTCCATAGTTCACTAGAGGTGCTCTCCTTAGATAAACAACATGATATGAAGGGTAAACAAATTACATTAGGGCAATTGACAGGAACTGAGCAAGGCATAACAATGCAATACTAGACAAAAAGATCCTATGAGATTCGATTGGGTAATACAACAAGATACATAGACCGCCATCCAACTACATCTATGACTAGAAGCCCACCTTCAGGTTATCATCCGAACCCCCTCTAGTATTAAGTTGCAAGCAACAGACAACTGCTTTAAGCAAAGTGTGTAAGGTAAACAATCCACTTGTTCCATCAACAAGATACCGTTGTTTTCTCCCTAGTGGCAATAGCACATCTACAACCGAAGAGATTTATGTCACTTCCCTTGGAAACTAGAGGCATGAACCCACTATCGAGCATAAATACCCCCTCTTGGAGTCACTAGCAACTACTTGGCCAAGATAGCTACTAACAACGGAGAGCATGCAAGATCACAAAAAACACAGACATGATAGAATCAAATAGACAAAACCATTAATCAATCTGACATAGTAATCTCAATATCCACCGGATCCCCGCAAACACAACATGCATGATTACAAATAGATTAGATCTTGATCATGAATGGAGCTCACAAGATCTATACATGAAAGCACAAGGATGATATACAACCATCTAGCTACTACATGGACTCGTAGTCCAAGGTGGAACTACTCACGCTTCATACCGGAGAAGAAGGCCTCCGGGATGATCTCCCCTCCGGCAGGGTGCCGAGAAGAACTTCAGATCCCCCCGATCTAGGGATGATGGTGGCAGCGGCTAGAGACGGTTTCGTGGAGTTTTGATCGGGTGCCTAGGGTTTATGCATCAGGGGCTTCTTATAGGCGAAGAGGCGAGGCTGGGAGGGGGCCAGGGGGCACACCCTGCCCAGGCGCGGGCCAGGCTTGGACGCGCTTAGGGGGTTCTGGCCGCCCTGTGGCGTCCCTCCGTATCTCCTCTGGACTTCTTGTTGCCCACGGTAAAATATTGACTTTGGCTTTTGTCCCGTCCAATTTCGAGAATATTGATTTTCTGCCTTTCTGGAACTAAAAACAGAAGAAAACAGGCAACTGGCACCGCCGCAACTTGTTAATAGGTTAGTTCCAGAAAACATATAAAAACACCTCAAAGTGTAGACAAAGCAAAGCAAAGTAGATACTAAACAAGAACGGAACATAAAAATTATAGATACGTTTCCGACGTATCAAGCATCCCCAAGCTTAACTCCTGCTCGTCCTCGAGTAGGTAAGTGATAAAACAATAATTTTTGAGGTGACATGCACCTTCACAATAAAGATCAAACCAATTGCAAGCATTGAAAGCTAGGATCAAAGAACTCTAAACATGTGCAATAAAGATGGAGTTCTAACAATAATACAAAGTAACTATGCATGCAACATGAAAGGCTACAAACAAAGATCATGGATAGCATGCATTGAAAAATATTTGTTTGTTTCACAAATAGAAAACATGGCATAGTGGCAATCATCTTGTCCCTCATAGAGTAGCAAATAGATGCATAGGACACCTTCAAATTTCATAAGAGTGACTAGATAAAATATCACAAGAACAAGTAATATCAACAATATGCATCAATCAATAAGTTTGGGGACAATGCACGTAGAACTAAGAATGGCAACTATGCTCTCTTAATGGTGCCTAAAGGTAGAAGGTGGAGACTCAACATAACAGTGGAAGAAAGGCCTTTCATAAAGGAAGAAGGGATTTCAAGTTTCAAAAAGAGCTTCCAAAAATTATTGTACCTGTTAGCTTGCAGCCCTCATTTCCCCTATCATAAACATCTTGAAGTGATTAAGGTTAAAGTGAATAAAACTATGGAGTATATTCTTGACAAAGTATAAGTTGGCAATATCATGTCCCTTGAATATGAGGGCCACACCTCATGATACTCAACTTCAGTCACCTGTAAGTTCTTGTCATTGTAAGTACATGCGTATCATAGAGAACCGCCAACGGGGTACCCCTTGCACATGGTACAGGAGCTATCCCATAACCAAAATGACAAGGCAAGCAGACAATGAGCATCTCATCAATCTTTTTATTTACTATGTGCATAGCTTTTTATTGAGGATGCTTCACAGATATCTCATTATGGTGATGATGCAAGTTTCCACCATGATTAGGCATGGCTTAGGCTAGTGGCCTAGGCGTTTCTCTAACACAAAATACATAACTCCATGGACTTACAAGCTCCCTTTTTATTTCACACTGGTGACATCCATAGACAAAAGATCATGATATCAACTGTGTACAAAGTACAAGTGCAATATTGAAAACGTTCCCCGTGACATCATGGTTCTGCTAATTCCAATGTATAAGTGCAAGAATATACAACATAGACGATACAATTGTTCAAGTTTTTTAGGGGCAAGGAATATAAAGTGTGCCATCAAGTTCATGAGGGCTTTAATCACTAAGTTTTCACATAACAAAATACTTTTTAATTGGAAGATAGCTGAAAACAAGAATATACTTGGAATGGTGTAACACACCACGCATAGGAATTTATAGTGGACACTTTGGAATAACTTTGGTTTCTTGGGAGTTGGAAGCATGAGTAGAGCTTACTCATACAAGGGGAGGCAGCAAAAGACTAGGAGCAACCAACTAAGAGATAATAATGGCCATAATCATGCAGAGCGACAAAACATTATTAATCAAAGCATAGAGTGGTACTACAAGTCAAGGACTAAATGATCATAGAGGCTATGGTGACTTGTTCATAGTCATAACATGGTGTGAGCATGTGCCAAGTCAACCCAAACAAAACATCAAAGGAGAAAACAACAATACTATGCTTTTGTATGCTCAAACAACGCATGATCCTCTCAAGGCACACTAAGCACTCTCAATGACTTGGAGCAATTCATGCTACAGAAATAATTACTAAGCATAAGGTCAATACAACGCCTACCATGACATGCTAAATTCTAAGTCACGGTCAATGCAAGCTCCTCTTGCACTTCTCAAGCAAGAACTTTCTACTCCTTTCCAACACCAATCGACTTATTTGAAATAACACAGCGAGAACGGGGGTCCAAACTACTTTATTCAAGAAAACTAAACAAACTAATCAAATCAAACTAAAACTAAGATGCTCCAAGAACAACACAACAGTGCATGAAACAATAAAAACGAAGTGTCTAGACAGACCTGAGCTTTTTATTAATGAAGAAGGGGATGCCTTGGGCATCCCCAAGCTTTGACGCTTGTACCTATTGGATATTTCTTGGGGTGAAACCATGGTGGAATCCCCAAGCTTGAGCTTTTGTCCATTCTTCGTCTCATTACATCATTCTCTCTCTACACCTGAAATTTTTCCTTCATACAAAACTTCACACAATCTTCATTAGCAACATTAGTGTATTCAAAAGATAATAGACCCTTGGGTTTAGCTTTAGAACAGCAAAACTTCCACTAAAAACACAAGCTACTGAAGCAAATTCCTTTAAAAATCTCAATTCCCCAAAAGAGAACACAAAAAAGAAATCGATAAGAAGCAAATGCAAATAATGGTAGAAATCTGTCAAAACAGACCAGCAGGTAGAAACCAATTTTTTCAAAAATATTTTGTTGCTCAAATCAAAAAGTATCGATCTAAATAAAGTTATCTAACATACTGGGGGATTTATTCGTAAAATATCAGCTCAATGCGACTTACAGAGACACCTCACGAATTTTTATGGTGGAGGACAGAAATCTGTTTCGGGACAGCTACTCCCCAAGTCTTACTTCCCTCTCATTAGAGGTCATTCTTGGCACAAAAAGCAAACAAAAAGGATAAGGAGAGGTCATTACTGAATTAATAACTTCCAAGACTTAAGGAAACTCTTGGTTATCTTCCAACAAGTACTTTTCTTTAACGCCTTTAAGTTAGGCACAAGAAGCAAGAAAATCAAGTATTTTCAAATGAAGCATGAAGATCAATACTTGCAAAGTCTTCAACTATGAAAGGTATCTCATCGAAATGAGTTTTGGAGGATCCCTTCTCATCCCTCTTTGGTTTACTACTTTCATCAAAAAGATTTTCAGGAGCAATCTAATCAAAATTATTTTCAAAGGCCTCATGCATTCCAACAAGCTTAAAGGGTATGGGTATCTTGAATTCTTCTCTATGTTTGGTTTTATCTGAAGTACCCACAACATCTGCACATGAGCCTAGCATATTGAAGCGCTCAAAGACCTTTTTGGCTTCCCTGGCAACATCATTGAACTCTTTTAGTAAAGTTTCAAGAATGAATCCTCTCTTTTCAGCATTCTTTTCTTCTTTTAGTTTTAGGAACAAAATTTGCATCATGGGGTTAAGGCTAACAAACCTAGCCTCCAACATATGAACAAAAGAAGTTGCAACAATCTCATAATTAGTTGCAAGTTCCACTATATATATCCTCAATATCCTCATGCTTGCTAACATGATTAAAGAATTCTTCAATATTATCTTTCCCAATTATGGAGCCACTACCTATTGTGAGATCCTTCATGACGAACTTGGGGAACAACATGGTGAGCTAGGGCAAGGTGGCAACTAGAGTAGGAACTAATTTTTGTTGTGTTTTTGAATAGAGAAAGCAAACCAACTAAACTAATTTTTTTTGGAGTTTTTGATAAAAAGAGGCAAACAAAACCAAACAAAAGAAACTAAGCAAAAAAAACAAAGTAAAGAGAAAGGAAGTGGAGGACTCCCCTTGTGAAGACGTCCTTAGCCTCCCTGGCAACGGCGCCAGAAAACTTGTTGATGGCTCAGTTGATGTGGAGCCTGTTGGGAACCCCAAGAGCAAGGTGTGAAGCAGCACAACAGCAAGTCTTCCCTTAGTAAGAAACCGAGGTTATGAAACCAGTAGGAGGAAGAAAACGTCACACAGGTGTTGCAAGCAACATGGAAACCTGCACAACACAAACTCAAGACTTTGCCCCAACTAATAGTGAGGTTGTCAATCTCACCGATTGTTGTAACAAAGGATTAACTGTATGGTGTGGAAGGTGATGATGGTTTGTAGATAGTAAACAGTAACAGTGGAAGATGTATCAATGGTAAAGATTGGACCGGGGTCCATAGTTCACTAGAGGTGCTCTCCTTAGATAAACAACATGGCATGAAGGGTAAACAAATTACAGCAGGGAAATTGACAGGAATTGAGCAAGGCATAACAATGCAATACTAGAAAAAAAGATCCTATGAGATTCGATTGGGAAATACAACAATATACATAGACCGCCATCCAACTGCATCTATGACTAGAAGTCCACCTTCAGGTTATCATCCGAACCCCCTCCCGTATTAAGTTGCAAGCAACAGACAATTGCTTTAAGCAAAGTGTGTAAGGTAAACAATCCACTTGTTCCATGAACAAGAGACCGTTGTTTTCTCCCTAGTGGCAACATCACATCTACAACCGAAGATATTTCTGTCACTTCCCTTGGAAACTAGAGGCATGAACCCACTATCGAGCATAAATACCCCCTCTTGGAGTCACTAGCAACTACTTGGGCAAGATAGCTACTAACAATGGAGAGCATGCAAGATCACAAACAACACAGACATGATAGAATCAAATAGATAAAACCATTAATCAATCTGCCATAGTAATATCAATATCCATCGGATCCCCGCAAACACAACATGCATGATTACAAATAGATTAGATCTTGATCATGAACGGAGCTCACAATATCTATACATGAAAGCACAAGGAGGAGATACAACCATCTAGCTACTACATGGACCCGTAGTCCAAGGTGGAACTACTCACGCTTCATACCAGAGAAGAAGGCCTCCGGGATGATCTCCCTTACTGCAGGGTGCCGGGAAGAACTTCAGATCCCCTCGATCTAGGGACGATGATGGCGGCGGCTACAGACGGTTTCGTGGAGTTTTGATCGGATGCCTTGGGTTTCTGCATCGGGGGATTTTTATAGGCGAAGAGGCGAGGATGGGAGGCGGCAGGGGGCCACACCACTTGCGTGAGCAGGCTTTGCCACGCCTAGTGGGGTCTGGCCGTGATACGTCGGAAACGTATCTATAATTTTTTATGTTCCATGCTTGTTTTGTATCTACTTTGCTTTGCTTTGTCTACACTTTGAGGTGTTTTTATATATTTTCTGGAACTAACCTATTAACAAGTCGACATAGTGCCAGTTGCCTGTTTTCTTCTATTTTTGGTTCCAGAAAGGCAGAAAATCAATATTCTCGGAATTGGACGGGACAAAAGCCAAAGTCAATATTTTACCGTGGGGGACACGAAGACAGAAGACGAGATGGAGAAGCGAACTAGGGTGGCCAGACCCCCCTAGGCGCGGGTGGGCCCACCCCGCTCCTGGGTAGGGTGTGGGGCCCCTGGCCGCCTCGCTTGCCTCTTCGCCTATAAGAAGCCCCAATGCAGAAACCTAGGACCCGATCAAACTCCACGAAAGCCGTGCATGCCACCACCATCGTCCCTAGATCGGAGGGATCTGAAGTTCTTCCCAGCACCCTGCTAGAGGGGAGATCGTCTCCGAGGCCTTCTTCTCCGGTATGATGTGTGAGTAGTTCCACCTTGGACTACGGGTCCATGTAGTATCTAGATGGTTGTGTATCCTCCTTGTGCTTTCATGTATAGATCTTGTGAGCTCCGTTCATGATCAAGATCTAATCTGTTTGTAATCATGCATGTTGTGTTTGCAGGGATGCGATGGATATTTAGATTTTTATGTTAGATTGATTAATGATTTTGTCTGATGATTCTATCATGTATGTGTTGTTTGTGATCTCGTTGCTTGCAACTATCTTTTGGAGGGAGTTCGAATGATAACCCAAAGGTGGACTTCTAGTCATAGATGTAGTTGGATGGCGGTCTAAGTATCTTGTTATATTGCCCAATCGAATCTCATAGGATATTTTTGTCTGATATTGCATTCTTATGCCTTGCTCTGTCAATTGTCCTTTGTAACTTTTTACCTTCATGCCATGTTGTTTATCTAAGGAGAGCACCTCTAGTGAACTATGGACCCAAATTCAATCTTTACCATTGATACATCTTCCTCGTTACTTGTTTACTTGCAAACCACCATTACTCCACACCATCGTTTAATCCTTTGTTAGAGCAAAACCGTGAGCTTGACAACCTCAACGATTAGTTGGGGCAAAGTCTTGAGTTTGTGATGTGTGGTCTCGCGTGCTTGCAACACCTGTGACATTTCCTTCCTCCTACTAGTTTGATAACCTCGGTTCTTCGAGGAAAACTTGCTACTATGCTACTTCACACCTTGCTCTTGGGGTTCCCAAGTGCTCTCAGCATCAACAAGCTTTTTTTTGTTCTTGGGGAGGCTAAGGACGTCTTCACAAGGGAGACCTCCACTTCCTTCTCTTTACTTTGTTTTTAGTTTGGTTTGCTTTTTTTTTTCAAAACACAAAAAAATTAGTTCTGCTCTAATTCTTCTTCTTGTTTTGGCTTGCCCACCTTTGCCAAAATGAACTCTCCGAGAACACCAAATTGTGTGACTTCACTAGCACCAACAACAATGATTTCCTTAACAAACCTATTGCTCCACCTGCTCGATGCTACCTTTATGAAATTAAGCTGCTTTGTTGAATCTTGTGATGAGAGCAATTTTACCGTGCTAGTTCGATGATGTTCTTTGCCCATCTCAATAGTTTTGTTGAACTTTGTGAGATGCGTGAAGTATAAAGATGTAGATGGAGATATTACTAAGCTCAAGCCTTTTCTTTCTCCTTGAGAGGAAAAGCTAAAGAGTGGTTGCTATCTTTGCCTAGAAATAGTATTGATTCTTGGACTAAGTGCAAAGATGCTTTTATTGGAAAGTACTACCCTCCTAAGATTATATCTATGAGAAGTGACATTATGAAATTTAAACAACTTGATAATGAGCATGTTGCTTAATCTTGGGAAATAATGAAATCTTTGGTTAAGAATTGTCCCACTCATGGACTCTATGCTTGGATGATTATCTAGACTTTTTATGCAGGTTTGAATTTCTCCTCAAGAAATCGGTTGGATTCAGCTGTTGGAGGCACCTTTATGGGCCTCACTTTGGGTGCTGCAACAAAGCTCCTTGATAATATGATGGTTAACTACTCTGAATGGCACACTGAAAGAGCTCCACATGGTAAGAAGGTAAATTCTGTTGAAGAAACCTCCTCTTTGAGTGATAAGATTGATGTTATTATGGCTATGCTTGTTAATGGGAAAGCTCCTCTAGATCCTAATAGTGTTCCCTTCGCCTCTTTGGTTGCTCAAGAAGAGAAAGTTGATGTGAACTTCATTAGAAACAACAATTTTGGCAACAATACTTATGGTAATTATAGGCCTTATCCTCCTAGTGGAAGTGCTTATTATGGTAGATCCGGAATGCCTAGTGAAGAAAGGATTCTAGAAGTAGAGAGATCCACTAAGAATTTTATGCAGATGCAATATGAGCAAAATAAGATTTTCACTAAAACTATGGAGGAACAATCTATTATCTTGAAAAACATTAGTCATCAGCTTGAGAATCTGAATAGAGAAATTCCTAGTTTATAGTCAAAAAAATTGAGTGCTGAGAAAAATATATCCTCTTTATCTGAAGCTTAGTCCTCCTTGATTAATAAAATGGCTGCTAAACCTGAAACCATGGAAAGTACCTTTGCTGCTACTCATGCCATACAAGTTACTATTGATGAAAATGTTAGATTGTTAGCTCAACTTCATGCTAAGTGGGAAAGGGAAGCTGAAATTAATAGAAACAATAGTGTGTGCACCATCACCACTAAACCACAAGTAGTGCATGTTCCTCCTCCTACTATGCCTAAGCCTACTGAGCCTACTACTAGTGATGCTAAGTTTGATTTTGATGTAGATGGTTGCAATATTTCTAAACTGATTATGTTCCTGCAAAAGCTTGCTAGAAGTCCTGATGCTAGTGATATGCATGTTGCTTTCACCAAACACATTACAGATGGTCTTGTTAAGATTAAGGAAGAGAAGTTAAAACACAAAGATTCTATTCGTAGAAAAGTAGAAGATAGTTGGGAACCCATTATTAATGTGCAAGTGAATGACTTTGATCTCAAAGTTCATGTGATCTTGGTTCTAGTGTCTCTATTATGCCTAGAAAGATTTGTGAAATGCTTGATTTGCCACCTTTGGAAGATTGTTATTTGGATATCCCACTTAATGATAATGCTAAAAAGAAACTCATGGGGAGTGTTAATGATGTTCCCATTATGGTTAACAATGCTTATGTCCCTGTGGATTTCTATGTTTTGGATGTTGAATACAAAGCTTCTTGTCATATTACTTTGGGAAGACCTTTTCTTAGAACAGTTGGTACCATCATTGATATGAAAGAAGGCACCATTAAATATCATTTTCCATTCAAGAAAGGTATTGAACACTTCCCTATGAGGAGATAGAAGTTGCTTTTTGCTTCTCCTTTGAAAGCAAGGTTTGATGTTAATGCTTCCTCATTTGAAAATACTTGATTCTTCTTGCTTCTTGTGCCTAACTTAAAGGCGTTAAATAAAAGTACTTGTTGGGAGATAACCCAAGAGTTTACTTAAGTCTTGGAAGTTATTAATTCAGTAATGACCTATTCTTATCCTTTTTGTTTGCTTTTTGTGCCAAGAATGACCTTTAATGAGAGGGAAGTAAGATTTGGGGAGTTTCTGTCCTCCACCATAAAAATTCGTGAGGAGTATATGTAACTCAGATTAGGCTGGTAATTTACAAATAAATCCCCCGGTATGTTAGATAACTTTTGTTCGTTCAACACTTTTTGATTTGAGCAACAGAAGATTTTCGAAAAAATTGGTTTCTACCTACTGGTCTGTTTTGAAAATTTTCTGCCATTATTTGCATTTGCTTCTTATTGATTCCTTTTTGAGTTATCTTTTGGGGAATTGAGCTTTTTGAAGGAGTTACTATAGTAGCTTGTAATTTTATTGAAAAGTTTTGCTATTCCAAATCTTTGTCTAAGGTCTAATATCTTTTGAATAAACTAATATTGCTAATGAAGATTGTGTGAAGTGTTGTATGAAGGAAAAAAATCAGGTGTAGAGAGAGATTGATGCAATGAGATGAAGAATGGACAAAATCTCAAGCTTGGGGATGCCACCATGGTATCACACCAAGAAATATCCAAGAGGTATAAGCATCAAAGCTCGGGGATGCCCAAGGCATCCCCTTCTTCATCAATAAAAAGCTCAGGTCTGTCTAGACACTTCGTTTTTATTGTTTCATGCACAGTTGTGTTGTTCTTGGAGCGTCTTCATTTTTCTTTTGCTTTGCTTAGCTTGTTTAGTTTGCTTGAATAAAGTAGTTTGGACCCCCGTTCTCACTGTGTTGTTTCAAATAAGTTGCTTGGTGTTGGATAGGAGTAGGAAGTTCCTGCTTGAAAGTGCAAGAGGAGCTTGCATTGGTGTGACTTATACTTTAGCATGACATGCTAGGTTTTGTTTTGACCTGATGCTTAGTGATTATTGTTGTAGCATGTCTTGTTCCAAACAATTGGGATTGCTTAGTGTGCCTTGAAGAAATTATGTGTTGTTTTAGCATGCAAAAGCATAGTATTATGGTATTCTCCTTTGATGCTCTGTTTGGGTTGACTTGGCACATGCTCACACCATGTTATGACTATAACAAGTCACCATAGCCTCTGTGATCACTTAGTCCTTGACTTGTAGTACCACTCTATGCTTTGATTAGTAATGTTTTGTCGCTTTGCATGATTATGGCCACTATTGCTCTCTTAGTTGGTTGCTCCCGCCTTTTGCTAGCCTCCACTTGTATAAGTAAGCTCTACTCATGCTTCCAACTCCCAAGAAACCCAGTTATTCCCAAGTGTCCACTATAAACTCCTATGCATAGTGTGTTACACCATTCCAAGTATATTCTTGTTTTCACGTACCTTCCAATTAAAAACTACTTTGTTATGTGAAAACTTGGTGATTAAAGCCCTCACGAACTTGATGGCACACTTTATATTCTTTGCCCCTAATAAACTTGAACTATTGTGTCATCTATGTTGTATATGCTTGCACGTATACATTGGAATTAGCAGAACCATTTTGTCATGGGGAATGTTTTCAACATTGCACTTGTACTTTGTACTTAGTTGATATCATGCTCTTTTGTATATGGATGTCACCGGTGTGAAATAAAGAGGGAACTTGTAAGTCCATGGAGTATGTATTTTGTGTTAGAAAAATGCCTGGGCCGCTAGCCTAAGCCATGCCTAATCATGGTGGAAACTTGCAGCATCACCATAGTGAGTTATCTATGAAGCATCATCAATAAAAAGCTATGCACATAGTAAATAAAAAGATCGCTGAGATGCTCATTGTCTGCTTGCCTTGTCATTTTGGTTATGGGATAGCTCCTGTACCATGTGCAAGGGGTACCCCGTTGGCGGTTCTCTATGATACGCATGTACTTACAATGACAAAAACTTACAGGTGACTGAAGTTGAGTAGCATGAGGTGTGGCCCTCGTATTCAAGGGACTTGAGATGGCCAACTTATACTTTGTCAAGCATATACTTCATAGTTTGTTCACTTTAACCTTAATCACTTCAAGATGCTTATGATAGGGGCAATGAGGGCTGAAAGCTGACAAGTACCACAATTTTTGGAAGCTCTTTTTGAAACTTGAAATCCCTGATTCCCTTTATGAAGGGTCTTTCTTCCACTATTATTGAGTCTCCACCTTCTACCTTTAGGCACCATTAAGAGAGCATAGTTACCATTTTGTGTGCAGTGTCCCAAAACTTATTGATTGATGCATATTGTGATATCACTTGTTCTTGTGCTATTTGTTTCTAGTCACCCTTGTGAACTTTGGAGGTGTCCTATGCATCTATTTGCTACTCTATGAGGGACAAGCTGATTGCCACAATGCCATGTTTTCTGTATGTGAAACAAACAAACGTTTTTCAATGTATGTTATTCATGATCTTTGTTTGTAGCCTTTCATGTTGCATGCTTAGTTACTTCTTCTTATTGTTAGAACTACATCTTTCATGCACATGTTTAGAGTTCTTTGATTCCAGGTTTTAATGCTTGCAAATGGTTTGATCTTGGTTTTGACGGTGCATGTCACCTCAAAAATTATTCTTTTATCACTTACCTACTCGAGGACGAGCGGGAGTTAAGCTTGGGGGTGCTTGATACGTCGGAAACATATCTATAATTTTTTATGTTCCAAGCTTGTTAAGTATCTACTTTGCTTTGCCTTGTCTACACTTTGAGGTGTTTTTATATATTTTCTAGAACTAACCTATTAACAAGTTGCCACGATTGCTGTTTTCTTTCTTTGGTTCGAGAAAAGGAAAATCAATATTCTCGGAATTGGACGGGACAAAAGCCAAAGTCAATATTTTACCTGGGGGACACGAAGACAAAAGATGAGACGGAGAAGCGAACCAGGGCGGCCAGACCCCCCCCCTAGGCGCGGGTGGGCCCACCCCGCGCCTGGGTAGGGTGTGCGGCCCCTGGCCGCCTCCCAGCCTCGCCTCTTCACCTATAAGAAGCCTCCGATGGAGAAACCCTAGGATCCGATCAAAACTGCACGAAACCGTCTGTAGCCGCCGCCACCATCGTCCCTAGATCGGGGGGATCTGAAGTTCTTCGCGGCACCCTGCCGGAGGGGAGATCATTCCGGAGGCCTTCTTCTCCGGTATGATGCGTGAGTAGTTCCACCTTGGACTACGGGTCCATGTAGTAGCTAGATGGTTGTATCTCCTCCTTGTGCTTTCATGTATAGATCTTGTGAGCTCCGTTCATGATAAAGATCTAATCTATTTGTAATCATGCATGTTGTGTTTGTGGGGATCCAATGGATATTGAGATTACTATGTCAGATTGATTAATGGTTTTGTCTATTTGATTCTATCATGTCTGTGTTGTTTGTGATCTTGCATGCTCTCCGTTGTTAGTAGCTATCTTGGCCAAGTAGTTGCTAGTGACTCCAAGAGGGGTTATTTATGCTCGATAGTGGGTTCATGCCTCTAGTTTCCATGGGAAGTGACAGAAATCTCTTCAGTTGTAGATGTGTTGTTGCCACTAGGGAGAAAACAACGGTCTCTTGTTCATGGAACAAGTGGATAGTTTACCTTACACACTTTTCTTAAAGAACTTGTATGTTGCTTGCAACTTAATACTGGAGGGGGTTCGGATGATAACCCAAAGGTGGACTTCTAGTCATAGACGCAGTTGGATGGCGGTCTATGTATCTTGTTGTATTACCCAATCGAATCTCATAGGATCTTTTTTTCTGGTATTGCATTGTATGCCTTGCTTAGTTCCTGTAAATTGCACTGCTGTAATTTGTTTACCCTTCATGACATGTTGTTTATCTAAGGAGAGCACCTCTAGTGAAATATGGACCCCGATCCAATCTTTACCATTGATACATCTTCCACTGTTACTTGTTTACTTGCTGCAAACCTCCATTACCTTCCACAGCATATGTTTAATCCTTTGTTACAGCAAACCGGTGAGCTTGACAACCTCACTGATTAGTTGGGGCAAAGTCTTGAGTTTGTGTTGTGCAGGTCTCCGCATTGCTTGCAACACCTGTGTGACATTTCCTTCCTCCTACTGGTTCGATAACCTCGGTTTCTTACTGAGGGAAAACTTGCTGATGTGCTTCTTCACACCTTTCTCTTGTGGTTCCCAACGAAGTGCTCTCAGGCATCAGGACGCCCTGTGGCGCCCCTCCGTCTCTCCTCTATACTTCGTGTTGCCCACGGTAAAATACTGACTTTGGCTTTTGTCCCATCCAATTCCGAGAATATTGATTTTCTGCCTTTCTGGAACCAAAAAAGAAGAAAACAGGCAACTGGCACTGTGGCAACTTGTTAATAGGATAGTTGCAGAAAACATATAAAAACACCTCAAAGTGTAGACAAAGCAAAACAAAGTAGATATAAACAAGCATGGAACATAAAAAATTATAGATACGTTTCCGACGTATCAATGAGCCCCCCAGGAAGAGGGTTCCTGCTCCTATAATACCACGGTTGAAATGTCTGTTTAGAAACAAAGAGCATGCCAGGTTGTTGCGATGGCACAAAGAAGACCGTTAAATACGGGAAGTTGAGACACCCCGCTGATGGGTCGTAGTGGAGAAAAATTGAGAGAGACTTCCCGGACTTTACAGGTGACGCAAGGAACTTATGGTTTAGTATAAGTACGGATAGCATGAATCCTTTTGGAAAGAAGAGCTGCAGTCACAGCACCTGGCATGTGAATCTATATATCTACAACCTTCCTCCTTGGTTGTGCATGAAGTGTAAGTTCGTTATGATGCTAGTGCTCATCCAAGGCCCGAATCAACCCGACAATGACATTGATGTGTACCTAAGGCCATTAGTTGAAGAACTCTTACAGTTGTGGGGCAAAATAGTTTACGTTTATTGGATGAGCATAAACATGAGCCATTTAATCTACGAGCGTTGCTTTTCATAACCATCAATTATTGGCCTGCTGTTAGTAACCTTTCATGACAGACAAACAAGGTATACAAGGCATGCACGCATTTTTAGATAAGACTAAAAGTACATATTTGCATAAATGTAAGAAGGTTGTGTACCTGGGAAATCGTCGATGTCGTCCGACCAATCATCCTGTAAGAAATAAAGGCAAGCATTTCAAAGGTGAGGCAGATCACCGGAACAAGCCTGACCTCCATACTGATGATGATGTATTTGGTATGGTCAAGGACATAGAAGTAATCTTTGGAAAGGGTCCTGGCAGTCAATCTATTACGAACGACGTCGCTACCGGACACACGCCCATGTGCAAGAAGAAATCTATATTTTGGGAGCTACCCTATTGGAAAGTCCTACATGTCCAATCTTTAATCGACATGTTGCATGTGACGAAAAATCTTTGCGTGAACCTTCTAGGCTTGCTGGGCGTGTATGGGAAGACAAAAGATGCACGAGAAGCACAGGAGGACCAGCAACTTATGAAAGGCCCAGATAACATGCATACATAGAACAAGATGGATAAAGGGTGTCACTTAAGTCGTGCCAGCTATGCTCTTACCAAAGCTGAGAAGGAAATCTTTTTTGAAGTCCTTTACAGTATCAAGGTGTGTCTGGCTTCTCGTCTAATATAAAGTGGATAATAAATATGGCAGAGAAAAAATTCCAAAACCTGAAGTCTCTTGACTGGCACGTGATTATGACGCGGTTGCTTCTGGTTGCATTGAGGGGGCTTCTACCGAAAAATGTTTTTGGTTACAAAGGATGTTGTCCAATGTCGTGTTAGTTTTCAGTTGGTGTTCCCACCATATTTCTTCAATATTATGACGCATCACTTGGTTCACCTAGTGGAAGAGATTTCCATTCTAGGTCCTGTATTTCTATACAATATATTATCCTTTGGGAGGTTCATGAGAGTCTTAAAGAAATATGTTCACAACCGTGCTATGCCATAAGGAAGCATTTCCAAGGGATATGGAACAAAGGAGGTCATTGAGTTTTGTGTTGAATTTATTCCTAACCTTAAGCTGATTGGTGTTCCTGACTCACAGCATGAGGGGATACTGAGTGGAAAGGCACGCTAAGAAAGAAAGCAATGATATGTAGGGACATGCAATCTTTCACTCAAGAACACTACACACTTCTATAGAATTCCACCTTGGAAGCTCTGTATATCGAGGAACACAAGAATATTGTATGCTCCAACAACTCGGGGAAGCTTGACTCCTGGATTAGATATGAACACATGAAGACTTTCGACAGTTGGTTGCAAACACATCTCATGAATAACAACACTTTTGGAGATCAGCTCTATTTGTTGGCCGGGTCACCATATTCTACTATATTGAATTTCCAAGGGTATAAGATAAATAGGAATACATTTTACACGATCGCCCAAGATAAAAAGAGCACCAACCAAAACAGTGGTGTCCGCTTTGATGCAGCAGACGATAATGGGAAAAAGGACACATAGTATGGTTACATAGAGGAGATATGGGAACTTGACTATGGAGTTTATTTTAAGGTCCCTTTATCTTGATGCAAATGGGTCAACCTGAATGGAGAAGGGGTAAAGCAAGACCAGTTGTACGGAATGACAACAGTGGATCTCAATAATCTTGGTTAGAAAGACGAACCATTCGTCTTAGCCAATGATGTGGCTCAGGTTTTCTATGTGCAGGACATGTTGCGGTGACCCAACATACCACTACATGATGTAGTACACTATAGTCGTTGACATAACACCAATGAAGCACCATTCACTAGTATTACATCCCTCAGGGTGGTACAACAGAAACACAGCGGGTCCAATACATGACTACGGTTTACAACTTGTCTCTTTACAAAAGATCCAAAGAACACTCTAGGTTAAAAAAAGAGAAAACAACTTATTTTAAGAAGGACCAGAAATAATCAACTCATAACTATCTTGCATTGCTGCTATTGCAATACTCTATAGAAGTAGGTTCTATGGCTAGAGATTATATTCCTATCTAATCAGTAACTTCGTCTTCACTTCAGATGATGCATAATTTGCCTTTATTGACTTCATTGAAGACTTTGATCTGTTTAATGATGATCTCCTTGAGTATAAGTTGATGTAAACGTCGTTTGTTTTGGCTTTAGAATCTAGAAAGGGTAAAGAAGATACGTTGAGTACGAGCATACTCACCAAGTTCACTAAAAAGGATTGTCTGATGCACTAGCTACAGCCACATACCATAGGTCGTAGGCAATGCAGGTTTTCATAAACATTTCTTCAAAAGATGCTTTTATTCTAAAAAGTACGTTAGTCATCCTTCACAGGTTTACCAGAACTTTCGTGGAGTTCCTTTCCTGCAGCGTTCACAGCTCCTTCCCGGAACAGGGACTAACAAGTTATAGTTCTTACACTCTGCAGAGGTGCATTATTTTACCCATGAGATATCAAATCTTTGTTGCACAACTGGGCAGCTTATTCCCATCCAAAATTCTGTGATGTGGGGCACAGTAGATGATCCAAACCAATCATCGCCTCTCAGGACCCCATATGTCTACGTGATCCTCCAGGGCTGACTACACCTCCGTTAAGCCCCCTCCCGGGTAAGCGTAACCATGATGAGTTCCTAAAGACTTTATGAGCCGGTGATGCCCTGTCAAGCTCCATATAGGTTCGACTATACCACTGGCAGCCACTCATAGATAATCTAGACACCAAAATCGTAGGGCCTAAGGGTGCCTACCCATATGCTGGATCCTCGCAAGGAAACACATCGTCATGTTAAGGTCGTCTTGCCTACATACGAAAGGAAAAGGATATAGCTGACTACTCCATCCTATTCCAAATCTCATGGTTAACGCGTGATATATGGAGCAAGAATCACTGGCGACATTGGTTGTTAAATACTAGATAATATGTTCCTATACCACTGGAACTTTTATAATAGGTTATTACCTTTTGGTAAATAACCTATAATCATATTATTATGAAAATAGTGTTTTCTGAAATTTTTGAAATGGAGTTGATGACAATACTGGATTAGCAAATACTTTACAGAAAATAATCAAAGGACATGAGCAAGTGTGAACTTGCCTTTTGTAATTGCAAGATTATGCTCTTATGGTCTTCGAGTCAATATAAGATCCAATATCTGAAATTAGCATCATTGGTCCAGTAAGGACTAATGTTTAAAGAAACAATATGTTGTTATACATAAGTAATGTCGTGCATTTTATAACACTCCCGAAGTAAATTCCCATTAGTATAAGCAAGTTGAACTTAGGTGATTCTTTAAGAGTGGTTCCATCTTCAATTTGTTCTTCAAAAGTACATGAATTTATAAGAGATTTAAGTTTTTCACATATAGGATATAAAAGTAGAATATAGACTAATTTAAGATTGAGGTTAATTGCCATTTGGTGACTATGATGAGAGTCCTTGGGTTCAGTTATTAATAGTTGAAAGAACTATCATAGAGTTTGTTGTTTGAGCCCTGGATCTCGCTGAGACGCGATGAGGAATCGCCGCCGCACTGTTACATGAACCCGTCTGTGCTCTGTGGGATCGTTTGGGTTTTCCGTCCGCTTCGGATACGGTGAGACGCGGTCACTGGAGGGGTTCATATTCCATAGAAAAGGGCCCACTGTAGGCCCCGTTAGGTGCAATAATCCTACACCTACGGATGAATCTTACGGGCTGTTCTTTACGGACTGACATGGCGCCATGCCGTTGGTGCTGATTTTCTTCCTTCCTTATGTGGAGCCGTCTCTTGTTTTTTTCTCAATCAGCTGTAATAGGTGGTTGTCCGTAAGAATTATTTTGTAAAACCTGCCCATTGCTCCCGTTAGCTGACTCGTAACTATTCCCTCAGTTTCAAAATATAAGATGTTTTATAAAGTTAAAACATCTTATATTTTAAAACGGAGGAAGTACATGTTAGTAGTTTGCTCGTGTTAACGAAACGACCAATGGTCCTCCTTGTGATCATTAGCGCTTGGAACAATATATTTTGCATCGATTCCCATATGATGAGGAAAGTGGGACTAGACATGACTCAGAAGCATGAAATTACAGGTAATACATTCGTGCTCATATGATCTCGCTTTGCACAAGATGAGACAGGTTGCAAGTGGGACTAGACTGGCCGTTGCAGGTGCCGACGATGCTCGACAGACCATTGGCCGTGGCGGAGTCTGTCTTCTTGCTGGAAGACGGCACTAGCACTATGGTGGAAGAAGACAGACTCAGAGAACTGGAAAGGCTATACACGGCAAGAAAGAACAATATAGCAACCAAGCTCTACTGTCCTGGACCACGATGGACATGTAGATCAACAAGGTACAAAATAGCCCAGCCGTGGCGCCATGCTCTCCTAGAAGCAGCAGAAGACCTACCCTAGCAAACTGAAAAAAAAATCTATTATAGCCCTTCTATTTCATGAAAGGTACTATTATCCTGCTTGATGACCACTACAACTACAAGAAAACATACAAGCCAGAGCGATGATTATTAACAAAGAATTTTATTGTGTCTACATTATTGTACGCATGGCACAGTTCTCCGCCAGAAGCGAGAACAAATGATGTTGTTCAGCAATCGAATTCCTACACAGATGCAATAGCTTCCGCAGAATTCAACATCACAATCAAAAGTACAGGCCTCACGATCAAGCAAAAAAAAGGCACCGTGCTCGTCTCGCCTTGAGAGAAAGCGCGGACATCAATCAAGAGGCTGAAACTGATGCAAAACAAAAACAAGTAGAAGCTGGGTGCTTGCTGGATGGAGCTTGCAAGTTGCAATAGCGGTTTGACATATCAGGGTAATCTAAATTATTAAATCACAGCATCAATATTGATTGAGAAAACTATTGAATACTGGTAAAGTACACCAAGATTTAGGTGCAGGCATAAATACCATTGTGGATTCTGGAATGTACAAGTGCTTCATGGGAATGATTATATTAAAAGTCAAGGGACACAAAGGCCATTGATTGTAGTAAACAAGACAATCACAGCTTTAAGAAGCACAAGGCGATGCTCTCCTGGAAGCAGAAGACCTACCCAGCAAACTGGCAAAAAGATCTATTATAGCCCCCCTTCTATTTCATGAATAGGAATCAAGTGCCTCTCTGACCACTACAAGTACAAAAAAGTTTACAAAGCCCAAGCAATGATTATTAACAAAGAATTTTTTGCATCTACTATTATTGTACACGCGTCACAGTTCTCCACCAGAAGCGAGAACAAATGATGTTTGTCCAGCCATCCAATCTACACAACACAGATGACATGGCTTCCACGGAGTTCAAGATCACAATCTCAAAAGGTGAAGGCCTCAGGATCAAGCAAAAAAAAAGGCATCATGCTCGTCTCGCCTTGAGAAAAATCGCGGACATCAATCAAGAGATTGAAACTGATGCAAAACAAAAAGAAGTGGCAACTGGGTGCTTGCAGGAGTACCAAACAAAACAATCCATCTAGTTCCTAGCTATCTCACGCATGCTCATGTCAAGCTCCTGTATAGTATGATCAGCAAAATGTTAATAGAGAAACAAAAGAACATTGAATAAATGTTAGCATCAAAATTCTGAAAAATAAAACTAGGCACAACAAGGGAAGATATAGTTAGGAAACTAGGGTGTCAAGTGGGGATCCCGCCAAAATCCCACCTTATAGTTCATTTGTCAAAATCTAGTTCAAATTTTTTGTTCGGGATTTTGGCGGGATCCCACTTGACACCCTACATGAATCGGTTTGCACAATACTGTTTCTAGTACCGGTACTGTTTGGAAAATAATAGAATTTGATGTCCTACGTGCCTGTAAGAAAACCCCAATAGATTTCCCTATTTGTTGACACTGAATTCAAAATTCTAAATATGCTTGAAGTGTTACTCTCCCAAAAGAAATCCTAATTTTGTCTGAGGCAAAGCTCAGACAAAATCTGAGACGAAACCATGGAGCTTGCAAGTTGCAATAGCGGTTCAACATATTGGGGTAATCTAAATTATTAAATCGCAGTGTCAATATTGATTGATAAAACTACTGGATACCGATAAAGTACACCAAGACAAAGGTGCAGGAACAAATATCATTCTGGATTCTGGAATGCGAAAGTGCTTCATTGGAACAATTATATTATATTAAAACTTAAGGTACACAAAGGCATTGATTGTAGTAAATAAGACAAATTCACAGCTTTAAGAAGCACATGAAACATTAGATAACATCGAGAATCTACCAAAAACGTACTTGTCTGCATGGACCCTTTGGTTAATGCTCTGCCAGAATCAGCTTGTACCAAGTAAGGTGCAATGAGGACATCCAATTTGACAGCCCAGAGTGCAACAGCAGACGTTGTTTGTGGCATTGTTTGGAAGTATACAGTAATGTCATCCAGATATGAACTAAAGCTTACTGCTGAGGAACTTTGGTACAACCAATTCTCATCAATTGCCCCAACAAAATCAACAAGAACCTGCAGGGCAGAAACAGGGCAAAACAAAAGGTAGTAAATACGGCGTAAGTTACTTGAAACTTAATGATAGTTCTCATATCATGATGGAAACTGACAGAAAATAACTGACCTGTAAAAGCTCGGGTAGTGATGATGTTCGTCGCAGCCGCTTAACCCACAGTTTGTGTGAAGACTTCATCCACAAACCAGCAAAAGCTGCCGCAGGCATGTGTGCCTACATCATGACATATTATAAGGAAATAGAAGATTAATAAGCTGCTAAGAAATACATATGCTTTTTGTAAAAACTAGTACAAACAAGTGATTAGCAATCCAATAGGACCAATACATAACTCAAACTTTGAGTCACCATGTAGTTTCTCAACAAAGTAGATCCTAGACAATTAACTTCATAGGACAAGCATTTTTTAGTACTCACCTCAATAGCATGAATGGCTGCTTTAAGTGCCTGCAGCTGCGAAGGAAGCACTTTATGATTTGGCACATCGCACATGTCCTCAGACTCTCTGCAAGTTGCCACATGTATAGCATATCTTTCTTCAAGATCAAAACCAACCTCAAAAGTAGAGTGGCATATTCTACAATGTTTTTCATCTCTCCAGTACAAATCATGGCAACTTTCACAATGAACAAGTGATTCCTTAAGTGACCTCTTGCCACACTTAACAGCAGTAAGAGAAGAATAGAAAGAAGTCCAGATCCATTTATCTAACGCTTGCGACCTTTCCCACTTAAGTACCTTCTCATCACTTCTCCTACCTTCAGTTACTATTGCAGATGATGCATTTAAAAGACTACCAGCTAGATATGTGGGGACAGAAGCACTGTCAATGTCTGATAGGGGTGAAGCTCCATCTCCACTAATTGGCTTGGGTGAATCTCTGTTTCCACTGCTTGTCTCGGAATGAGAAGAATCAGATGATGCTGCTAACGCAACTGCATTCCCATCTTCCAAGTGTTTTTTCATGCCTTCAAAAAGACACGCTTGTCTCTTTTTCATTGATGCAAGAAGATGAGCTTCCCTGGTGCCTCTGATGTCAAGGACAGACAGCAGCGAAAGCAATTCCTGCATTGCAAAAAAGAAGGATAGAACAGTTACTTTATTTGTGGAAGTTTAAACAGGAGCGATTAAATAAGAGGCAGAGACAAAGTTATATATCTAAGCAAAGTAGCAGGTGCACAACCTGTGGTGAATCAATCACCTCCCAATGGCCATCTTCTGAGGACTCAAAGTAGACCCTACGATGCCCTGGATCCTCTGCCATACATGGGCCAAGGAAGAGCCAATAGTTGTTATACCTGCGGTCTGACCCTAAGAGAACAATTTGTGGCTGATGGGCAAATCCTGTAGATGATTCACTAATTCCAGAGTCAGCAATGTAATCCTGACTTTTCGGGCTTCCTGACTGTCCTTGCATAGAAGAATCAAAACTGTGAGAGCTTCCTGATCTATTTAAGTGCTCGTCACTAGATTGATAAATGGTTCTTGTCAACTTCTTTATTTTTCCACCTGATGCATGTGACTGTGCTCTCTGTATGTTAGACAGGAAACTTTGTGGTTCCTACAAACGGTAGAAAATAATAATAATATAAGGTACTGCAGTTTTTTCCAACAGGGTATACAAAGAGAATGGAACATTTGTATGAAGGATGGACTTGAACTTGGCACGTGAACACAATAAGTTATGCAACACAACTGAGAAAAAAGACTATGATATGTATGTATGTTCACTTCGAAGACTTGGATTGACAGTTATACGGTATCCTAAGGCAAGTATTCTCTACTTAAAATGTCCATTTCTTCTAAACATGCCTGTAGCCATGAGGAGACAGTCATAGTATAGCTAGAATACTCAATTTCAAGTGTAAAGTATTTGTATTAGTTTGTGGAGAAGTGAATAAAGCACGTCAATAGAAGAAAATTTGAATACCGGAGATAAATTTGCATTAATGGCTCATGGGTTTGGATAACTTAAAACAAAAAAGAACTACAGCAATAATGCCAGAAATCTTCTAAAAATGAGACCTTGCCCTCCTAATTCATCTGATCATCTAAGAACATCCAACTATCCACATAATTGCATTACCAAGCTAGAGCACTATGGTCAGGTAGCAAACTTCATGCATACAGAAAAACGAACGATAACAGGATAGAATAATGATCCTTAAATTCCAGGTTTTAGTCACTTTGCAAGTTCAGTAAGGTTTAAACAATGTTGTCTTCAACAAAGATGAGAGATGCAATTGAAATATATCGAAAGAGAGTGAAAGTTACCTCAAGCCTTGGAATAGAACCAGCACCAGAAACAACATCTAGTAAAGCAACCAAACAATCCAACTTCTCATCGATGCTTAGGTCTGAGTATTCGCCTTCCATCAACCCCAGAAGCCATCGTTCTCCGGAATAACTTTCATCAATTTCACTGCATTTATTCGTATTTTTCTGCTTCCTCCTGACAATTCTACTTTCATGCTCAGGAAAACTCAAGTCTTGTGGACCAACAGATTCATCTCCACTGCTGCTAGCATCCCCATCATCGTCAACAGTTCCAGAATCCTCGGTGTCTGAACTAGGATCTTCTTTTCCTTTAATCCGAGGATCAACACGGAGACGGTATGCAGAAGGTGCAATCTTCTCAAATAATGTGATGTCGCTAGAGAGAGTTGAGAATATCAGCTGCTCCACTTCTGATGCGCCTGAGAGGTTAAGATCGACAATCTGAAGAGAGAACAATCAAGTAAATGCTAGGGAGATACTTGACCAAAAATATATGCAGAAGACCAGCTGTCATCAACATAAACAGTTTATTTCTGATGTTGTAAAGAAAAATACCTGTGGTGATTTGGCAAGTTCAGATACCTTTAACCCACCGGTTCCTTTCTTAGACAATAGTGCAAACAATTCACCTTTCAGTGTACGAGGATGTAACCCATATTTAATCATTTGATTTTTCTCCTGTAAGATGGGAGCAAAAGGATATATGTTACTTTGGAACATACTTGAACTACCTGCAGACTAGTAGGGGAAATCTATTGCTACAGCATATATACAAATGTTGGTAGCTGTAGCCTGAAAGGCATGCACACCCACATGTAAGTGCCAAAAGGATCAAGAATAATTAGGTGTCCCATTAAGTACCTTGTTAAAGAAATTCCGATTCAGCATATGGTGATCTGAACCAAAACCTGAAGCAACCAGAACTTGGCGTAGTATTTCAACCCAAGAAAGAGAATTCAGGGATTTTATCCAAAAATTCACATCGAATTCTTGCTCTCTAACCTGAAAGAGAAACGGCTTCAACAAAATTGCAACATAACTACAGTAACATCAACTGCATTCTATGAGAATTATAACAACTCGTGTGACTGACATGAACACCTCAACTGAAACAGAAGTTTGGTGCTGCAATTGAGACAAAACCACGGTCTAAATGAATGCAGATGGGAGAAGAATAACACACTAAATTTCTTTACAAAGTTTTATGGTTTATTGGATCCTACAGAATGGTATGGTCATCATTATGCCACTGATTGCACGGTCTCTTTTACTCAATATAATGAATTAAGATGAACAATACAAGTTAGTAGACTTGTGCTACTAGAGAATGAATTTGATTCATCCTACACTGTCATTTATTAGACCATGTTGGTCCTTGTCGGCCT
Organism: Avena longiglumis; assembly: GCA_030063025.1. Taxonomy (NCBI): domain Eukaryota; kingdom Viridiplantae; phylum Streptophyta; class Magnoliopsida; order Poales; family Poaceae; genus Avena; species Avena longiglumis. The sequence continues at coordinate 29,252,719 of CP125973.1, forward strand.
TCAAGGAATTGTAAACAATGTGCAACAAACTCACCAACAGTTTGCCAACATAAATAAATATACGACTAATAATTAACAATCAGAACAAAGAAAAATAATAAAATGAATCTACTACTATGTTTTCGGCTCATTCAAAATTCATCAGTGGACTGTATGACAATGCTGAAATGACACCACAACCTAATAGATATAGATTACTAAGCAAATGTATCTGGATGCTTGAAATAAACAAAGAATGCAGCCGCATTTTCAAAACTCACAAAGTTCACAAAGCTTAAAAATCTGGTGTCTTTAGAAGATCGTGGAACAAACACATTGCTGCTGCCCCTTTCTGTGTTTAACATGAGTAGCTTGAGAAGACTGACATGTACTTTCCCCAATAACAACGAGTCCTGGAGGTAACATTTGCACAGTAAGCAAATAATACAATGACTCATGCTAATTCCAGGAATGTTTTACCGAAAATTTGCACCTTGTCATGGAATGCCTGTACAAAATCATCAAATGTAAAGGGGTGGACATCCATACTACCAAAATGTGAGTAGACAAACCGGACAACCTGCAAGAACATTTCCTAATTAACAGATGTTGGACAAGTTTCAAAGTAAGAATTAGTAGAGGAAAGGTGGATACATAACGAACATGACAGTAACACACTCATTACGAGAAGGGAGAAAGAATCTGGCGGTTAACCGAGTTTGGTATGTATGGGCATACAGAAGGTACTAAGCTTTTCAACGACACGTTTAGATCATTAATGCTCAAAAATTAAAAAAAAATAGCCAAATACAGATACAGAAGATTTGAGTGAAAGCATGTCTAAAATATTTGCACTCCCAGGATATTCAGGTAGCCAGATGGAAAGATTCATAAGGCTAATCATGTCCTAGGACCAGCAGTAAGGAAGATACTTTCATTAACGATGGAGAAAATTCAATAAGTTACTAGAAGTTGGACAGATATTAGACCGTGAACTGATTTTCATAATGTCAAGTAAGGTAAATTCCATCAATGATGATAATAGTACTCCTGTATGGTCAGAAAGTAAAGTACTGCCTATAACCTGGAAAAGCTTTTTCACCATTTCAGGTGAAGATTCCCAAGGTTTCGTGGGAAATGGTTGTTTCATCCGAACACTTGGTGGAGGAAACCTGGCAAGTAAATCTGCAAGAAAAGCTTCAGTAAATTGACTATTTTACAAAACATGAGTGCAAAAAGGTGCAGGATGGTATCGCAAACCTTTACAAAGGGGGCAGCCGTGTCTCCCAGTTGAAGAAAGATGAGCTGAACATCTTAACGGGTTAGGACCTGCTTGTAACTCACTGAGCTCAAGCTCCTCATCATCAACTAAAGTTGCCTGTTCAATTTGTAGTTCTGAGGATTCTGATTCATCAACTGAAAGAAGGCACACCACTTGAGGATGCTCCTTAAGATCAGTAACTCTGCCACATGGGACCTAAAATAGGGAGAAATCACCATAAATGTTCTACACAGTAGGCACATTAGGTTCCACTTAACCATATTAAAAGGGTCAAATTTCATTTTACTTCTATTTTCGTTTTCCTACCAAATGCACCCATTTTAGTAGCTCTACTAGTCTAGATTTAAGAAGACTAGACTTCTCCATATTTTGACTTTGCCAGGTAAGAAAGATTACCTTTCTTTTACTCGTTGGAGGTTTACTCTTTTTGCTTATTTTCTTCCTTGGCAAAATTTGTTTCTGTGTATAATATTAAAAAGAGGAAATTCTGAGTTGCTAATTCAGAACACACAACTAAGACAATCTCAAATAACATAGGCTGTGTCAGGTCAATCAAATAAGTGACTTTACTTGGACAATCTTTCCACCACAATCGTCAAATGGTCTCAATGATCTCAAGCAACCAGTTTCATCAATGAAACTGGAGCCATCTTGAATTTCTGCATTTTGGGAATACATTGCATGCCACACTGTCATTAAACCTTTGCCAGCTCCATGCTTCCTCACAGGATCATTGTTCTCACATGGCAAAGTGGATCTCTGTGCAGTAGACACCATGACCTGCAGATGAACAATTAATAAGAAAGGTGGCACACATCATTAGAAGTATCAATATAGCAAGTGAAAAGAAATTAACATGGATTAAAAAAAGGAAAGAGCGCAAATAGTTAGTTTAGTTGACAGCATCTACAGCTCAGACACGAAAACAATCTGTCAATCAGTAACTGGAAAACACACAAAAATCTCAAGAGACAAACACAGCGGAGTTCTAACCTTACATCTATCCACAAATTAAAAAGGGTTGAGTGCCTTCAGAAAGACAGTTACAGCAAATGGCTGGACAAAAGCGATACCCAGTAAGGCGGGGGTGTATCCCAGTTTAAATGTGGGTGTCATCTCTTGGCCAATAAAATACATGGGACTTCTTATTGTACTGCCTGGCTCAAAAGATTATTGTCCTCCATAAGCAAAGGCAATACTTGATTTTCCGAGTCCATGGTTCTAGTTATATAAAAAGACCCGGTAATGAAAGAAACATTATGCTGGATCAGACTGACTACGAGCACAGGACATGACACTAACTCGTCATAATACAGACGTGATGGCACAAAATGGTATTGCACCAACCAGTAAACAATGCTTAAATAGGAAACAAAACCTGTGCTAGAAATGACAATGAAAATGCTTACTTAGCCTAAATAGTGATGAAGCTTTCACAAAATGACTATTTTATAACTAGGTGGCTGTGGTACTCGAAAACCAAAAATGATGCTTGGTCATATTAACTGTCAGCACCAGTACGTTACTAGGTACATACAAAGACACAAGAGGTATGGTACCAACTGTTCAACAATGTTTAGCACAAGAAACATGTGTTACAGAAATGAGAATGAACACAATTGGGCATCCTAAATAATACCTTTGTCTTTTTCATAACGCCTTGGTCCTGGTAAGAATGATGCTCTGTGGTATCTGCAACTACAAAAAGCAGCATGATCATTTGATATTATTAGGGTCTTAACCACATCTAAAGAATGCAAATCGCAAATGATGTATGCAACATATGTTGGCAGCATTAGTTGAAAACATTGACAATAGACCAGAAGCAAGCATTAGAAGAGCTTTGAAAGTGCCTGCAGATCCTTTCTACTTTCCTTGTTCGCCCAAAATGTACGCCAAGAAACAAAAGCAACCACAACTTTAGCACAAACGAATAGGAGAACAAAATCAAGCGCAAGCTTCTCAATATAATTTCTTTGTCCCAAATGAGTGAAGAAGCCAAAGAAAAAGTTGGAACTTGTATACCATGCAAACTCATAACAGTTACAGCATTGTTTTGAGATGGGAATGAGTGCATGGCTCAAGGAAAAGGCTAGGCCTTACATAGCATGTTGATTACCACAAAAACAGTTACTAGCGGTCTTTCGAGATGGAACATAAGAGCTGTTCACCGTTCAACCCAAAAGATGAAACAGTTACCAGAGTTGTTAGTAGAACTGTGTAGTTGATTAAGTCAATCTAGGCATTTTGGGTGATTTAACCAGCTGGTTGACACATGGATAGATATCTATGGCTATGACGGTAAATGACTTCTCAGTGACCTTAAATTGCTAGTGGAGACGTACCTCTGACATGGCCATGTGCGCGTTGGGGCAGGGGATCGAATTCACCACCAAGAGATGGACCATCCTTGCGGAAGACTTTCCGGAGAATATAATCCTTTGGAAATAGAACTTGTGGTCGAAGTGTGTGTTTCTTTCCTACGAAGCTCGTACTCCTACCGACAATAGTGCCCTCCTCAGCACGCAAACCAACAATATAGTTCGTGACAGATTTGCAAAAAGAGGAATACCTGCTGCTGCTGCTACAATTTGATCCTGCACTAACGTGTGTTCCCATATGAACCCCTGTGGCTTCCATGTGTTTCCTCTCTTTCCTCCTCCGCTCCTTGAACCATATTCTGACCTGACTGTAAGTCAAACCAACAGATGCCGCATACTCTGTCATGTCCTCTGGCTTCGGATATTGTACCTCTGGATGAAAGCATATTCAGCCACAGCCCAAAACAGAACATAAAATGAATATGTAGCACAGATTCAGCAGGAACAGAGCTTGGAGTATTAGCATGTATAGTTACCGGAGTAAAATCCCTCCAGCATCTGGATTTGCAGGGGAGATTTCTTTGCCCCCGCATTACTGCTCTTTGCCATGAGACCTTTAGCCATCATCTAGAGAGAACCATATTCGAGGGTTTGCATTTGTTGATTGGTTCGGCGTTGAAATCAATGGGTAAAAACCATCTCCTATCCCTAAAACATGAAATTGATGACAGACAATTGTTAAATCAACAAATCGGTTCAGTTACAAATCAACCCAGTTGAGGGGGGGCAGCCGAGCCGAAGAGCTCCAGAGCAGTCAGGAGCAGTTCTGCAGTTAGACTGGGGAACAGAGGAAGTGAGGAGTGAGTGAGCAGTCAGGCAGAGCCGCAGCAATCGGGCGGCGTCAGCAGAGGGTCGCGCGGAGGAGGACAGGAGGCTACCAGGCTGGTGGGGCAGGCCAGCGGTGGCAGCGCAGCAGCCGAGACGAGCAGCGGGGGGCCGTTGCCGCAGCGGAGAAGAAGGGCGCGACGGGGTTCGTGCGTCCGGGAAGCTTTGCGGGCCGGACTGCCGACCGACGGAGAGAAGAAGAGAGCCGGAGGCGTGGCGGCGGGCGCACCCTGAGAGAGAAAGGGGAGAGGAGTGAGATGGAAAGGGCTCGATTCTGGTCGGCGGTGATCCGGTGGCGCGGGGAATGGAGGCGGGGTGGAGGGGGAGGGAAGGCAAAAACCCTACCGACGGGTGGGCCGCCGTTTTCCAAAGTGGCCTTAAACCCTCGCGGTTGGGAATGGATTAGGCGAGAAATATCTGTGTGTCTTTCTTGCGTATTGGTCCCCAAAGCCTGTCCGATTCCAAAAGTAACCCCCCATTCGACACTTTTATTTATGTGCTTATAGGTTCCTCAAGGTTGTTTAATTTTAAAAATAACCCTCCATTCGACATTTTAAGGGCTTGTTTTGTTCCTAGCCAAAGTTTGGCAATTATGTCTGCCACAAAAGTTTGGCCAAAATTTAGACGTCATAAAGTGTGGCAAAAAAACTCTATACCATAAGTACTCTATAAACAATAAAGTATAGCAGCCCTTAAGTATGTGTTATCGCCATATTTTGGCCAACGAAGGAGATGGGCCGTAATCAAGATGGGCTTGGAAGATGTGTATATTCAACGTGTTGTTGGATCGGCCTAGTACGTAGAATTGGGCTAAACTGCCCGTGTATCTTGTATCATAGTAGGTTTTGTTTCAGTTTAGGTAAAGATAGAGTTGTAGAGTTATTCCAAAAGTAGAGAGTCTCCGGACTATAAATATGTACCTAAGGTTATCGAGAAAAGGAGGACAATCACGTTCACAACAAACACAATCTCACAAGATCGCCACCCCTTGTTTCTAGGGTTACTTTCGGGTAAGTGCCATATGCCTAGATCGCATCTAGGCAAGATCTACTTATGCTCGTTACCTAGTTTTACTCAGATCAAGCGTTGTTGATGGCAGTAATACCATTATCATAGATTGTTTGAGGCTAGCATCGGTGTTTTTTCATTATTATCGCCAAAGTTATGCTACCTCTAGTTATATCGCTACCTTTGCACCTTTTCCCAAGTGTAAGGGTAGCATCTTGCTTGATCTTTATTTAGGCGATTCGACCGTTACGGTTACACCTTGCTCACCAAGGTTTAGTTTGATATCTACGTAGTGCCTTACAAACGGGTTGAACGATCCAAAGAGTACGTAGGGACGTGGTTTATTCGTTCTAGAGAAGTTGTTCAGAATTGACTTTACGTTGGTTATTAGGCCTCTAGGGTTAATATTCTTCATCCTTTGTACATATCGTGCTCAATTACGTGTAGGACGCCCATTACGTGGTGAAAACATTAAACCGTCAGAGATCGATTTAACTTGTAGTGATCAAGCAAAACCCCATGTTATCGTAAATCTAATGCAGAACCATAGGGCAATCGGCTCAGGAGCCGATTTACAGGAAACCGGAGCCGGCCACGGTCAATTTTACGATACTTGTTTACCATGCAGAAATCAATCGAGCAATCTCTCACCTTCCGATCAGGTATAGGTCGTGGCACGCCGAACCAAGCCGTGACGTGTCCGGAGTTTTGCGGGCCGTCGCCCGAGGGACCAGGCCCACAAATAGCCTGGAGCCTCCGGCTCTTCGTGTTGCTCGTCAGCCGCCCGGTGAGTTTTGGCAGCAACACATTCTCGCACGCCCGGGACTTTCAACAACGCTCACATCAACATCCGACGCTGCGATGGAGAATGATCACCACTTACGACGATCTACCCGACGAGCACAAGGCCAAGTATGACGAGATCAAGGCTCTCTTCAAGAAGACCTCATCGACTCTTTTGAGAGGACCCGTAAGCATGGCATCAAGTGGAGGGGTTCTCCCAGGGTGCCCTCGATGAGGTAGATGTCTGCTCCTTCGAGGAGCGCACTGAGCTCCGACATGAAGTCAACTACATGGTGGCTCATTCTCCGACCGCCATTCCGAGAGCACCGTGAACGCTTTCGAGCGGATCGCGGTTCGCGTAGTTCGTGAGATCATGAAACATCGCATTCCGTGGGCCTACTGGGGACTCACCAGGAGAAAGACCGCCTGCACTGTGCCACACCGTCATTCACACTTGCGCTCTAGAGCCGCCAGAGCAGCTTATGTCGCCTATAAGGCGGAGGCGACCCAGCGATTGCCAATTCCTGTTTGAGCCACCTAAGGAAATCCCACACGGGTATATATGCGCACGCGTCGGATCGCAATAACGACACGCACCAAACAGATTGCAACCGCAGGAGTTTCGGCAGAGTTCCCGGCAGATCTTGAGGCGTAAGCGGTTCGAGCGGCGATGTCCGGGATGGACGCCGACAAACAAAGCGTAGCCAAGTATGCCATCGAACAAGTCATGAGAATCTAGCCCCTACAACAAAAGGAGCAAATCGGTACCATCTCGAGGGACCAGTTCGGCCGTCAAGAGAAGGACAATCGGCTATTCAAAGCCGCACTCAACGAGTTTGATCCGATTCCGCCACCCAAGTATAAGCTCCCCGAGTTCTCAAGGTTCATTGGTCAAGGGTCAAGCTCGATCGAGCACATAAGCCGATACCGCACAACTAGGCATGATTTCGCATCGGATCGATGCGCGTAAGATTTTTTGCAATCTCCGACAGACCATTTTGGGTGGTACACCTCACGCCACCGATTCAATTCATACCGGAAGCAATCGAAGAGCGCCCACATCCAAGACCATTCGAGGCTACCGAGGTCGGCATTGCGCACTGGCGGCAGAAGCGGGAGAGATCAGCCGAATACATCCAGCTTCAGACCGCTAAGAACCGATGTTACTCAGCTCGCTTAATCGAGAAGGAAGCAATGGTGGCGGTGTTGGGTCTCTTAGCACCCATCAAGGATCCGCTTTTCAAGTGAGTACAACTCATTGGCGACATGGCCCAAATCGACGATGTATGAACAGCGCCACTCGAGTTGTACCAAGACAAATTCAAACGTCCGATAGGCCGGTCGATGCGTAAGAAGATGATCCTACACAGACTGTGAGGTGGCCGAGCTGAATGGGCTCGGGGCGATCTCAGCCTGCAAATGGGTGAAACAAAGGGCCCGCAAAGGGTTCGACTTGATGTGAGCAAAGCCGAGCAGATATTCGATTTCTTTGAAGGAGAAGCGGTGAGGTTACCCAAGGCCACAAAATCCCTACGGCTCAGAAATGAACGGAGACCATATCGCAAGTGGCATCATTCGTTCACCCACACCACCAACGAGTGCAAAGAGCTTCGCCAAATCCAAATGGCGATAGAACAAGGCCGTCGATCCTTGGGCGATTCGCCATGAAAGTGGACACGAACCCATTTCCGGCGTCAACGTGGTAGAACTCAAGCCCGCGAGGCGTCAATCGGATTTTTCGCTCGGTGTTAATATGGCGGGTCTGGTACCACCATGACACGTACAAGGAGGAGGTGTCCGCCTCGGGCAAAGAAAGAGAGGAGGCTAGTCCACGCGATCGCCCACCACATGATAAAGCAGTATTAACAGAGGAACAAGTGAGGAGAGCGATATCGAAGCCACATTCCACGCCTCCTTAACAAGTATGAGCGCCAAGATGACCAACGCCGCCGCGCGAGTAGACGACGAAAGATGTGAGCACCTCGCTAAGGGACCGTCTAAAGAAAAGGCGCAGACAAGCACCGGGTTGTCCTTTCTTCAAGTATTGCTGGACGCGGAATGAGCCGATTGCTCAATCGACAAACCGCCCGGAATGCGGTCAGCAGAAGGAGGACACGAGGCCAGTGTCAGTGTTCAAACGTCTAGGGCCTCTTCCACCCCAGAGCCATTACAGGGAGTCCGCTCGAGCAGACGACCTCGAGAAGCAAAAGACTGACAACGACGAAGTCAGGTATCACCGCCAAGGTGGTGTCCCGACGACTCATACACCCAAGCGTAGAGTGCAGGCCACAGAACTTGAGGAAGTCAAGCGCAGTATCTCCACGCTTTAAAGAAAGCACGGCCTGATTTGGCCAAAGTGAGACAGACTTTGGAAGCGGAAGACCGCCCGACAAGGAAAGAGTGGCGCCTAAACGTAAAAAGCCGATGCAAAGACATCGGGCACAAACATGGTGTTCGTTCTCCGTAATTCGCGCCAAGAACCGATGAGCTACCGGGCACGCTGATGCGGTCCATGGCGGTTATCTTTGAGAAGCCACGTGAGAAGGGTTACAAACATCCGAAAGCCCTGCACCGCGAGGTTACATCAATGGGCAACCTTGTCGGCAAGATGTTGGTGGACACCGAGCGATCAATATCATGCCGTACTCCATGCTACGACGTTTGGGACGCTCCAATGCAGATCTGATCAAAACCAACGTCACGTTAAGCGACTTCAACGGTTAGACTTCGGAAACGCAAGGCGTCGAACGTAGATCCGACCGCGGCGTAAAACCATCCCCACGTCATTCTTCGTCGTGGGACAAAGAAGAGCACTTACACTGTCTTGCTAGGAAGGGATTGGATTCACGCTAATTGCTGCATCTCGTCCACAATGCACCAGTGCCTAATCCAGTGGGACGGAGATGAAGTGGAGGTCATCCACGCAGACGATTCTATCGAGATCTCCATAGCTGGCATGAACATCTGGGAAGCAGAAGACCAAGAGCCGATCTCTGGAATCAGTCTAGACGGCTGTGAGCGTATTGAAGCTACAAAAAACGGGGTGAGGCTGGTCTTATCCACTGGCCTTACAGAGTAGAAAAGCCCACGATCATTCAGGTACGGCCGATCCTCGATCGCCAAAAAATAAAAAGCAGCGATCATACGACAAGCAATTATGTAGTCGTAGGCAGAGATGCTCGCCATCGTAAAACAATAAGGTGTAAACCGCCTTGACTAATGCAAGCAAAGGGGCGATTCAAGCAATCGCCCAAATTATTTTTGTTATCCTCACCTACCGCTTGCCCTGTGTTTAGCATCGATTTGACAGTGACGGAAAGCTAGGATACGGGTTCACATCCGTGATGAACTAGAAGAAATCGACATTGGTCCCGGGATAAGCCACCAACATTTATCGAAGAAGTTAGATCCGAGTGCGGGACCCGATGATAGCCCTGTTGAAACAATATCCGATCGCACTGGGACTACACAGAGATGCAGGTTAGACAGAGCATCATCGAGCATCGACTCCTCAAAAAGGATTTCGCCATTTCAAAGAGCCGAGCACATATGAAGGCCGAAATTCGGAAGAAGTCAAGAAAGAGGTCGAGAAAATGTTGACACCAAGTTGATCGGGCCATGCGGTATGCCGAGTGGATTTCTAGTATCGCACTCAGAGAAGAAGGATGGCCGTTGGCGTGTGGCCATAGATTTTCGGATCTCAACAGCTACCCCAAAGGATGAGTATCCGATGCCTGGCGTAAACATTAATCAACGCAGCGTTGGTCATAAGATCTTGAGCTTCATGGATGGCAATGCCGGTTACAACCAAATTTTATGGCTCCGTAAGACATACACAAGACTGCGTTCGAGTCCCAGTTCGGTGGGTTGTTCGAGTATGTAGTCATGATTTTGACGAAGAATGCCCGCCACGTACCAAAGAGCCATGAATTATATTTTCATGATCCGATCGGCAACCGGTGGAGATTTACATCGACGACGTGGTGGTCAAGTCCGCTCAAGACGGACACCGGACGATCGCAACGCGTCTGGACCGAACAAGAAAATTCGCTACGAATGAATCCAAAGAAGTGTGCCTTCGGGTGACGGCCGCTTCTTGGGTTTTAGTCCATGAACGCGAATTGAAATCGGTCGAAAAGTCGAGGCGGGCGAACAATGAAGCCACCCACCACGAAGAAAGAACTGCGTCCCTCATCGGCAAGATCAACTTCCGAAGATTCATCTCTAACTGTCGTGAAGGATAGAGCCGCTCATGGGACTAGTAAAAATCAAATCGACGAGGAATTCACTGGCGTAACGACAACGAGCCTTCGACGAGATCAAAGAGTATCGACAAAGCCGCGTTGTTGGTTCCACCTCAAATGATTGCACCGTTCTACATTTACTTGTCGAGTCGACACGCCCATCGCCTCGGTGGTGGTGCAAGTTTATGATGGCTGAGCGAGTCGCATTTACATAAGCGTAAGGATGCCGGACGCGAGACAAGGTATCCCGATATCGATAAGTTGTGCCTCGCCTGTTTTTCACCGCACCAAGCTGCGCCATTTTGCTATCGCAGATCATCATCATATGCAAATCGACGTCATAAAGCACATGCCGCCGCTCCTATGTTAAAAGGCCGACTAGGCAAATGGATGTTTGCATTATCGAATTTGACATCCGTATCAACCCGCGAAAGCGATTAAGGGACAGGCCGCCGATCTTATCACGAAAGGATCAACACTAACATAGCAGACCGTCCATAAGAGCGTGGGCTATGTTTTTCGACGGATCAGTTTGTGACGATGGCTGCGGCATCGGCATTTTACTCGTGTCGCCCCGGGGGGCAACATTTTCCTTCTCCATCAGATTGTCTACCTCTCGCACCAACAATGTAGCCGAGTACGAGGCGATACGCAAGGGAATGGATTTACTCCTCGAAGCCGGAGTAGAAGCAGTGGAAATTTTTGGAGACTCCAAGTTGGTGATTTCCCAACTCACGGAAGAGTACAAGTGTGAGAGCGAGTCCCTCTTCCCATTATGGTTTAACTTGCCGAGCATGATGCAGTTCCGATACATAAACTTCACCGGATCCCACGGTCGCAGAATAGAGGCAAATGATCTTGCACAATGGCTTCGGGCTACAAGGATGTAGAAGGGAGCCGATGTTCGTGCATGCCTCGGAAGTCGAAGATCGGAGAGCCGATATCTTCAATTACTTGAAGGATTCGCTCGGGGCACCTAAACGGATAAGGTACAAAGCCATGAAGTACGTGCTTATTGGGGATGACATGTTTTACAGGACTCGAAGGGCTATTGCTCAAATGCTCGGGACACCGAGGCCAATCGGCTCCTACACGAGGTACACGGCGCTGTGGAACTCACCAATCGGCTCATAAGATGAAATGGTTGATCAGGCGATCAGGGTTTTATTGGCCCACCATGCTTGAGGACTGTTTCAACTACTACAAAGGGTGTCAAGAATGTCAGAAATTTGGAAAAATCCAGATGGTACCCGCGTCAGCGATGAACCCCATCATCAAGCCTTGGCCATTCCGAGGTTGGGGCATGGACATGATCGGCAAAATCAATCCTCCATCAAGCAAAGGCCACATGTGGATTTTGGCCATCACTGACTACTTCACTAAATGGGTGGAGGCTGTCCCGATGAAGTCAGTAAACTCGAAGGATGTTATCAATTTTGTGAAAGAACATGTCATCCATAGATTCGGGATTCCCCAAACTATCACGACCGATGGAGGTTCGGTCTTTATTTCTCGTGAGTTTAGAAAGTTCTGAGGACATGGGGATCAAGTCGATTAGATCATCTCCATACTATGCTCAAGCAAATGGGCAAGTCAAGGCCCAACGAGCCTCATCAAGCTGATCAAGAGAAAAATCGACGAGCACCCTAGGCGCTGGCATGAGGTTTTGTCAGAGGCATTGTGGGCTTATCGCATGTCATGCCATGGGGCGATTAAAACCTCGCCATATCATCTAGTATATGGACAAGAAGCCGTATTGCCTTGGGAAATTACGGCTGGGTCGAGACGGGTCACTTTTCAGGACGATCTAACGACTGAAGAATACGCAACCCTGATGAGTGACAGTGTGGAGGATTTAACCGAGCTCAGGCTGTGGTCACTGGAGAAAATCAAAGAGAACAAGGCCAAAGTAGCTCGTGCATACAACAAGAAAGTGAAGCCAAAGGAGTTCCACGATTGGTGATCTAGTATGGGAAGCTGTGTTGCCATTGGGAACTAAGGATGCAGCATATGGTAAATGGTCTCCAAATTGGCACGGGCCGTACAGGGTCGACCAAGTTTTAAGAGGAAACGCATACATGCTCGAGCAACTGGACGGCGTGAAATTCCTAGTGGCGATCAACGGTCAACATCTCAAGAAATATTTCCCAAGCATGTGGGATGTTGGACAGTAAAACTGGAGGGGCCGATACATGAAATCGGCTAAGTAAAGGCACGTGAGACGTTGGACAGTAAAACTGGAGGGGCCGATACATGAAATCGGCTAAGTAAAGGCACGTGAGACGTTGGACAGTAAAAATGTGGGGGCCGATGCTGAAAATCGGCCGAATAAAAAAAATAATATATAGCCGATGCACGGTCATCGACTCTAGAGGTTCACACATGTTACAAACAGGTGCCAGTTTACACATACAAGCTACTAAAGAATGCTTCGAAGGCGTGAAGCGCGTCAGCACGGCGATCTCGGCTTCGTCATCACTAGCTGTTTTTTCAGGACACATATTTCGATGGGCAATTGGAAATCTAGGTCGCCCTTTTTTAAGAGAGTCGCAGGTTACCGTTTGGAAACTAAGAAGTGGCAGTTTAGGTTTGCCTAAGTATGCGACTGAGTTGACCTTGTCAACGATTTCGGGAAAAGCCGATGTGCATCGGCTCTTTGAGTTCTAGCTTGGTTGACTGTGAGAACGTAACAAGGTGAAAGCCGATGCGTTGCTATCGGCTCCTGGAGCATCAACTTATTTGTGTTATCGACAAAATTGGGGCGGAAAGACAATCTGCGAGAAACGGATTTCTCATTCATTCATTCAAAAGCAGATTGCTTACAAGCGACTGATGGATTACAAAAGGGGACCTACTACTACTACGGCTACTACTACTGGTTCCTAATCTAGGCCGAGGTCGTCGTCGCTGCCGTCGCCGCCGTCTTGTGCGCTATCCTCGCATTGCTACGGCGTCTGCTCTGCCGTCTTGAAGAAGCCAGGGCCTTCTCGTCCTCGCCGTCGGTGTCTTCGCTGGACCCGGAAGTACTTCACCGCTGGTACTCCTGGAGGAGGTGTCCTCCTCTTCCTCCTCTTCGGAGGAATCGACGCCGCCCCAGTGACATGGCGTCATCGCTGCTGCCGCCTCCCCATCGCCAAGGAACGCAGGTCTTCTTCGCCACGTCAAGGACGCGCGTGCCCCTCCGACCAAACGGCGAAGTCCCAACCCTCGTCCCACCATTGTGGGCGAGTGTTGTACGCCGTGGGCGGGTGCTCTGGCGTCGGCTCTCGGTCACTGATGCTGTTGGAGGCGTGGGAGGACAGACCAGAGGAAGCAGAGGAGGCCATGGCGAGAAAGAGGGTTTTTTCGGCGGAGGAAGAAGGGTTTTTCGGCTGTTGGAGGAAGATGGGGACTGCGAACGGCTCAGATGAATTTAAATAAGGGGAATAGTGGAGCGACGGTTCAATGCCATAGCGGTTTCCCAGATTGTGCTGCCAAAATCGTCAAATCATGCACTGCGGAGGAGTTGAGAAGACAGGGCATCATGATGAAGGGGTAGCGTGACGATTCTGTTCTGCCACGCATTCTGTCAACGCGCAGCCCGATACAAAAAAAAGGGGGGAGAAGAAAAAAAAACAGAGTGGTTTTGGAATTATCATTGCCAAAACCAGGGGGGCATGTGTTATCGCCATATTTTGGCCAACGAAGGAGATGGACCGTAATCAAGATGGGCTTGGAAGATGTGTATATTCAACGTGTTGTTGGATCGGCCTAGTACGTAGAATTGGGCTAAACTGCCCGTGTATATTGTATCATAGTAGGTTTTGTTTCAGTTTAGGTAAAGATAGAGTTGTAGAGTTATTCCAAAAGTAGAGAGTCTCCGGACTATAAATATGTACCTAAGGTTATCGAGAAAAGGAGGACAATCACGTTCACAACAAACACAATCTCGGCAAGATCGCCACCCCTTGTTTCTAGGGTTTCTTTCGGGTAAGTGTCATGCTGCCTTTGCGATCTAGGCAAGATCTACTTATCGTTACCGGTTTTACTGCATCAAGCGTTGTTGATGGCGAGTAATACCATTATCATAGATTGTTTGAGGCTAGCATCGGTGTTTTTTTTATTATTATCGTCAAAGTTATGATACCTCTAGTTATCTCGCTACCTTTGCACCTTTTCCCAAGTGTAAGGGTAGCATCTTGCTTGATCTTTATTTAGCTGATTCGATCTGTTACGGTTACACCTTGCTCACCAAGGTTTAGTTTGATATCTACGTAGCCAGGCCTTACAAACGGGTTGAACGATCCAGTAGTACGTATGGACGTGGTTTATTCGTTCTAGAGAAGTTGTTCCGGTAATTGACTTTACGTTGGTTATTAGGCCTCCTCTAGGGTTAATATTCTTCATCCTTTGTACATACCAGGCTCAATTACGTAGGACGCCCGATTACGTGGTGAAAACATTAAACTGTCGTAGATCGATTTAACTTGTAGTGATCAAGCAAAACCCCATGTTATCGTAAATCTAATGCAGAACCATGGGGCAATCGACTCTAGGAGCCGATTTACAGGGAAACCTGGGAGCCGGTCACGGTTCGAATTTTACGTATACTTGTTTACCATGCAGAAATCAATCGAGCAATCTCTCACCTTCCCGATCGTATAGGTCAGTGGCACGCCGAACCAAGCCGTGACGTGCCGGAGTTTTGCGGGCCGTCGCCCGAGGGACCAGGGCCCACCAGCAGTTCTGAGAGCCTCCCGGCTCTTCGTGTTGCTCGTCGCTGCTCGCCGGTGAGTTTTGGCAGGCAACAGTATGGTAAAAACCAAACATATGCCAAAATTTTGGCTTGGCAAATTGTGGCTAAGAACCACACCCCCTAAGAATTTGGAGGATTCTTTTGAAAGAGTCCTTTTTTGTAAAGGAAGTTGGGGTCGTCGGCTTCTACATAAATTGATGCGAGCAGGCTTAGATTTATAGTTACAAAGCTACCATTTCTTAAAAAAAATGTCTTCCCACAAAGTGAGCAACCAAAGTTTGAGATCTGATTCATACATCATTGATCTTATTGTTAGCACGCAATCCGGATTGGTTGAATAATCCATGTGCTACTATCTCTACATGCATGCATCCTATATGTGTAGTATTTGTTTGTCTAATTGCAAAGACCACCATTGTGTGTACTAATTTGTTATTGTTATGACAATGTCATGTAGCAAAACCTACGTCCACACTCCCACAATAATTAGTGAATGAATTCACTCAAATAAATAAGTCAAAAATTCCAGACATAATAGAAATTGTAGTATGTGGTAGAAGGTTGAAGGCAGCCGAGATTACTGACAACACAAATCAAACAAACAGGAAATGGATGCGTATATGCTAACTTAATTCCTTTGTAGTGAGGCCAAATGGTCCTTTAAGACAACCCCTTTATATAAACATACCACACACAAAAAATACTATTAACACAATGTTTACATGTTTTTCAATGTTTTAGAGAAATGGTATTCGACTTATATATAACTCTATATTTGAATATTTCATCGACACATGACTCTACATTTTTTAGTATACCAATTAGGTCATATTGGTGGCTGAAACAAGACGTCATTTTTTAGCAAGCATCCCCTAATTAAAAGGAAACAAAACATTGTAAATAATCTTGTCTAATATAGATATGTTGCTTTTAAACATTTCGGAAGCTTTCTCTAAAATACATACTCTAAAAGAAATTCATACTGTTTGGCTAAGCTCTACCGTATGAAAGAAGATGTTTGAAAATTACTCCCTATGTTTCAAAATATAAGATTCCATGTGATTTTCGTCACAAAGTATGAATACAGTCTAGGGAATAAGGCCTCATTGGCTCAATGCATATCAATACGTTCCTTGCATTTATACATATACGGACATATTTGAAAATGCATTTAGTGGAGCTGGAGACGACCTCTTCAAAGTAATTAATAATAAATACATATTGTTTACTTAAAAACATATGCCGAGAAAACATATATTTTCTTATGAATCTGTAATATGACGAATAAATGGTTCGCACGAGAATACATGGAAACGTAGAGTGATTTTAAGCCTCTGTGCTCGACAATGTAGTCCATATTAGTATCGGGCAACCAGCCGAAAGTAGAACACGCGTTTTCGGTCACTAACAGATGGGCCCATGACTAAAAGTATAGGTCAAGTCATCGGTGAGAGGAAGCTTACTCCCTTTGTTTCAAAATATAAAATGTTTTAACTTTATAAAAGAAGTATATCTAGATTATTTTTAGTGTGTAAATTCGAAATAAACCTACAAACTAAAAGGGTCTAGATACACCCTTTTAAAAGCTATATTTACATAGCTGGTCAAAGAGGGGGTGACGCTGCCGCTGTCTATGGCCCTGCAGCTGTGCCCACCCTCATGATGTTCTGTGACTCCTACCGTAAGTTGTACACGGCCATGACTGACAGTGCTGGTGCTGATGTGAGCAGCAAGATCTTCGATATCATGTTGTCATTCGCCGTTCATCCTTCTAAGATGCTGGCTCTCCACCCTTCTGAACCGACTTAGGCTACACCATCAACGCCTGAGACTCTGAACTACAAGGTCAGAAAATGTCTGAAGGGTTCCCTAATGTTACCGGCCTTTCTGCTTACCTAGAGGACCTTGAATTCGACGACTATATCGTCCAACATATTATGCCTTGTAAGCTAGGGTCGCCGTATTGAAGCAGAGTAGACTCTGTTGCTTCATGTATATTTTTGTACGGGCTGTGTGCATCGTTTCGATGCAGAGGCCAGGGCTTTGTTCCCCTTTTCGAAAAAAAAATGTATATTTTTGTAACAATGCTCTTGTGTGTATGCAACTCCGTATATACTTGTAAGTGTAATCTGGTGCCTTTGGCATGAGAGAATGTTGGACCAGAGTATTCTAATCACTTACAAATTTGTGCTTGCAATCGACGTGTTACTACTCAGCTTCGGTTTCCTTTATTCTCTGCAGATTTATTCATCTAGCTTTGCTTTTTTTTTTCTAGGCATGAATCAGGTTGAACACCTGAACCTACGATCTGCTCACATGCTGCACAGACTGTTAATAAGCGGCATATCGAATATAGAACGATATCTGTGAGAGATGATATTCCATCTTTTTATGTATTGTGTGTGTACATGATACAATGTACATTTCGATCCGTACTTGGCTCTGCATTTGGAGGAATAGACAAATCTGATGCCACTCGGGTCCAGATGAACAAGGCACCATTCTAATTGCAAGTGGGTACTTCCGTTCGGCACCTATTTATACACAGAACAGTACATACAGCTTATCGATGGTCCCGAAATACAAATTATCAAATCGTACTTGTGCAAATTTACACTCTTTATTACATGAGTGCCCATTTTTTTCGAACAAAAACGTTAGGTTTCTATAAGAATTGTTGAAATAATGTGAGAGGAAAAAAGAATTAGGTTGTGCCCCAATTAAGAGGCCATGTTTTTAGTCATTAGAGCAAAAGGAAACCTGAGGCTTCGGTATGCTGGAATCCTTATGAAGGAAGAGAAATGGCCACTGCCAATCTGCCATAGCAGATACAATTATCAACAATGAGCACCAAGGCATTGAACTGGCCATGTCCTGCTTGAACACAGGCTACAACACATGAGCAAATCAATTGGTTCAAGGCAAAGCGAGATTGATAAACCTACAGAGAAAAAACAAACCGTGGCTGAACAAACATGCATGGGATGTCCAATTGCAGGGAGAAAATAGAAATTTAGAGATCGGCATATCTTGTGCCAACAAGCAACAGGTTGCTTTACTACAGAGGTACCAAGGCACATAGTTACCAAATTCACGAAACGATGGAGTCATGTCCTGTTACAATACCGTCCTACAGGTGAGTAAAACTACAGAGCATAGTAGGCTCGATAATTCAGTCACCAAATTCAAGTTCCTCGAACAAAGAGGAAAGCCCATAATCCTCTACATCTGGATGACCTTTTCGTTCAGAGTCCCAGGCATTGGTGGTGAAGCTGGAGAGGAGCTGAATGATTGTGAAAGGAGGTTCAGCATCAGACACGAAATGACAGTTTATTGCGGTTATGGCACCAGAGACCCTCTCTTCTTTCCCATCCTTGAGGTCGTACATGTAGATGTCATAGGGATCTAGGCTTTTCAGGTAGTAGATGCAGTTGGCATCAATCGACGGGAACATATCAGCATTAACAGAGAGACAGTTACGATGACCAAGGAAGATGGCCTGGTTGCCGATGCTCTTAATAGGCTCAAACAGACCACCTCTGTCAGTGTTCCACCTGAAAACCTCCACGCTATGCTGCAGCTTAATGATTATCAGTTTTATACCGGCAGATCCCACAATGGAACAACGAATTGCATGCCCCGTTTCAGAAGGATAGACAGACAACATCTCAAAAGGATGAACACCAAATGACCTCAACAGATCAAAGAATTTCTTCCTCATATCACCACTATCGAACCTACCTATGAAACCCAACCTGCTAATAGTATAAGTGACCTTGTCGTCCACAATCACATCGAAACATCGACTTTTAATATTTGCCCCGTACAGCCACCACGCCTTCCTTAAAAAACAAGATGTTTTATTATTTTTAATGTATATTTTGTCGGAATCTTGATAATGCTTGAATTTGTTTTGAAATCGTAAAGCACCAACTCGAATCTACATGCAAAAGAAAAAGGTATATGTTTTAGATGGCTGGAATATAATTTTGTGCAATATGTTGACATGAACTAACATCGCTCGCGCAAACTTAATATATAGTATATCCTAAGAGTTGTGAAAGTCTATGGATTTTTTAGAGCATATCTATCATAACACATTTAGCACAGTAGAGGGGCATAAGTTATGGTATATTAATGGCAAGCAGCTTGACTGTCATCAAGTAAGAGCGGCTAGATTAGGGATAACACCTGGCTGCTTTCAAGAGTTAATTAACATCATTTGATGGCTAATCGTGGAAGCCCCTCCGGTACAAGAAAAGCAAACCTTATAATCACTTTGATTATTAGAACATGATCACTACTAGAATATATAACATTGACAGATATGTGTAACGACCGACGAAATAATAATACTACAAAAATATTTCAAAAGGCAGATCTATGCATATGATTTGCAAGTTCGTAATCCAAATATTTAAAACAACATTAGTGGTCATCAAAGTTTTCAAATTTGACTGAAAACATGCCCAAATATATGTATCAGAGAGAGTACAAGGGAAGAAGTAATTACGGAACAAACTTTATTACATTCATGTCCCCTTGCATAACAGACACGTTTCTTGCACACAGCTGTAGGGGTTCGTAGCATGGAAAACAAAAAATTTCTATCGCATACAAACAAACAAGCCAAGATCTATCTACTAGATTGTAGCAACGAGTCGATGGAATAACTTACCCTCGAAGATTCCAAAGCGGTTAACGAGAGCAGATTCTCGCGGGTGATGTAGTCGTACTCTTTCCGATCTCAAGATCGCGTAGACGATCCTTCCGCGCCATGCTCCGCAGCGCTCCCGCAATCGGTCACATCGCTGCATCGACGAAGACCTTCCTCTCCCTTGTTCCAGAAAATGGAGGTTGTAGCACTCTCTCGCGATTCCGAAGACAACCGTGGTACTAAGTAGAGGGAGATCTCGCAGGCCGCCTTTTAAGCCGAGCAGTATGGTGGAGTATGAGAGAGCTATTAGTGGTCTAGAGTTTAGACACACCAATTAGAAGGCTCTAAACCAAGGCTAGGGCAATTAGAAGCTCTAAACCAAACGGCTCTAAACCGGAGGCTTTGGCTAGGGTTTAGATTAGAGGACGTGGAACTTGTGTGTCTAGAGGAGGAGGCCCTGCCTCCTTTTATAGGTGGGAGGGCGGCCAGGGGAGTCCCTCCCAAGTCGACCTTGGTGGCTACTGGCTTGGAGAGGAGGGACTCCTCCCCCAAGTCGGTTTCAACCTCCTCTTGCTTGTTTCCCTCAGTTTCCTGTTTTAGCCGTTTGACTTTCAAACTAGCCATTTGACTTTTCAGTTTTAGGATTCAATTTAATACTTTATTTGGAACAGCGAGAACACTTAGTACATGATGCAATCATTCCAATATATAATGACACATTCATGTACCCCTTCCCCCCGGAGTGCCGGACATTCCGGAACCTTCTAGAACATTCCCGGTGAAAACACCGGAATCATTCCCGAACTCCGAAACGGGACTTTTATTATATGAATCTTATTCTCCGGACCATTCCGGATCACCTCGTGATATCCCGGATCCCATCCGAGACTCCGAACAACATTCGGTCTCTTTCTCATAATACCATAACTACTCAAACAACGTCGAATCCTTAAGTGTGTCTCCCTACGGTTCGTGAATTATGCGGACATGATCGAGACACTTCTCCGAACAATAACCAATAGAGGAATCTGGAAATTCATATGGCTCTACATATTTCTACGACATTACTGCGATCGAATAAACCACTTACATACCAATTTCCTTTGTCTCACGATAGTTTACTTATCCGAGGTTATGATCGTCGGTATCTCCGCATACCTAGTTCAACCTCGTACTGATAAGTACTCTTTTCTCGCTCCGTGATATGTGATCCCTTGTGAGCCGTCACATGCTTGCAAACTAATTGGATGACATTCCACCGAGAGGGCCCAGAGTATATCTATCCGTCATATGGATGGACAAATCCCACTCTTGATCCATGTGTTTCAACCAATACTTTCGAACACTCAATGCCACCTTTATAGCCACCACATTACGGTGTGGTGTTTGATGACATCAAAGCATCCATCCTAAAAGGTGATATGCATGATCTCATGGTCGAAGGAATTAGGTTACTATGTATCAGAAAGCATATAGCAATTGAACTATTGAAATGACTTGATCTTTATGCTACGCTTATCTATAGGAGTATGTCCATCACATCATTCTCCTAATGATATGATCCTGTTGTTAATAACATCTCTATGTTCATGATCAGGAAACCATGATCATATATTAACCAACAAGGTAGTTTAACAAGAGGCTTTACTAGGGACTCTTATTTTAGTTTACAAATCATACAAGTATTAATGTTTCCGGTTAATATAATTATAGCATGGTATGTAAACATTTATCATAAGTGTGAAGATATGATAATAACCACTTTATTATTGCCTCTTGGGCATATCTCCAACAGTCTCCCACTTGCACTAGAGTCAATAATCTAGTTTCAAACCTTTGTGTATTCAACACCTATGGCTTTCCGGTGTTGTATGTACACGATTGCTAGTGGTCAACTGATCTCCGGATCTGACACTTCCAAGTCCGTGTGTAATTGCATGTCTTTGCGTCTCTACGCATCACTCATTCTCTAATGAGATGGCTTTGTATAAATTTGGTCTTTCGGTGTGACCTTTAGCTCTTTGGGGTTAAAACATGTTGATAATATTGTCGCACAATATATCTTCATAGTATTATCCCACTGTGAACTACACTTAGTTTGATAACAAACTACTTGACACAAATGCCCTCTTTTGCTGCTAAAATAGCAGCCATATACTTAGCCTTTTGTTGTAGTATCTGTCACAATGTTTTTAACTTTGGAACTCATCCAAATCCATTATGGAACTCACTTTCCATTATATTGTGCCACCCTTAGTTTAGATTGAGATAAACTTAATTTTTACTTTGTGACAAAGCTAGTATCAATGTAGTACTTTTACAATGAACTATCCATCTATTTGTCACTTCTACAAATATTATACTCTTAGTTCTTCCAAAAGATCATAAGAATATCCTTACTATTGTCCAATGATCATCTTACTTAATCATTACGGTATATGCTCACAACATTTAGAGCATAGGACATATCTGGATTTGTACATATCACAATATGATTGATATAAATACTCTTTGTGATTTCATACATCAAGTATCAATCTATACTTGATTATTTGTTTCACTTTACCAAATGTCAATACACTTGAATATATCATCAACATTGAACTCATTCAATCCTTTCTATGCGACAAGAACCTCTCTTGTAGTTTCTATATTGAACTCATTCAATATCTTGTCTATGTACTTCTGGCACAACCATATTAGCGTCTATTGATGCCAAATATTTGGGTCTTGCCTAAGTCTTTCATCGGGATGAAATTCTTAATATGTGTTAATAAAAGATACATTATTTCCAATCAACGATATGTCTTCCACATAATGTATTAGAAACATGTCTTAGCGCTCCCACTTAATTTTGCAAGCATCTTCATCGTCTCTAATGAACTTTTAAACTCCTTTAGCTTTCATCACGTTGAAGATTCCAACTCATGATGCTCACTTTAACCATTGAAGTTTGCATATGCTTTTAGCATCCTTTGAATTAACAAAACCCTATGGACCGTGTTATGCACATGTCCTAGGTAACGATTGTTGCCTGTCAAAACCCACCGGCGAGCAGCGACGAGCAACACGAAGAGCCGGAGGCTCCAGGCGCTGGTGGCTCGTCCCTCGGGCAACGGCCCGCAAAACTCCGCACACGCCCGGCTTGGTTCAGGCGTGCCACTGACCTATACCTGGTCGAAGGTGATGGATTGCTTCGATCGGTTTCTGCATGGTAAACAAGTATCAGAAATTGAGCCGTGACTGCCCTGTGTTTCTCGTGAATCGCTCCTGGAGCCGATTGTCCCATGGGTCTGCATTAGATCTATGATAACATGGGGTTTTGCTTCCTCAATACAAGTTAAATCGATCTACGACAGTTTAACGTTTTCACCACGTTATTGGAACGTCCTACACGTAATTGAGCCTGGTAGGTACAAAAGATAATGGAAAACTAACCCTAGAGAAGGCCTAACAACCGATGTAAAGTCAATTCCCGGAACAACTCCTCTCGAATTGGCAAACCATATCCTCACGCATCATCGGATCGTTCAACCCGCTTGCAAGGCCCGACTACGTGGATATCAAACTAAACCTTGGAAAACAAGGCATAACTATAATGATCAAATCAATCAATAAAGATCAAGCAAGATGCTACCCTTACACCCGGGAAAAGGTGCAAAGGTAGCGAGGTAACTAGAGGTAGCATAACTAAACAATCATAGCGAAAAGTACCGATGCTAACCTAAACAAATCTATGATGGTAGTATTACTCGCCATCAACAAGGCTTCAGTACGAGTAACACCAAATAACATAGTAGATATCGCCTAGATCGCAAGATGCGATCTAGGCAGCATGACACTTACCCCGAAAGAAACCCTAGAAACAAGGGGTGGCGATGCGCCGAGATTGTGTTTGTTGTGAACGTGATTTTCCTCCTTTTCTCAATAACCTTAGGTACATATTTATAGTCCGGAGACTTTCTATCTTTGGAATAACTCTACAACTCTATCTCTTACCTAAACCGAAACGTAACCTATTACAATATACAGATACACGGGCAATTTAGCCCAAATCCACGTACAAGGCCGATTCAACAACACGTTGCATATATGTATCTTCCAAGCCCATCTTGATTACGGCCCATCTCCTCCTTTGGCCAAAATATGGCGATAACACATGCCCCCCTGGTTTTGGCAATAATAATTCCAAAACCACTCTGTTGATGTTTTTTCTTCCCCCTTTTTTTTTACATCGGGTTACGCGTTTGCAGAGCAGAATCGTCACGCCACCCTTTTATCATGATGCCCTGTCTTCTCAACTTCTCCGCAGCGCATGATTTGACAATTTTGGCACCGCATTCTGGGAAACCGCTATGGCATTGAACCACCTCCCACTATTCCCCTTATTTAAATTCATCCGAGCGATTCAGCCCCATCTTCCTCCAAGAGCCAAAAACCCTCTTCCTCCGCCGAAAACCTCTTCCTCCACCATGGCCTCCTCTCTTCCGCCTTTCCTCCCAACCTTCCAACACGATTAGCGGCCGAGCCGACGCCGAGCACTCCGCCAACGGCACAGATGAGACTCGCCCCACAATGGCGGGATGAGAGGGATTGATCGCCGCTGGTCGGAGGACAACGATTCCCTGACCGACGGCGAGGAGGGCCTGCAGTTCCTCGTCGACGGGGAACTGGAGGCGGAGAGCACCGACGACGCCTGGTCCTGGGACAGCGTCGAATCCTCCGACGAGGAGGAGGAAACGGAGGAGGACACCTCCTCCGACGAGTACCCGCCGGTGAAGCGCTTCTGCGCCGGGTCCAGCGAGGACACCGAAGACGACGACGAGGACGAGGAGGCCCACCGGCATCTTCAAAGGCAAATGGCGACGATGACAACAAGACGACGGCGAAGACAGCGGCGACGACACCGGCCTCTAGATTAGGAACTAGTAGTAGTAGTACTAGTAGTAGATTTCCTTTTATAAGCAATCGGCTCCATTGTAAATAACCGTCTTTTGAATCAACAAAGATTGCTTTTCCAACTTAATTTTGCCGATAGTCAAAATAGGTCGATGTCTCAGAAGCCGACAGTAATGTATCGGCTTTCATCATGCTACGCTCATACAGTCAACCAAGTCAAAGCCCAAAGAGCCGATGGCAAAACATCGGCTTTCCCAAAAACGTTGACAAGGTCAAACTTGGTCGCATACTTAGACAAATCTGAGCGGCCACTTTCCAGTTTCAAACGGTAACCTGCGACCCTCTTCAAAAAAGGGCGACCCAGATCTCCAATTGCCCACCGACCAGATCGAGCTCACAGCGACAAGAACCCTCGATCCCCAACTGCATAGATCCATCTCCGCCGGCAAACTAGATGACGGAATCGTCCAACACCAACCCAGAGGTCTCCGGTCTGAAGGTACGCCTACTCCTCGCAGTCTGAACGCGATAGAATTAATGGCGAACACCTGAATTAATGCTTTAATCCACCATTAAATTTTAGGTTTCGTACATTCTGCCGCATCCTTCTCTCCCAAATTCTCTGTCTTGGCCCTCGCAGTAATCTAGTCACCCATCCGATCTCTTACGAAGCAAACAATCCCCTTCGTAAGCCAAGACCTAGATTTGAACTCTTGGGCCGATCGCATGAGCCCGGCCTAATCCCCGAACATTGGGTCTCTTGGTTCACAGGGTAGCTAGAGCTTACCAATCCCAATGGGAAACCACGGAATAGCTGATGCCTTGCATTTGTCATTGTCTCCCTTGAGAAACATGAAAATCTTTTAAAACCACCATACTTCGTCTAACGCCTGAATCGCTTCATGTTCGGTCATGGCCCCATGTCACCAACTCATAGACGTGGTGATGATTACGTCCGGATGTTACATCACCCAGCCCTCCGCTTTTCGACCAAGACCCCTACAAGCTGTATTCCAAAATGCATCGCACGAATCGGGTGCCTACCTCAACGCCATATGAAAACTAAAGGCCTCACGGAGAAAGAACACACCTTTCTCAACTTCCGGTGGAACATTTCATATTCATGGGCCCTTCCTTGCTCCAACCAAGAACTATCTCTCCTTAGCTCACGAGCTTGCCAAAGGCACTCAACTTGGCATCAAGAACTGTTCCTTGGAGAGGTCTATCGATATCTCCGTTGATGTCTCAAAACGTTTCTCCGGCATAGCAGTCAAAACAGAGGTCCTTGGTGGTTCATTCACCATGCGCCACCAGTATTTTCAAAACCACGTCCCAAACTTCCCCTTTGGCGAGTTGCACCTTTCCAGATGTCAAAGGAAGCGATCCGATGCACTAGCTACGGCCAAGCTTTGTATAGATCGCCGTAGTAAACGATCCTCGGAAGCATCTAAGTGGTTCAGCTTCTTTCAAGGCACGGACAATCCTATCTTCTTTCCTTACACAGAAGAATCGGAACATTTTGAAAATCCAATCTCCTTGAGTTAGACAACTTTTGATGACACCAAAGACTCGGCAGCTCTTTTCCATCGTGATCCGTCCTGTTTCCTTCCAGTGGCATGAGTACATCCAATAGAATAATCAAGCACGGTATGAATTCTACCAATGGTCGTAGTGGCTCAATTTGGCCTTGGACAAGTACCTCCCCATTTCTTTCTCCACCATCTTACAGAGAGCAGAGCCGACCTGCCTGATCCTCTCACTAGTCAAAGGTGTTATTCCTTCTTCGACGCTCTGACCATCCCAATTCCTAACGACCTCACCTTCGCCTCATCAACCGACGGCTTTGAAGACGGTGGTCGATGTGGAAGACTCATGCCTCAGAGAGCTCGGGACTGTTCTTTGAAACAGCTCGATGCTGACTATGATATCCCCGTGGAACAGGTACCACTACTTGTACATTTTCTTGATGTAGCTCACAAATGACTCTTCCACTAACCCACTCTCTCTCTCTTTGCAGCAACAAGATGGCCCTGAACCTACGCACAGTGATGGCTCTCCCTTCGAGTTCTTTCCGCCAGCTCCTGTGGTTCTTTTCCGCAAAAACTCGCCACCTTTGAAAAAGGTCATAATGTAGAACCAGCCGATATCACCACCATCGGCTTCCAAGAACCAAGCAACTTCTAAGTCAGCTGCCCCTCGAGTTCCCACTAAAACAAGAACGATGGTGAGGAAGGTAGCTGCCAGGAAGACCTTGAGGCGCCGGAGCCCTTCTCCAGAAAGCTCGCATGTAGGCTGATCCATGCCTTGGTCGATCTTTCTCACCCTTGCAAATCTGCTCGTGCTTACTGGTTCTCCTTTCTTACAGGCTTCCGTCGAAGATACCTCCAGCGAGGACACTCAGACCAATCGAGGAGAATTGGGCCCAACAGACTCTGAGAGGACCATTAAACCGAGCCAGCCAGATTCACCACCATCGGCTTCCAGGAAAAGGTCGGTTCCTGAACCTACTGCCCCCCGAGCACTGTAACACCCTCAGAATCGGACCTATGCAAGTTTTAGCGAAAACCCGCCAAACCCGCATAGAAACGATTCAAAGGTGCCCACCAGGCACTTTCGTGCGGGTGGAAAACGAAGTAATAACATTACACAACAGTCCTCGATGGGACCCATGTAATGATATATATACAACACGACTCCATGAGTCAAGAATACAGATATAATATACAAAGATCCAAATCACCTTGAAGCGATAGTGCGTCCAGCTACGACAAGATGCAAATGGGGCTAAGAGCTCAAGAATAACCAATGGCGCCCATAACCCTGCCTGTGCCAAGCGGGAAGGGTAACCACGCTAACGACGCCGATCTCAAAACCTGCTTAAACAAAAGGTGCCGACAAGGGCAAAGGAAAAAGAGGAGCGCCAAGATCTTGAGGCCAGACAGCGAGGCTAGAATTCGGCCCTCGCCTACATAGGTATGGTGGATCAAGCGGCAAAGATGCACTAAACAACCTATAGAGACTCGATACAACTGGCGACTATCAGAGAGAGGTAAGAGAGACCTATTCGGATCCAACCTGATACTATCATCAAACAAACCCATCCTGGCGTTTCCCCCTCGAGACCAACGAGGAAGTCAACCGAGGAACTCACACAGTTGGCAGTTTTAATTATTCAATTATAGTTGCGGCACTTTACTAGTCAGGTTTAGATAATCGTCCTGATAAAGTAAGCAGTGGGTACTTTTAGATAATCATTCCGTTGTAGTTGCAACAATTACTAATCAGATACAGATGGCATGAGATAACCCAAAAACCCAGCAGTTGTTGGTACTTTTATTCAGCCATTCCGTTATCGTTGCCATACTTACTAGTCAGGTACAATGGTCGCAAGCGACACTCCAAACAAGCAATTATGGGCAGTATTATTTAGCCATTCCATTGTAGTGAAGCTGATTACTAGTCATTATAAAGTCAAATTTATAGCAATAAACTTTAGTTATGCTTGTCTATGGTCGAGATACTGTGCTCCAAGTCGTCCATATCCGCGGACACGGCTTTCAGAAAGTTTTACCCGCCGGGTGCACCAATAGCAACACACGCCGATCAACCTCGGAAAACCAAAACAAAACCCAACGAGGATTTCACGACTAAGCAATCACAGGATTGAAATATTTCAGGGGCCACCCTTAAAGTAGAACCATAACGAACCGGCTCGAGACGGACTTAAGGTTGTGGGGACGGTACGTGAACATTGGGAACGCGAAAGTGTGGCTGGCTTGTCGACACATGAATCGTGCCACGATCCTAAATAAGATGCAGTGTGCTCCTCACAATCGTAAATACATAAGTAGCATGGCATAAGTACAGGATCGTAAATAAAACCTCAAACTAGTTTGTGGCCCCAAGAAACAAGATGAATCAAGCTCGGCTGGGGGTCCCATATACCTCCCGGATGTGGATAGCGCGATAAATCAAGGAACAGTATCAAGTACTCGGGGTCCCACGGACACAAGTGGGCGTCGGAAACCAAATATTTTCTATCACCCACCGATGCCTCCGCTTATTTCAATTTTAGTTGTTAAACAGGAATTAAAGTGAGCGATAAGTAAAACTATGATCATCTCCAACATCAACATGCGGCAATACATCAACAATCGTAATGGGCGACATAGCGACACTTGAGCAAGCGACTCACGACGCCAGCAAGTCCAACTATCTACCAAACAATGTAATAGGATGTGTCCAAGGCAATATATGGCTGCAAGGGATATCGAGGGTACGGAATCTAGAGCATCGCAACACAGATAGCAATAGATCAACAGGAGGGAATAAATACTATAAAGTAAGATAGGTAGAAAGGGGGAGATGCTCGCCTGAAAACATTGCCGAGGGATTCAACCGAAGATCGGGGCGAAGCTCACATCAACTCAACGGCCTTATCCGCGAAGAAGCAAAACACTAGAAGAAACCCCGGATGCAAGATTTAATACAACGGCAGAAGATCGGCATGATGCATGTATGATGCATGGCATGGCAAAGTGCGATGCAATTAGGTCAAATTAAGCGGAACCGGGGTCCCGACGATTAATTAAATGGTTCATGTTGTTTAGATACCCCACAATTTAAATGTTGTTTAACAAGGCAAAATATATCACCGGTTCGCTACACAAGTTTAAATGAGGCCAACATAAGGCTAGATTTGCCCGCATATGGGCCCCATATTTATTTATTAGGTGAATCGGCATAAGGCCCCCAAACCACATGACAATATGCATGCAAGTATGATCATTTAATATGCATCAATTCATATAGTTGACCATTTATAAAAATAGGGTTCTCGGAAAGGGGTTCACACATTGAGGGGTCCCGACGGTCTTGGGGTTCCGGGTTGGGTCGGTCTCGTCCGTGGTTCGGCGGAAACGCTCGGCCCGGATCGTTCTCGGATATCGGGGGGGGGGGGGGTAGATCTTGTCGCGTCCGGGCAGCAGGACTTGGCTCGGTGTCGGGGCGCGTCGGATTCGTCCGGGTCGGTGTCGTTCTTGTTGTCGCGAAGGTCTTGTCGCGTCACGCGGAGATCTTGTCGTTCCGGGAGAAAGTACTTGGTGTTCCGTGTTCTCGGCGATCTGCGGAGAAGGTCTTGACGCTCGGTGCCCGCGAAGTTGATCTTGGTGTTTCATGATGACCTTGCCGACTCCATGCGAAGGACTTGGCGCTCCAGATCGGTCTTCAGGCTCTCGGGCGCCGGAATCGGTCTTCGAGGGTCTCGTGGAAGAACTTGGGGCTCCGGCTTCCCGAAGGAGCACTTGAGGTTCCGACCATTGTCGGTGGCGATCTTGGAAGTGGCGTCGGGGTCCTCCAATAGCCACACAAAGCTCCAAATGTAAAACTTGCCGGGGTCTTTTCGATCTTGTTCAAACTATTGCTCCTGTCTTCCTAGTACCAGCATGGCACGGGCATGAGCTGCAACAGACGTGACCACATCCTCGTGCCACGCATTTCCACAACAACCGCATCACACGAGGCGGCGACGGCAAGGGCCCAAGACGCAGCGGAGGGAGGACGGCCGAGAGGGCGGGTCACATGCCAAGGCCTGAGAAGAGCCCGACTCACTAGTGACGGGCAGGCGGTTTGCCGAGGAGGCGGTGGCGAGCAGGAGGAAGGAGCGAAGCGAGGAGGAGGGCGATCGGCCAAGGCGGCCTTGCAGAGAAGGGAGGTCGCGGGCGAGCGAGCAGCGGCGGAGGAGGACGCGGCGAGCGGTGAGGTCCGGCGAAGCCAGCGGCCGGCGGAGGCTGGCGGAGAAAGCGGAGGCGGGGCGGGCGCTGGCAGTGAGGCTGGCCGAGAGAGGAGGCCGGAAGCGGTCATGAGGAGACGGAGATCTGGCGGCAAGGACGAGGGCGGCTTGGCGAGGCAGGCGGTGAAGCGAGCCGAGGTTGGAGGAGCCTGGGGTCGCGAGAGGAGGGATGAGGCGTCGGGGCCAGGGAAGAGCTGGGAGGAGGGAGGAAGGAGAGAGGAAGGAGGTGGGCTGGAGGACGTGGGGTCAGAGGTCCTGTGGGCAGCCAGGCCAGCAGGTTGGTGGCACACATGTGGCGTGTGCTTGTGTGTGGCAGGGTGGGTTGGTTGTGTGGGTGGGGAGGGTGAGAGAGAGGGGGTCTAGGTGGAGGGCTAGGATTGGATAGAGGAGAGAGGGTAGCTGAGGTGGCGAGAGGCTATTGGAAGGAGTGAGGTGGAGGGGGTGTGTGGGTAGATAGGTGGGTAGCTGTAGGATTCAGAAGGGCGGGTTAGGTGGACCGATCTGTTTTGTACGGGGGTGGTCGTTCGGGTCGATTTGGCCCGTTCGACTGCCCCCACTAAAATAATTGTAACTTTTATTTAATTTGCAAAACATTTTTGTAACTAGTTTTTAGACAAACAAAATATCCGGAAGCAGCCGAGGGTTTAATTTGAAATAGAAGGAGGCTAGTTTCGGAAAACCATAGTCTTTTGCAACATAGTTTCAGGTAAAAAATAATATGCATGATGATGTAATGATGATGCAATGCACAAAAACAACGCGATTTTCTAGTAGTGGCAATTGCGGGATGCCACAAGCACCAGTCGAGGCGGGGCCAGCTGTGGTTCCCAAGAGGGCTCGCAAGGGACTGCAAGCTTCTTCGTCGAGCCAAGAGGTTTCGAAAGTCATCACCCTTCATGCTCTTACCACTTGTTTCTTTTGTCTGCCAATTTATCATTATTTACATCGGCTAAGCACCTTCCATGCAGACGACTGACGTTTCTAGTGGGAAAGCTGGGGCAGTGCCGATGCCTTTAGCCAAACCGGATCTAGCAATCCCCGAAGGTGCAGATGAAACGGCTACCACTTTGGCCAAGCCCCAAAGAACACACACGCCGATTGTCTCGTCATCCGCTATCCCTCGATCTTAGGAGAGGTACGTTAGCTTCTCGGCTCATCCTTACATGTTTGACGACGACGCCTTTTCCGGCTGCTGTGGTTGTGATATTTCAGGCTTGCGACGTTCGACCGAATCCATCGAACCAACTCCTCTGTTGACAACGATGAACCACGAGCTGGGCTGTTCTACCTCAATTCAGCGTCTTATAGCCTTCTTGTCCTCCCATCGAGGAGTTGATCGAGGGTTCGAGGAGGTGAAGAGCGTTCTTGCTGAAATCAAAGACCAACTCCAGAGCATTGCGTGAAGCTTTGGCCGCTTGTAACTCGTCTTTCTACGGGTCAAGGGTGAAGTTAGCTCGTGAAAGGATCAATCTGCGCCGCGCCCAACTTCCGTGAAGGTCAATATTGCGCATGATGTCGGCAGCAACGAGAAAGGCGTCTCGATGCCAAACCGACACCTCACAAGCCGCCGAGCTCGCATCCTTAAAAAGGAGTTGGAAGATCTTGAAGAGAAGGTCCGGCGACTAAA
This sequence comes from Avena longiglumis, assembly GCA_030063025.1. Classification (NCBI taxonomy): domain Eukaryota; kingdom Viridiplantae; phylum Streptophyta; class Magnoliopsida; order Poales; family Poaceae; genus Avena; species Avena longiglumis. Next base: position 29,284,930 of record CP125973.1, read on the forward strand.
CAGCTCATTCGCGACAAGGAAGCATCCATCGCCGCTCCCAAGACGGGCGAAGGCCTCAAAGCTCAATCAAGACCGATCTGCGAAATCGTGCCTAAACAAACAGCTAGTGACGCAAGGACGAAGATGACGGCCGAGATCGCCGAGGTGGATCGTGTCCGCCGACGCCTCCACGCCTTCGAGGCTTTCCTTCATGAGTTCGTTCATGTAAACCGCACTTGTTTGTAACAGTTTGAACCTCTAGAGTCGATGATTGCATCGGCTATTTTTTTTATTTGGCCGATTTCATGTATCGCCCCCATTTCATCGTCCGTCATCCCACATGCTTGGGAAATATTTCTTGAGATGTTGGCCGCTGATACCATCGGAATTTTACGCCGCCCACTCCTCAAGCATGTACGCGTTCCCTCTTAAAACTTGATCCACCCTGTATGGCCCGTGCCAATTTGGAGACCATTTACCATATGCTGCACCCTTAGTCCCCAATGGTAATACAACTTCCCATACCAGATCGCCAACGTGGAACTCCTTTGGTCTCACCTTCTTATTATATGCACGAGCTACCTTGGCCTTGTTCTCCTTGATTTTCTCGAGCGACCACAGCCTAAGCTCGGTTAAATACTCAACACCGTCACTCATTAAAGCCGAATATTCTTCAGTTGTTAGATCGTTCTGAAAAGTGACACGTCTAGATTCAGCCGTAATCTCCCAGGGCAATACGGCTTCTTGTCCGTAGACTAGATGGTATGGCGAGGTCTTTATCGCTCCGTGACATGACATGCGATAAGCCCATAAAGCCTCTGACAAAACCTCGTGCCAACGCCTAGGGTGCTCGTTGACTTTCCTCTTGATCGATTGATAAGGCTCGTTGGACGCTCACTTGCCCATTTGCTTGAGCATAATATGGAGATGATCGAATCAGCTTAATCCCGTGTCCTCACGTAACTTTCTAAACTCGTGAGAAATGAAGACCGAACCTCCATCGGTCGTGATAGTTTGGGGAATCCGAATCTATGAATGACATGTTCTTTCACAAAATTGATAACATCCTTTGAGTTCACCGACTTCAGGGACGGCTTCCACCCATTTATTGAAATAATCGAATGGCCAAAATCCACATGTGGCCTTTGCTTGATGGAGGATTGATCTTGCCGATCATATCCATGCCCACCTCGGAATGGCCAAGGCTTGATGATGGGGTTCATTCTCGACGTGGTACTATCTGAATTTTCCCAAATTTCGACATGCTTGACACCCTTTGTAGTACTTGAAACAGTCCTCAAGCATGGTGGGACAATAAAACCCCGATCGCTCGATCAACCATTTCATCTTGTGAGCCGATTGGTGAGTTCCACAGCGCCTTCGGTACCCCGTAGGAGTCGATTGGCCTCGGTGGCCCCAGACATTTGAGCAAGAACCCTCCAGTCCTCAGAAACATATCGTCCCCAATAAGCACATACTTCATGGCCTTGTACCTTATCCGTTAGGTGCCCCCAGGCGAATCCTTCAAGTAATTGAAGATATCGGCTCTCGATCGTTCAGCCTCCGTGAACTGTATCAACATCAGCTCCCTCTCACGCCCTTGTAGCTCAAGCCATTTGTGCAAGATCATTCACCTCGTATTCGCGATCGCGATCCGTGAAGTTTATGTCTTACCGTGCCATCAGGCTCATGGCATTGCAGCCATAATGGGAAGAGTGACTCGCTCTCACACTTGTATTCCTCCGTGAGTTGGGAAATCACCAACTTGGAGTCTCCAAAATTTCCATACGCTTCGCAGCTTCGATGAGCAACTCCATACCCTTGCGTATCGCCTCATACTCAGCGACGTTGTTGGTGCGAGGGGTAGATAACCTGATGGAGAAGGAAAATGTTGCCCCCCGGGGCAACACGAGTAGAATGCCGATGCCGCAACCATCGTCACAAACCGATCCATCGAAAAACATAGCCCACACTCGTATAGACAGCGCTGCTATATTAGTGTTGATCCTTTCAGCGATAAGGTCGGCCAATGCGACTTTAACCGCTTCGCGGGTTGATACCGGATGTCAAATTCCGATAACGCAAACATCCATTTGCCGAGTCGGCCTTTCAACATAGGGGCCGACAGCATGTGCTTTATGACATCTGATTTGCATATGATGATAATCTCCGCTGAGAGCAAGATGTGGCGCAGCTTGGTGCAGGTGAAAAACAGGAAGAGGCACAACTTATCGATCTCAGGATACCTTGTCTATGCATCCAGCATCCTTCTGCTGATGTAAAATACCACTCGCTCCAGACCATCATAAACTTGCACCACTACTGAGGCGATGGACGTGTCAGCTACTGACAAGTAAATGTAGAACGGCCTATCCGGCTGGGGCGGAACCAACACTGGCGGTTTCGTCAGATATTCTTTGATCTCGTCGAAGGCTCGTTGTTGTTCTGCCCCCCAGCGGAATTCCTCGTCAGATTTAATTTTCACCAGTCCCATGAACGGCTCTATTCTTCACGATGATTGAGATGAATCTTCCGACGGGTTGATCTTGCCGATGAGAGATCAGTTCTTTCTTCGTGGTAGGTGGCTTCATAGTTCGTGACCGCCTCGACTTTTCAGCCGATCTCAATTCGCGTTCATGGACCAAGAAACCCAAGAACTGACCGTCACCCGAAGGCACACTTCTTTGATTCATCCAGAGTCGAATTTTCTTGTTCGGTCCAGACGCTGCAGATCGTCCAAGTGTCCTTGTCTGAAGCAGACTTGACCACCACGTCATCGATGTAAATTTCCACCAAATTTTGCCGATCGATCATGGAAAATGTAATTCATGGCTCTGGTGCGTGGCGCCGCATTCTTGATCCAAACGTCATGACTACGTATTCAAACAACCCCACGAACACAGGACTCAATGCGCCTTGTGTATATCTTCCGAGCCATAAAAATTTGGTTGTAACGGCATTGCCATCCATGAAGCTTAAGATCTTATGACCAGCCGCCGTTGATTAACGTCTACGCCAAGGCATCGGATACTCATCCTTTGAGTAGCTCTATTGAGATCCCGAAAATCTATGGCAACAAGCCGGCCATCCTTTTTCTCTACAGTACGATACTAGAAATCCACTCAAAGATACCATGGCCCGATTAACTTGGTCATCAACATTTTCTCGACCTCTTTCTTGACTTCTTCCAAGATTTTGGCCTTCATCCGTCGTGCTCATTCTTGGAATGGCGAAACTTTTTAAGCGGAGTCGATGCTCAATGATGCTCTGTCTAACCTGAGCATCTCAGATAGTCCTGTGCAAAGCGATCGATATTCTTTCAACAAATCTATCATCGGACCCCGTAGATTCGGATCTAACTTCCTGCTGATAAATGTCGGTCGTGGCTTATCCCCAGGACCGATGTCAATCTCTTCCAGCTCATCAGCAGATGTAAACCCATACCCTAGCTTTCCGTCGCCTGTTAAATCGATGCTAAACACAGGGCAAGCAGTTGGTGAGGATAACAAAAATAATTTGGGCCGATTGCTTGAATCGGCCTCCTTTTTGATTGCATTAGTCAAGGACGGTTTACACCTTATTTGTGCTTTACATTGGCAGGGAATCCCCCTGCTACGACTACATGCTCTGCTTGTCGTAAGATTGCTGCTTTTTATTTTTTGTGGCCGATCGCAAGGATCGGCCGTACCACGCATTTATCGTGGACTTTGCTACTCTGTCGGGATGGTGGATAAGACCAACCTCACTCCGTTTTTGTAGCTTCAATGCGCCACACCGTCTAGACTGATTCCAGATCGGCTCTTGGTCTTCGCTCAGATGTTCATGCCAGCTATGGAGATCTCGATCGAATCATCTCGCATGAATGACCTCTACTTCATCTCCATCCCATTGTATTAGGCACCGGTGCATCGTGGATGGAATACGCAGCTTAGCGTGAATCCAATCTCTCCTAGCAAGACAAACAGAGGTGCTTTTGTCCCACGACGAAGAATGGCGTAGGGATGGTTTTTCTGCCCACGGTCAGATCCACGTTCAGTACACCTTGCGTCTCCGAAGTTTGGCCGTTGAAGTCGCTTAACGTGACGTTGGTTTTGATCAGATCTGCCGTGGAACGTCCCAAACGCCGCAGCATGGAGTATGGCATGATATTGACCGCCGCTCCGGTGTCGACCAACATCTTGCCGATAGGATGCCCATTGATGTAACCTCGCAGGTACAGGGCTTTCAGATGTTTGTAGCCCTTCTCACGTGGCTTTTCAAAGATAACCGGCCGTGGGCCGCAGTCAAACTGTGCCACTGGTAGCTCGTTGGTTCTTGGAGCGCAAAACTCTGACGGAAGTATGAACACCATGTTTGTGCCAGTTGATGTCTTTGCATCGGCTTTTACCGGCTTGGGGCGCCACTCTTTCCTTTTCGGGCGCTCTTCCGTTTCCAAGGTCTGCCGAATTTTAACGGCCAGATCGGGCCGTGCTTTCCTTAAAGCGTGGAGATACTGCGCTTCGGCTTCCTCCAAGTTACGCAGCCGCTGCACTCTACGCTTTTGGGTGTGTCTGAGTCCATCGGGACACCACCTGGGACGGTGATATCTGTCTTCTTCTTTGTCATCCATTGGCTCCTCGAGATCTTTTTCTCGAGCGGACTCCCAATGTCGGCCCGAGGTGGAGAGTCCCTAGACGCTTGAACACCGAACCGCCCTGTCCTCCTTCTCGCTGTCCACATTCCGGGCGGTTATCGATTGTAGGCAATCGGCTCATTCCCGCATCCCAGCAATACTTGAAGAAAGGACAATCCCAATGTTTGTCACGCCTTCCTTTTCTTTTGACGCCCCTAGCGAGGTGCTCATATCCTTCATCGCTCTATCGCGGCCGCGACGCCGATCATACCGACGCCATACTTGTTAAGGAGATGTGGAATGTGGCTTCGATCGCACGCTTCCCACCGCTCCTCGATTAAATACCGTCATCATCGCATCGGCCGGTCACGTGGACCGCCTCCTCTCTTTCTTTGCCCGAGCGACCGCCTCCTCCTTATATGTGCCATGATGGTATACAGGCCCGCCATGTTGACATCGAACGAGAAATCTAATCGACGCCGTGGAATGGTCGTGTTCTACCATGTTGACGCCGGGAAATGGATTTGTGTCTACTTTCATGGCGAATTGCCCCAGGATCAGACGGCCATGTTCTATCGCCGTTTGGATCTGGCGACGTAGCTCTTTGCAGTCGTTGGTGGTGTGGGTGAACGAGTGATGCCACTTGCAGTATGGTCTTCCGTTCATCTCTTGAGTCGTAGGGATTTTGTGGCCTTCGGGTAACTTCAGCTGCTTCTCCTTCAGCAGTAAATCGAATATCTGCTCAGCTTTGCTCACGTCGAAGTCGAACCCTTTTGCAGGCCCCTGCTGCTTTACCCATTTGCAGGACACAGGATCTGCCCCCCGAGCCCATTCGACCACGGCCACCTCCTGGTCTTGTGTAGGATCCTCTTCTTCTGTATTAACCAGGCCTATCGGGCGTTTGAACTTGTCTTGGTACAACTCAGGGTGGCGCTGTTCATACATTGTCAGCTTCTGGGCCATGTGCGCCAAGGAGTTGTACTCTACTTGGAAAGCCAGATCTCTGATAGGTGCTGAGAGACCCAACACTGCCACCGATCGCTTTTTTTCGCTTAAACGAGCTGAGTAACATCGGTTCTTGACAGTCTGGCTGGATGTACTCGCTGATTTCTCCCGCTTGCCGACTGTGCAGTCGCAATGCCAGCCTGTAGCCTCTGAATGTGGAACTGCTTTCCGCTTGCTTCCAGTGTCAGATCGAATCAGTGGCGGCGAGGTGTACCACCCAAAAGCTGGTCTGTCGAGATTGCGCAAAGAACCTTACGCGCAATCGATTCGATCTTTGAAATCATGCCTAAGCATGCTGTATCGGCTCACGTGCTCGATCGAGCTCGACCTTCCGATCCGCTAAACCTTGAGAACTCGTGGAGCCGATACTTGGGTGGCGGAATCGATCAAACTGCTGAGGCACGGCTTTGAATAGCCGAGTGTCCTTCTCTCGCACGGCCGAACCGGTCTCTCAAGATGGTACGGATTTGCTCCACCGCTTGAGCTGCAGGGCTAGATTCTCATGACTTCGTTCGATGGCATACGGCTAGCCACGCCTGTTTGTCGCGCCCATCCAAGACATCCTCGCCCAAACACCGCTCAAGCCCCGCTCCAGAACTCCGCCAGAAATCCCTGCGTTGCAATCTGCGTGCGTGTCGTCATTGCGAGTCCCGCACGTAGGTGCACACATATCCATGTGGGATTTCTTTAGGTGGTTCAAATAGGAATCGCAATCGCCTGGTCACCTCCGACCTTGTAGACGACGACGCCGCTTCGGTGGCTCCGGAGCTGCAAGTGCGAATGGCGCCGTGGCCTGTGCAGAGCGGTCTTTCTCCCGGTGAGTCCTAGAGCAGGCTGGCGGGAGTATCGATGTTTCATGATCTCTGAACTACGCGAATGCGATCCGCTCAGCGTTCACCAGGCTCTCGGAATGGCGGTGAAGAGAATGAGCCACCATGTAGTTGACTTCTGTCAGAGCTCGCAGTGCGCTCCTCAAGGAATGCAGATCCACCTCATCAAGAGCACCCTCGGTGAGAACCCTTTCCACCGATGCCATGCTTACGAGTCCTCTCAAAAGAGCCGATGAGATTGGCTTCAAGAGAGCTTTGATGTCGCCATAGCCTTGTGCTCTCTCAGATCGTCAGACGGACCGGCCTGTCTCCCCAGGCCGATGATGTTGATGCGATGCTATTGAAGGTCCCACGCATGCGAGAATGTGTTGCTGTCAAAACCCACCGTGAAAGCCCAAGAGCAACACGAAGAGCCGGAGGCTCCTAAACTGCGGGCTGGTCCCTCGAACGGACCGCAAAACTCCGCAGACACCGTCCGGCTTGGTTCATACGTGCCACTGACCTATACCGGTCGAAGGTGATGGATTGCTTGATCAGTTTCTGCATGGTAAACAAGTATCAGAAATTCGAGCCGTGACCGCTCCGGTTTCCACGTGAATCGGCTCGGAGCCGATTGTCCCATGGGTCTGCATTAGATCTATGATAACATGGGGTTTTGCTTCCTCAATACAAGTTAAATCGATCTCTGACGCTTTAACGTTTCACCACGTAATTGGAACGTCCTACACGTAATTGAGCCCGTAGGTACAAAAGATAATGGAAAACTAACCCTAGAGAAGGCCTAACAACCGACGAAAGTCAATTTCGAACTAATAACTCCTCTCGAATAGGCAAACCATATCCTCACGCACTCTTTGGATCGTTCAACCCGCTTGCAAGGCCCGACTACGTGGATATCAAACTAAACCTTGGAAAACAAGGCATAACTATAATGATCAAATCAATCAATAAAGATCATAAGTTGCTACCCTTACACCGGAAAAGGTGCAAAGGTAGCGAGGTAACTAGAGGTAGCATAACTAAACAATCATAGCGAAAAGTGATGCTAACCTAAACAAATCTATGATGGTAGTATTACTCGCCATCAACAAGGCTTCGTGAAGTAACACCAAATAACGATAGTAGATATCGCCTAGATCGCAAGATGCGATCTAGGCGATGACACTTACCCAAAGAAACCCTAGAAACAAGGGGTGGCGATGCCGAGATTGTGTTTGTTGTGAACGTGATTTTCCTCCTTTTCTCAATAACCTTAGGTACATATTTATAGTCCGGAGACTTTCTATCTTTGGAATAACTCTACAACTCTATCTCTTACCTAAACCGAAACGTAACCTATTACAATATACAGATACACGGGCAATTTAGCCCAAATCCACGTACAAGGCCGATTCAACAACACGTTGCATATATGTATCTTCCAAGCCCATCTTGATTACGGCCCATCTCCTCCTTTGGCCAAAATATGGCGATAACAACGATTCTATTAGAAGAACTTGTTTTGTTTATTCAACTACCATATAACAAATTATATGTAGTGGTTGCTACATTAATCCGTCTAGAATAAACATCGTTATGGAAGATCGAATTTTATCATATACAACCTTTGAACATTGTTGTGAACTCTTTCCCAACATGTCGACTATTTCATAGATGTGAAACATCCATGTCTATTTCTTTATAGATCCAAATACGACTGTAAGGTCTTGTACCTTCCCAGAGGGTCTTTCAAGTTCAAATCTTGATCTCGTCAGATATGGAACTATCACGGATTTTATGGCTTCAAGCCATTTTACGGAGTCAGGCCCATCATCTCTTCTTTGCATGTAGTACGTTCATTATTCTCAAATAATGATTCAACCCTCAAATCTTGGTATTTGATTGTTTACTCGACCTACTTGGTTCAATGTAAACTTTGACCTTCATAACCACAACCTTTGAGGCACGTGAGCCATGAGCATTGTTCGCCTCCGGAACACTTTTCTTGGTCGTAAGTCTGCACATATAGCTAAGGTTCTTTTAACCTTATCAAAGTTATATTGTCCTCCCACTTAACTTTTCACGAAAAATTCCTTCTAAAAGAAACTTGACGTTCTAAGTGACAAACTCTTTTGTCTTCGGTGTTATGGAGGAATACTTAACAAAGACAGGTTCATCCGACTTTGGTTGCAAACATCTTTCTTATGCATAGCATACCAATGTTTAAGAAAGGACAACTTGGGTTGTATCCCAAACCATAACATATGGTGTCATTTCAACAGATTATGATGGAGCTCTTTTCAGTGGAAAAATGGTAATCTCTAAAGCTTTTAATCTTTAAAATATAATGGCAGTTTTATGAATTATACCTTTGATCTTACCATGTCAAACAAGGTTTAATTACATATCTCGAACGCTCCATACTTTTATGGTGTTTCGGGAAATGCAAATCCATGGAACGATTCCATAAATCTTAGGTATTATGCTAAACTTTGTAACTCAAATATCTTCCTTTATGATCTTTATCATAAACTGTTTATATTCTTGTTACAATGATTTTGCACTTAATCTTGAAAGTCTTTGAACTTTTCAAATGTTTCATACTTCATCCATCTTAAGTAAATATTCATATATTCACTCAAATTTTCGGAGAAAGCATATGAAGTCGAAATCCATCGATTTTGACTACACATGATGGACTTTGTACAACAATATGTACAATTTCCAATAAGCTAGTCTTTCGTTCCCTTTTTGGCCTATGAACGAAGTTTTAATTATCTCTAGGAAAGTTTCACAAGCGTCATGTGATCAAAAATCAAAAGACTCCAAAATTCCATCCACATGGAGTTTCTTCATGTTATCTTTCCAATATAATTTAAACGGCGATGTCACTTCCTAAGTGATCTTTCAATCAATTTGTCTTTCGACATCTTTAGCACTTGTTTTACGGATGTGATGTCTCCAACGAGATTTGCGAATCCATCTTTTATGGATTACGACAATTATTTGAACAACCCTTTTGTTCTCATAATACCTGATAAAACAAATCTTTGAAGGCAAGCTTTGATGTTTAACGAGCAACACAATAACCCTTTATTTGTTCTCGATGAACATCATCACATATTCTTTTGCTAGTTACTTAGGCCATTGTAGTTCATGAATTGTGTTGTTTTATGACGATTCACACCAACAAATTCATATCAAATACTTGAGAACCACATTGTTTAATAAGCAAAGAATATAGCCATAACATGTATATCATCTATATACTTAAGTTGAACAATTCTAGTCTTTTCCTTTCGCCATATATTTATGAGATTCTCTTCAAGATTTTCCTTTTACGCTTGAAAGAATCTATCAACATCAATAGTGGAGTCATACATATGACACATAATCCAAAGCGTATAATTAAATACCAATGTCTTTGGACTTGCACTTTGAAGTAGATCACCATCATCAAATGTTTGGTGTTCTTTCAAATTCCTTTCTTTAGTAATCTCTTGGTGTAGTAAACATTTTACCTACATCAAATATTCACCCTTATCATGGAATCGTCCATGATCAAGCTACTTTAGCTTATAACGATGAATTATGAGTATAATGTTGCTATCCAAAACCTTTTGGAGGATTAGGACAACAAGTGTCTCCAACCTTTTGCAAATTCTCATCAAAATATGAGAACATGAACTTTGCCATATTATACTCTATCATGTTGTAACTAAAACTTCGCTTTGAGATATCACAATATCTTTCACACATCATGGTTTCAAACAACTCTTCAGATCCTAGATAACCTTGATATTAAGAGAATCCTTTGAATATCAAGAATCATGGAGACAAACATGATACTTATATACTAACACTTGGAATTGTTACTCTTGATTTAATACTAATTATTAAACTTAATGGAGTAACTGAACTTACCGAAAGTTTGCAATAGGACTTTTAAACTTTATATTAACACTTCAAAACAATACGATACCAGTCAGAAAGTAATTAACCGTAATTCTATAGTTCTATCATCTCAATTATAACTAAGCGCAAGGTGGTAAACGGATGCCAATGACTACAACAACTATGCAAATTCACTTTGATTTAGTTTATGATAAATTGAGTTCTAATTAATAATTAAATTAATCTAGGTGAACTCCCACTCAAAACAATATCCCTCACATTGTTTTAGTGATCACACGAACCAAATCCACCACATCAAAACCAATCATCACGAGAGTTGATATAGCTTCAATGGCGAACAATCAACATGTTCATCATATCTACTATATGACTCATGCTTTACCTTTCGGTGATCCGTGTTCCGAGACCATGTCTGTACATGCTAGGCTCGTCAAGATCAACCTTAGATTCCGCATGAGCAAATCTGGCTTGCCCACGTTGTATACACTTGCAGAATCTAACACACCCGATCATCACGTGGTGCTTCGAAACAACGAGCTTTAGCAACGGTGCTAACTAAGGGTGAACACTTTAGAACTTGAAATTGTGTGCTTCAGGGAACATCTTATAATGCTACCGTCGTCTACTAAGCAATACAAGATGCATAAAGGATTAACATCACATGCAATTCATAATATGTGATATGATATGGCCTTTCTTCTTTGTGCTTCCGATCTCCATCTTCAAGCACGAACATGATCTCCATCATTACCGGCATTGCATCAAGGTCAATGACGCTCCATGGTTGTCGCCCACCGGCTTCAACTATTACAACTACTTTGAATAGACATGCGGTCTTAAGAAATTAAAGACAACCATATGGCTCCCGGTTGCCTACTTACAATAAGGAACATTGCATACATCATATACAATCATGGCCATATCACATCACAAGACACCCCGCAAAAACAAAGTTAGACGCCTCTACTTTCTTTGCATGTTTTACGTGGTTTGGGGCTTTCAATAAGTGTCGTTCTAACTTACGAACATGAACCACAACATTGATACTAGTATTGTTAATCACCCGTAAATTGGATCTTAACTATGCTAGGAGAAACAGCACCCATAAAGCCACTTATGCAATAAAAGTTGCATGTCAAGCGTGGAGCAAGTCTCATGAACGATGTCATGTAAGGTTAGCCCGGCCGCTTCATCCCAACATACCGCAAGATGCAAAGTACACAAGAAGCAATCGACAATAAAGCATCAACGCCCACAATGACCATTGTGTTCTACTCGTGCAACAGATCTACATATAGACACGACTCGACCACCTTTGTAGGGGTTCAGAGCATGGAAAACAAAAAATTCTATCGCATACAAACAAGCCAAGATCTATCTACTAGATTGTAGCAACGAGTCGATGGAATAACTTACCCTCGAAGATTCCAAAGCGGTTAACGAGCAGATTCTCGTGGGTGATGTAGTCGCATTTTCCGATCTCAAGATCGCAGAGACGATCCTTCCCGGCCAAGCGTTAGTAGCCCCGCATCGGTCACACGCTCGCATTTTCGACGAAGACCTTCCTCTCCCTTGTTCCAAAGAAAATGGAGGTTGTAGCACTCTTCGCGATTCCCAAAGACAACGGCGTGGTACCTAAGTAGAGGGGAGATCTCGCAGGCTTCGCCTTAAGCCGAGCGAGTATGGTGGAGTATGAGAGAGCTATTAGTGGTCTAGAGTTTAGACACACCAATTAGAAGGCTCTAAACCAAGGCTAGGGCAATTAGAAGCTCTAAACCAAAGCTCTAAACCGGAGGCTTTGGCTAGGGTTTAGATTAGAGGATAGGAACTTGTGTGTCTAGAGGAGGAGGCCCCGCCTCCTTTTATAGGTGGGAGGCGGCCAAGGGAGGGAGTCCCTCCCAAGTCGGCCTTGGTGGCGCGCCAGCTTGGAGAGAGGACTCCTCCTCCAAGTCGGTTTCAACCTCCTCTTGCTTGTTTCCCTGTTTCTGTTTTAGCTGCTTGACTTTCAAACTGCCATTTGACTTTCAGTTTTAGGATTCAATTTAATCCTTTATTTGGAACAATGAGAACACTTAGTACATGATGCAATCATTCCAATATGTAATGACACATTCATGTACCCTTCCCTCCCGAGTGCCGGACATTCCGAACCTTCTAGAACATTCCCGATGAAAACACCTAATCATTCCCGAACTCAAACGAGACTTTCCTTATATGAATCTTATTCTACGGACCATTCCGGATCACCTCGTGATATCCGGATCCCATCCGAGACTCGAACAACATTCGGTCTCTTTCTCATAATACCATAACTACTCAAACAACGTCGCATCCTTAAGTGTACCTCACTATGGTTCGTAAATTATGCTCACATCATCGATACACTTCTCCTAACAATAACCAATAGAGAAATCTGGAAATTCATATGTCTCCCATATTTCTACGATTACTTTGCGATCGAATGAACCACTTACATACGATACCAATTTCCCTTTGTCTCACGATAGTTTACTTATCCGAGGTTATGATCGTCGGTATCTCTGCATACCTAGTTCAACCTCGTTACCGATAAGTACTCTTTTCTCGTTCCCGTGATATGTGAGCCAGTCACATGCTTGCAAGCTAATTGGATGACATTCCACCGAGAGGGCCCAGAGTATATATATCCGTCATATGGATGGACAAATCCCACTCTTGATCCATGTGTTTCAACCAATACTTTCTGAACACTCAATGCCACCTTTATAGCCACCCTGTTACGGTGTGGTGTTTGATGACATCAAAGCATCCATCCGGAAAAGGTGATATGCATGATCTCATGGTCGAAGGAATTAGGTTACTATGTATCAGAAAACATATAGCAATTGAACTATTAAAATGACTTGATCTTTATGCTACGCTTATCTATAGGAGTATGTCCATCACATCATTCTCCTAATGATATGATCCTGTTGTTAATAACATCTCTATGTTCATGATCAGAAAACTATGATCATATATTAACCAACAAGCTAGTTTAACAAGAGGCTTTACTAGGGACTCTTATTTTAGTTTACAAATCACACAAGTATTAATGTTTTCGGTTAATACAATTATAGCATGGTATGTAAACATTTATCATAAGTGTGAAGATATGATAATAGCCACTTTATTATTGCCTTTTGGGCATATCTCCAACAACAGCAAAGGGACTTTTTTTTTTGAAAACTACAAATACGTGTCTATATATTAAGATAGAAAGAGTTTTGATGATCCACGGCGAAGCAAATGCCACACCCTAGCAACGACAACAACAAACAAACATGACTCAGCTAGCATTTGGTCGTCTCACCACTGATGTTGCAAACCTCCGAAGAACAACTAACTACTAGGACTTTTTCATATATATGTTTCGCGCACTCAAATATATGTATCTTAAAAGAAAGTTGTGAAAGGTTATGGATGTGTTGGAAAATATTTCCGTCATAACACATGTAGCATAGTAGAGGGTATAAGTTATTGTATATCTATGGTAAGCTGCTTAACCGCCATCTAAGTAAGATCGGCAAAATAAAAATACTATAAAAATATTTCCTGAGGCAGATTTATCCATATGATTTGCAAGTTCCTAATCCAAATATTTAAAACAACATTGGTGGACAAATCTTTCAATTTGACTGAAAACATGTCCAAAACCATCAAAAAAAATTTGTGTGCACCGGAGAGAGTACAAATTACAAACTACAAAGGAAGAAGAAATGTAATTATGGAACAAACTTGCTTACATTCATATGCCCCCAAACATGTTTCTTGCACAGAGCAGGGCATACCCAAATGAATAGTACAAGAGGAAACAAGAAACTCTAGCTTTATCGAATCATAAGTTAATTCAATCATAGATATCAGCATCCTCAATGCAGGAGAAATTAAGCTCATCGGTATACAAAGAGTGGCACAGATCAAAGAATAACACAATAATCTTCACCTATCAACTGATCTGCCCACTGTAGTTCCATATCCGGAAAGTTGAAGGCGTAGCTCCTAAGGTGCTGAATGATTGTGAACGGAGGGGAGTCATCCGTCATGTGTCTCGTGATTCTTTTTCGTTTCTCGTTCTTGAGGTTATATATGTAGATGTAGGAGCCATCGGACACATCTAGGCCTCCTGTGTAGATGCGGTTGGCTTCAATCGACACGAACTTCTCAGCCTTAATACACAAGCACCTAGGATAGCCGAGGAAGATGGCACAATTTTCTATGCTCTTCACAGGCTCGAGCACAGCTCTATGTCTACCCTGAAAACCTCCATGCGTTGCTGTACCTCTACGACGAGGAACAATTCCTCAGAAGAATGTTCCACTAGGAAACAACGTCCTGATGCTGTGAACATCTCAGAAGGATCGATGCATGTCGAACGTCTTCAGGAGATGAAAGATCTTGTCGCCCATGGCTACCGCGGGGGCAGAGGGTGCAACCAGCTGCTGCCCACCGATGGTGTACATGCCACACATGGCGGCAAGCCGGACCAGAGGATAGCTGACGCAGCCTTCGTACAGAAGGAAGCTTTTGCTGGTTGGGCCAGCCCAGTACATGAGACGAGACCAGTCGATGAGTAGGACAAGGGTGGGCGAAGGACCGACGACAAGGGCGGCGCCGACGACGGATGGAGGGAGTGGCGCCCCGAAATGCGTCATGTCGCCCGTGAAGGGGTTGAGGACGTGCACGAGGTGAGGGGCGTCCTTGTCCGCCAGAACGAGGAGGCCGTCGACGGAGGTGGCGACGTGGCGGTAGCTGCGGAGGAGGGGCAGTTCCTTCTGGATGATCCGGCCGGTGGCGGTGTTCACCAGGAGGCGCGCGTCACTCTCGAAGACCTCGTGGAGGAGGATCCACCGGCGGGGGCGGAAACGGGTGTCGGTGGTGTTCTTGGGGTCGTCGGTCGCAGAGCGCCAGGCGGTGCAGACGGCCCGGAAGTCCATGTAGTAGTCGAGGTCGCCGGTGGCCAGGAAGCAGTCAGCGATGCGGCTAACCAGCTCGGGCAGGAGTGAGGTCCAGTCCGCCATGGCTGGAGAGGAGTGGCGATGTGAGAAGGTGTTACTGAAGAAGCCGGCGATGCGGTTGATGAGGACGACGGACATGAGCAAGGACCAGTCCGAGGCTGCCATGGTGGTCAGCAGTAGGAAGAATTGGAGAGGGTTCGAGGTTTCAGAGAAGGCCGGTGAAGAGCAGAAGAGGGTTAAATAGCTGCTTCGACCTGCAGGTTTGGAAGGCATATCGATCGATTATACTTTGGCGGGCGCCTCCTCGTCTTCTGAAATTTCGGCCTGTGCCATTGAACTGTCACTAGGATGTCGTGCTCTACATTTAGTACTACTCAGCAGCAGTGCACGAAGCGACGGAGGCATGCCCAAGCCCAACCGAAGGTTCATCCAGTACTCGCAATACTCGTGCTAAGAACACGTTCATGTAAACGACAATTACAGCAATACCCACTGTTTATCCGCGCGCAATACTCGTGCTAAGAACACGTTCATCCAGTAGACTTCAGTCAGTGACCACAGTTCAAGCAGTATCAGCACCTCTTGCAAAATCCTCCATTCTGCAGTTAAACTAACAAATACATATATACATACACTAAAGAAGTACCAATTCTGTCGAGTGGGATGGCAAATAAAGGCAGAAGGTCTTTGTTTATTTATAAAGGAAAATCACACACATCAGACATCACAATTAGCATAATATATTCGGCAAGGTTCGACTCGGGATGGTGATGTCTGGAGGCAGAAACAATGAAGAAAAAAATTAGGTTGTGCCCGAATTAGTTTGCCATTTTAAAAGCAAAGGGAAAAACCGTGGCTTCAACATGCTGAAATGATTATGCAGGAACAAGCGGGTCATCAGTTTCCTTGCTTCCACTGGAATCAAAAGTAACCACTCTGCCATTGCCATATACTAGTAGATACAACTAGTATTATCAACAATGAGCACCAAGCAAGGCATTGAACTGATTGTGTCCTGCTTCTACAGAGGCTGCAGCAGGTGAGCAAATCAGTAGGTTCAAGGCAAAGCGAGATTGATAAACCTACACCTGAGAAACAAACCATGGCTGAAAAAACATGGGATGTCTAAATGCAGGGACAAGTAGAAAATTTACAAATCTGCCAACAAGCACCAGGTTGCATTGCTAAAGAGGTACCAAGGCAAGGTACATACTAGTAGACGCTACAGAGCATTGCAAATTCACGAGAGACGATGGAGTCATATCCTGTTACAATACTGTTCTACTGGTGAGTAAAACTACATAGCATAGTGCTTGCCATCGACTATCTTGATGTTTAACCCGTAAGATTGGCTATAGTACTGAATTCTTCTGTAATAGCAACAAACGCTCTGTAGGTTCAGCAATTTTTGGTTGATTTTGATATAAAATGGTGGCGGTGTGCTGTTGATTCACTGTCCCTTTTGCTGTTTCATTTATGGAACTATCACCTAGCCTACTGAACTTATGTTGTCTCATACTTATACCAATGCAAACAGCCTGGACTCCTGGAAGAGAGTAGGAGACTCATGGTGTCAACGGGTAAAGAAGAAGCAAAGCAGAACTAGATTGACGAATCCTTCGACAATGAGCCTGAGCCCTCAATTACTTACGATGAGAAAGCAGAGGCGGCTCCAACCATTGACCTCTTTGCCAAGGACAAAGGATCATCCTGGTTGCTGACTTCTCCAAAGGCAAAGAAATTATCTTACTTTTCTCCAACGAGAGGGGCAGCCCAAATCACCGATGCTCCAAGAAGCAAAAGGCAGCTTATGCAAATATCTTACCATCCTACTTTACCATTTTCACTATGCTTTCATTACCCAAAAAATGTCACGCACAAGGCTTGGAAAAACCTATGATCTGTTGTATCAGGTTTATGTTAGTCAACTTGAAGAACTACGGAAATGAATCTAAAGATACTATTAGCACATGGTTCCCTCTCCTGTCTACTAATGTGCCTTCCCAGCCTAACTACCTAACAGTAATGCCGCTCATAACATCAGCGAACAGGTGCCGCGTGTCGCCTTGCCAACTTACCTAGTTAGAAATTTAGAGACCGGCAATATCTTGTGCCAACAAGCACCAGGTTGCGTTACTAAAGAGGTACCAAAGTACATAGTAGACTGCTACAGAGACAGAGCATTACAAATTCGTGAAACAATGGAGCTCATATCCTATTACAATACCGTTCTACAGGTGAGTAAAACTACAGAGCATAGTAGGCTCGATAATTCAGTCACCAAGTTCAAGGTCCTCAAACAAAGAGGAAAGCCCATAATCCTCTGCAAATGGACGACCTTTTCGTTCAGAGTCCCAGGCATTGGTGGTGAAGCTGGAGAGGAGCTGAATGATTGTGAAAGGAGGTTCAGCATCAGACATGAAATGACAGTTTATTGCGGTTATGGCTCCAGAGACCCTCTCTTCTTTCCCATCCTTGAGGTTGTACATGTAGATGTCATAGGGATCTAGGCTTTTCAGGTAGTAGATGCAGTTGGCGTCAATCGACGGGAACAAATCAGCATTAACAGACAGGCACTTGCGATGGCCGAGGAAGATGGCTTGGTTGCCGATGCTCTTAATAGGCTCAAACACACCACCCTTGTCGGTGTTCCACCTGAAAATCTCCATGCTATGCCGCAGCTTCATAATTACCAGTATCTTACGGGCAGATTCCACAATGAAACATCGACTAGCGTGCCCCATTTCAGAAGGATAGACAGACATCAACCCAGAAGGATGAAAACCGAATAACGCCAACAGATGAAAGATCTTGGTGGTCACATCACCATTATACATCATAACCATGAGACTCAGCCTGAAGACAGGATAAGCGACCTTGTCCTCCTCTAACAGAAAGAAGCATCCTCTATCAGTATTCGTGATGTACAGCTTACGGCAGGAATCACAAAACAGTATAAGGAGAAGCGGAGCCTCGCAGGCAGGGAAAGCTGCAGAATCCACCGCGAAGTCAACCATGGGCGCCATGAAACGAAGCAGGTAGCCGGTGAATGGGTTGAGGACGCACACGGCGTGTGGCGGCTCCCTGTCCGCGAGGACGAAGAAGCCATCAGGACCAGTGGTGATGACGTAGTACCGGCGGAGCATAGGCAAGTCCTTGCGAAGGAAGCGGCCTGTGGTTTCGTTCATCAGGAGTCGTGTGCCACGCTTGACATCCAGAGAATGACTGACCTCGTCGATCACGATCCATTGCGTTGGGTGAAAGCAGGGGTCTGGGTTATTCATGGCTTCTGCGGTGGCACTGCGCCAGGAGCTGCAGACAGCGCGCAAGTCAGTGTAGTAGTCGACGTCATTGGTGGCCAGGAGGCAGTCGGCAATGCGGTTGACCAGGTCAGACGGGAGCGAGAACCAGTCCACTGATGCCGCCATGGTGGTCGGAAGGTTTCACACAGGATCTATGTCCAGGAACTTGGAGTGGTGAAGGGGACCGGCAATTGCTATTGTCAGTTCATCCGAATTTTAACCTACCATTTGTGAAATAGCTGACATTCAGAGGGCAATCGCGAGTTGCAGCAAGCTAGTTCTTGATTCCAAGGAAAACAAAGCTTAGGGGTACTCACCGTAGCCACGGCGGTCACAGAGGATCTACGAGCTGGATCTTGGCAGGCGGCCGAACAGGACTACAGTAGTGGCGAAAGGGGATCGGTGGTTGCTGTCACCGCTCCAGTCAGCTCATCCAAAAATGTACCTACCCATTTGGGAAATAAACGAAATTGAGAGGACAATCGAGTGAGCTTCAGCATAGTTCTTGATCCAAGGAAACACAGCTTGAATGTTACTCACTGTAGCCCTGGCATGGCAGACGAGGTGGCTGCAGGTCCGTCTGGTGGCGGCGAGCCGCTGATCGGGAGAGAGGCCAGCTGCTCCGGGCCGGATTAACGCCGAATCGAGCCGATCTCGCGGCGGGGGGAGCGGGAGGTCGAGGGGGATTGGACTAGGGTTTAGGGTTCAAGGAACAGCTGTCGCTGCCGAGAGGGAAGGAGAACAACGGGAGTGACTCATTTGGGAACGATGGCGAGCAGCTGCGTACTGATGAGTTTTCACCGATGACATGACTTTGACCTTAGGTCTTGGACCCAGCTTGTCCAAGATGAGTTTGGTATGCCCAAAGTACTGAAGCAGTCTCCTTTTCCTTCACATCCAAAGGACCAAACGGACATAGATCATTGTCAACAAAAGTAAACTGCACCAATGGTACTAATTTTTTTAAGTGTCTTCAGTTTGGTTCTAGTTTTTTCAAAATGCATATCTAGGTCCTAAATCTTTCGCAAGTGATTTACGCGAGGTCCTAAATCGGTTTGACCTACGTTGACCGGTGCCACATCGACATTAGACATGTGGCAGTTGAGAAAATTTATGGATAGCCCCTTATAAGATGTGAGGTTCTAATTCCTGGGTCCCTAGTTCTTTTCCATCTCCGCTCTTTGTCACCGATATTCATGGCGCAGGACCACCTCGTGTCGTTTCGCTACACCTGCGCTCACCGCTCACCGATGTCCTTGCATGTACGAATCATAGCTAGCTAGTTGATCAATTAATACTAGCTAACAACACACACGTACAAACCACCAAGCTAGGTGATAGATTAGTCATAGCAATGCATGAGACATGCCGGCCTGCGACGTTGGGAGGTTAGAGTCGATTGGGCGATTCAGTATTTATTCTACTTAGATACATGGTTGTATATAACTATGACCGTCATCTTGATCGGAGCCATCATGCTCCTCATCGACACAGAACTGGAGCCGTACATTGGCCAAGATCTCGGCTGCAGGAGAGGCACAAGGCTATGGGTGTTGATGGACGTCGACCCGTTGGCCATGCTCATGTTTGAGCACTTGCCCTGGCCCTCAATAACAGTCCACGACTGACCTTGTTAGCACCACGCATGAATCAAGATGCTAGAGCGCGCCAGTGGCCTAGTGGACGCAGGTGCAATGAGTTGCCACCTCCCGAGGTGCATAGTCATGTAGAGAGACATGGAGACGACCTGGACCCGGAGAGCACGCCCCCTCCGACTTGCGTAGGAACTTGCCGCCATGTGGCATAAGCGGAGCCAAGATGCGAGTGTAGCAGTTGCGGCTCATGACGTGCACCTCGCCGCCGCACGCGGAGCAGAGAAATCCAGGTACGACTCAATGATGCAACTTGTCTGGTTGCCGATGTTGGAGCGGCGTGCATCTGAAAGGACATTTATTATCATAATCACTTTTGGTGTTCGTTAACAACAAATAGATCATTTTATAGTTTGTCACTGTCCACGGGTTGGTATTATGATAAGTGAAATGTACCCTCACACTTGGGAAAGATTCCTGCTAAGTGTGACACAATCGAAATTCGGACGGTCTCCGGTCTGCCTAGACCGGAGTCTCCGGTGTGGTCCGGAGTTTCCAGTTGTGTCCCCGGTGGAGGCTTCAGAATCATTGCTGGGACATTCTGTATGGGGGTGCGGAGCAAGGTCCGGAGGCTTCTCCGGAATCTCCGATCTTGGCTCGACGAGTCTTGGTCTTTGGAGGACCGAGTCTCAGCCAATAGTCGTGGCCCAGGTCATTCAGATGGGCGGTCCGGAGGCTAGTCCGGAGATAGGCCAGAATCTCCGGTGTAGACCGGAGTCTCCGGTGTACAGATCGGAGTCTCCGGTCTGTTTCTTCTCCAACGGTCAGAAAACAGTTCGTGGAGGGGGTTGCCTATAAATAGGGACCCTTATCCCCTTTCTCCAGCCGCTCGACCTGCTCAAGAACACAAACTCCATTAGAGCCACCAAATCTACAAGATCTCTCCATCCAACCATCCAAAGTCATTGATCTTTGGAGAATCGAAGGAGGAGGCCTTGATCTATAGCTTCCCCAAGAGAGATCTTCATTTCCCCCTCATTCACTTGAGGGCCCCCAAGCTCTAGTGTTTCTTTGGAAACCCTAACTTTGATTTGGTTCTTACAAGCTTGTCTTTGATTGTTTTGACAGCTTGCTTGTATTTGGGAGCCTCCAATTAAGTTATGGATGTGTGCCCCAAACTTGTAAAGGTGCCGGCTTCCACCTCGAAGGTTGCCGATATAGTGGAAGGTGGATCGATCCCGTTGGGGTGAGATTCATCGGAGAACAAGGGAGGCCTCTCATGGCGTTGGTGGTTTGAAACCACCCCCTCTCCAAACGTAGACGTACTTCCCCTCAAAAGGAAGGAACTACGGGAAACAAATCCTCGTGTCTCCGCGTCCACCACTTTGGTTACTTCTATCCTTCACCGCACTTTACTTCATTGTTCTTGCTTAGTGTTGTGATAGTTGTTGCTTGGTTGACATATAGGTAAATTCACCTTAGTTGCATAATCTAGAGAATTTACCTTTCTTGTCAAACCCTAAATTGAAAAAGAAGAAAATTTGAAGTAGCACCTATTCACCCCCCTCTAGGTGCCCATACGATCCTTTCAATTGGTATCAAAGCCTCGGCTCTTTATTCGGGCTTTACCGCCTAAGAGTATATGGGGATCAAAGAAGGGGAAGGTGATGGTGAGTCTATCCACTCGGTGACCATGGATGATCTCAATAATTTGGAAGCAACACCTTGGGCAACGAGATCAAACAATTGCACAAGTTACTTGAGAAACTTGTTAAAGATAAGGATGGCTCATCATCCCCTTCTCCTCAAGAGGATCCTCCATTTGTGGTACCCAAGGGTAATACTCCGGTATCACCCGAGGGTAAGGCAATGGGGGGTAAACCAGACAACACTAATTCCTCCACACAAAATGATGGTGGGAAGGGTGAGCACCATGATTCATGGTACTCTCCCGACCCTCCAATCCCTCACCCTCATGTATACAATAGAGGTGACCCACCTAAGCTTGAAGAATCTACTACTTTTGCTCAATGGCAATCTCTAATGAAAACTCATGTGCGCAGCTCTTGCATTGAACTATGGAACATCATCGAGCATGGACTCTTTATTAGGGATCCAAACAACTTGACAAGAAGAGAAGTTGTCAATAGTCAACTCAATACCACTACCTTGCACATGATTCAACAAGGATTGGGTACAAAGGATTACCCACACATTGAGCACTTCAGCATTGCCAAGGAAGCTTGGGATGCTCTCACAGTGTTGTTTGTTGGAAATGAGAGCATGAGGAGGAACCGGTATGATGCACTAAGCAATGAAGCCGAAGGATTCTACATGATGGAAGGTGAAAATCATGAAGACATGTACCGTAGGCTCAAGACCATCGCCACTACTTTTAGAAATGTGGGTGCCTCACATGTGGATGATGCTTGGATAAAAAGGAAATATGTGAGTGCACTCATGCCCTTTGAGACCACCGACTTGAAGAGCCTACAAGGAAGACACAACTACCATCTCATGACCTCTAATGAAGTTATGAAAGAGATGACCTCTTTCAAGGTTACCGCCAAGAATGCCAAAGATGCCCGTGCTCGAGCCCTTGGTATGAGCAATGTTGTAAACGTTGCCTTGAAGGCCAAAGTTGTGGAACATGGGGATGAAGATGATAGTGATGAAGGCCTCTCCCTGGACCACCCCGATGAGGTCAAGATTTCTCATAGTCAATATATGGCCTTCTATGCCAAGAACTTTTGGAAGAACCCCGCCAAGGCCAAGATGGAAATGCAACGCAAAAGCAATCCAAATGGGAAAAGATAAAATACCACGATATTGAGAACTTGTTTCAATTGTGGTGACCGCTATCACTTTGTGGCAAGTTGCCCTTATGAGAAGAGATAATATCATGGGGGTAATCTTGTGTTGAAGAAAACTCCCAAAGCTCCTTACAAGAAACCCTTCATCAAGAAGAATCCCACAAACAAGAAGTCAGGCGAAATAGTTTTGATCACTCATGAAGAATTCTCCCCCGACAATGAAGATGATGATGATGAGGAAGAAGAAACATCTCATGGTGTGGCTGCTCTAGCCACTATTTCTACTCCAACATTCTCACTCTTCGATTCTCCAAATGAGAAATCTCCCGTCAAGAACGTCACTTGCCTTATGGCAAGAGGAACGGAGGTATCATTATCATCCCACTCCACTCCCTTAGCTAATAATTAAATTGATGATGAGATGTCTCTTGATGTAAAAAGGGAATTAATTGCTTTCAATGAGTTTATGACTAACCTACAAGGAGATGCTAAGATACATTTTGGAAACATCTTAGATCAACTTTCCCACACACAAGAGCTTCTAGATGTAAGATGTAAACTTGGACATGAACACATGATTGAGCTAGAGGCCTTAAACAATGATCTAGAAGAAGAACAAGAGACTAGGATGTCACTTGAATTAAAACTTGAAGGGCTAGATGAGGCCAATGACATTATTGTTAATAGATTCATCAAAGAACATGATCATGCTATTGCTAAATGCAGAAGGGCTAAAAAGAACAAGATTGAGTTTGGTGTGGTTCATGAAAAACTTGCCGAGGACTTTAGTTTGCTTGACAAGGCTCACAAGGCTTTGGAAAGTGAACTCTTGTCACTCACAAAGTCCCATGAAATGCTTAAAACTCAATTGGCCAATATTCCCTCACCTAGTAACTTCATTCCATCTAGTAGGACAACTATTCTTGAAGAAAATGCTAGGTTGAAGGGGGAACTAGCCAAGGCCACGTTTCCACAAGGCAACAAGTCCATTGATGATCTTTTGAGTAAGCAAAGGACTAGTGGTGAAAAAGGGGCATTGGTTTTGTCTCCAAAACTAAGAAGAAGAACAACAAGAAAAAGAAGGCCAAGCCCGCACAAGAGACCAACAAGGCCATTGTGGATAGTAAGACCACAAGTGGTAAAACTATGTCACATGATGACTTTGCGGGAAGTGTTAACCCTCACTATGTTCTAATGTGTTATTATTATGGTGATGTGTATGCACAATATGTTGGCCCATATGATGGTTATATTGCTTGGTCTATTTGGGTTCCAAAGACCCTTGTTGATAACAAAAGAGGACCCATTGAAAAATGGGTACCTAAAAATTAGTTTGATCTTTTGTAGACTTATGCTTCCGGAGGGTCAAAGTGGGTGCTTGATAGTGGTTGCACAAGTCATATGACCGGAATCTCGTCTATTGTCAAGGACTTAAGGCCAAATGATGAGCATATCACCGTGACATATGCCGACAAGTCAAAATCTAAGGTAATGGGTTTCAACAAAGTGGTGGTTGCTCACGACATTACACTCGTGAACGTCATGCTTGTTGAGACCCTTGGATACAATTTACTTTCAATCTGTGCTCTTGGAAAGATGGGCTTTGCCATCTTTATTGATGAAGATATTGTGGTCCTCTTGTGGATCAAGTCTCTCAAGGTCGCTTTCGTTGGGTACGTCGAGCATGACTTGTATGTGGTGGACTTTTCGGGGAAAACCACTACAAGTGCGATGTGCTTATTTGGAAAGGCCGATTGTAACGCCCCCGAATCGGGTCTATGCAGATCTCAGCATTTCCCGCCAAAATCCGCATAGAAGCGATTCAAAGACGCCCATCAGACACTTTCGTGTGGGTGGGATATGAATACAAGTAGTTACATCACAGTAGTTTACAATAGAGTCCACAAGAACTTATATATACAACAACGACTCAACGAGTCAAGAATACAAAAGGTACAATACGAAGATACAACTCAAGAAGAAAGCGAGATAGTATCCGAGTACGGACAAGATCCAAATGGGACTAAGAGTCCTGAAGAATAACCAAACGGTGTCCAACCATGCCCAGGCCAAGCCGGAAGGGTAACCTTGCTAACGTCGTCAATCACATACCTGCCAAGCCAAAAGGGTGCCGACAAAGGGCAAAGGAAAACAGAAGAGCGGTCGATCGAGGCCAGTACACGGAGAGACTAGAATTCGGCGGTCCTCGCCTACATAGGTATGGTGGGCTCAGCGGCAGCAAAGCTTGCACTATCTAACTTATAGAGACACGCTACAACTTCGGCTATTAGAGCGAGATAAGAGAGAGCACTGTGCCTTAACTATATATAACTCCAAACATAACCCATCCGAAGAATTCCCCCTCGAAGACCAGTCGAGGAAGTCCCCTTGCGGAACACACACAGTGGAAATTTTAGTTAAGCAGGTGTTTAGTTGATAAGGCTAATTACTAATCATATTATTAAAGAGCGAAACATTAGTGGCGTTGTCTATGATCATGACACTGTACTCCTGAGGCGTCCATAACCGTGGACACACGGCTTCTCGAAAAGATTTACCCTGCAGGGGTGCACTACTGTACCCAAACGCATGCTCAACCCTTCAGGCAACATATTACGCGTGCCATCCGAATCTCACAACAAGAACTGTCCCATAACTATGCGCATATCCAGAGGCATCACCTACTGTGTTTTACCCACACAAGAGATACAACTGATTCTCCAGGTGGCACAACGTTTGAGTCTACGGCCGGGCGATGATCGGAAGATAACTTGTAGAGCTCCATCGCACCTCCGACACGATATCCCGATTTTATGCAATGCAAGCCATGGCAGTCCACCAAAACATCAAGTCCGAAGACATATCAACTCACCCATGTCCGAAGACATATTATGCGTATGCACCAAATGGAAAACCAATTTTGTAACCCTCTGGATATACGAAAAGCGCCGGTAGTTTAGGGGGGGTCCCAGAAGCCCCCATGTTTGGTTAGCACGATCGACTCAGAACTGGTATCGTAGAACGAACGGGTCCTAGGTCGGCTCAAGCAGTTCCCAAAGGTGGTCCCTGCCGGGGCCTTATCATTAGGTGAAACCATAACCATAACCAACATCATCAATTTAATTATCTTATCACCATCAATATCCAAGTATCGTGTTCCACCTGTATGAGAGCAAAACTAAGCATGCCTACGACTCGCAAGGACAGACTAGCTACTCAAACAAGGCAATAGGATAACCAAGGCAATATAGTGGAGCAGGTAGATAAAGGAACGGTACTATAGCATCGACAATAAGGATAGCAATAGATCAAAGGTAGGAAGTAAAGACTATAAACACAAAATAGGTAGAAGGGGGAGAATGCTCGCCTGCAAGACAAAGTTGGGAAACCGGAGGCATGTCGTATCTCACATCGACTCATCGTCCTATCCGGTGAAGAAGCAAACACTAGAAAGAGCAACCGGTACAATATTTAATAATACGGCGAAAGATCCGGCATGTTTCTGATATGATGCATGGCATGGTAATATGCGGCCCCACTTAGCAATATTAAACGGGACCGGGATCCCGACAAATGAATATTATGGTTCGAGTTGTTTATCCACCTCGCAATTTAAATGTTGACTTAACAAGATAAAACATGGCATCGGTTCGCTACACAATATTCAATGGAACCAGGACAAGACAAATAGCACTCTCATATATTCCATATTTATTTAGTAGATGAATCGCCGTATATCCCCGAACGACAATATAAATGTATGCAAGCATGAACAATTTAATATGCAACAAGTTATTTTATATGTATTATAATAAAATAGGGGTCTCGGATAGGGGTCGCACATTGGCTTTGGCATCGAGGATCTAGGGGTCAGGTCGACGGGGTTCGGTCTCGTAGATCTTGGCGTTCCATGAAGAAGAGGTACGGTTCCGTGTTGACGACCTTGGAGATCCGACTTTGGGTGTCGAAGATAGCCGAGGTATTCGAAGCCAAGCACCAATAGGTCATCTTCACATCTTCACACCGGCAGTCCCAGGTTACACCACCACTTCACGGGACTCAGATTCATCTTCCACAATAGGAGGTTTCGGTCATATGCCACCACAAGCACCAATAGCCTGAAGCAAACACATCATGCCAGACTCGATGGTCAAAGCAACAGGAACACAAGCGCAAGACGAGGAGGGCAAGGCAGCCGACAGGGAGCAAAGCGAAATGCGGGCTCGCGACGGTGTCGGGAAGGAGCGAGGCGAGCTGAGCTGGACGGCTCGAGCGCACCGGACTGCAGACGCCGGGTGGAGTGACCAACGCCGGACTCGACATGGAACGGGCGCGCGCAGGCTGGCCTCGGCAGCGACGCGAGGAGCCCAGGCAGGATGGCGACGGAGGCGGCTCGGACGCACGACAGCAGCTGAGGAGGGCGCCAGACAGGAGAGGGAGGCTCGACGACATGGCGGCGGGCAGAGGCCGACGACGGGCCGGAGAAGGTCAGCAGGAGGGCGATGATCGACAAGGAGCGAGAGGTGGCAGAGAGAAGCTCACGGCGGCGCACTGGCGACGGGCGACGGAGGGTGAGCTCGGCTGGCCTTGGACGGCTCGGTGAGGAAGAGCTTGGGCTGGCACACGCAAAGGGACGCTGACGAGGTAGAGGGCATCGGTCGCCGGCAGGCTCGCGACCGGGAGCTCGTGAGGGCCACGGCGGCGGGCCGGCTCCAGAGGCGGCGTGCGGTCGGAGCCAAAGAAGGCGGGAGGAGGCGCTCGAGGCCGCATGTGCGGAGGTGCTAGACGGCGATGAAGATCGAGCCAGAGGCCGGCGGTGAAGTCGGGAGTTGGAGGGAGACGCGGACGAGGTGCGGGGGGATCGCGGGATCAAGGGGATCCCTTGCGATGCGTGTGTGCGTTGGTACCCAGGGCCGCGTGTGTTCTGTGTGCATGCGTGTGTTTTCCTGGGTGTGTTGGGTCTGAACCCAACATGGGTGCGGTGGTGTGTGTTGTGGCGTGTGTGTGTGTGTGTGTGTGTGTGTGTGTGTCCTGGCGTGTTGCGTGTAGCGCGGCCAGGTGCGTGTGTGTGCGTGAGTTGTGCCCGGCGACGGACGAGTGGGGTGTGTGTGTAGCTAGGGTTAGGATTAGGGTTCAGGTATGGCCGGCTGTGGGGTTGTAGGTGGCCTCCGGTTGGGCCACTTGGGCCTGGCCAGTTGGCTGCCTCCCCTACTAAAAATATTTTTATTTAAAACATTTTTTGTAAATAGTTTTTTAGGTAAAAAAATATTTAGAAAAGACTGGGGTTTTAATTTGAAATAAAAGAGGGGACTAACTGAAAAACAAAATAGGCTTTGTCGAAAATATTTTAGAACAAAAATATGCATGATGATGTCATGATGATGCGAAAAAGAGAATAACAAGCAATTTTATTTTGTGGCATTACAACTCGACACCACTAACAAGGGATCTCGTCCCGAGATCCAAACAAAGGCACCGGGGGGAAAGGTTGATGATTGGATATTCTTGAGTAGGGTTGATGGTCGCGACACCACTAACAAGAATTCTGGCTCCGTCTTGAAAACGTCGACTCCACGAACAAGGGGTTGCTTATATTCTTCGAGATAAAACTCCGGAGAGGTAAAGGGTGAAAGTAAAGGTATCAAAAGATAAGGCCACCTTTAACTTCCATGAAAGGAGTAGAAGTCACATTAATCCACTAGTTCAATGCATAAGAGCTAATAAAAAGAGTAGTGGTATGGTCATGACTCCATCCCGCACTCAAAGCATTACTCTGTACATGAATAGAAGAAGCATGTAACCAACTCTTAGAATTCATATTGAAGATCTTGACAACCAGTATTAACAAAATATTTAGGTAGATGATGTCATCGCAGAAATTGCAGGACATCGGGAAACATTTGAAGAGGGATCAAGTAGGATGAAATCCAGATGTAAATCCACCGTTACAAAAGGAGAAAAAGCGGAACCCTAAAGGTACGACGGAAGACCCAACCACGAGAATCCTATACTTGAACAAGGTAAGGGAGAAGATTAAAACACGCAAAGATAAGAAGAGAAAGAAGGAGGTAAGGAATAAAATCAGAGCTAATTAGACCTATTCAACGCATTTGTAACAAAATAGTTTTGCCACTAGACGACGTCCGTTGGCTAGGTAAACCTATAGGCTGGACCAGTGGGGTATCGTAAACCTTTGCTCTGATACCACTTGTAACGCCCCCGAATCGGGTCTATGCAGATCTCAGCATTTCTCGCCAAAATCCGCATAGAAGCGATTCAAAGACGCCCACCAGACACTTTCGTGTGGGTGGGATATGAATACAAGTAGTTACATCACAGTAGTTTACAATAGAGTCCACAAGAACTTATATATACAACAACGACTCAACGAGTCAAGAATACAAAAGGTACAATACGAAGATACAACTCAAGAAGAAAGCGAGATAGTATCCGAGTACGGACAAGATCCAAATGGGACTAAGAGTCCTGAAGAATAACCAAGCGGTGTCCAACCCTGCCCAGGCCAAGCCGGAAGGGTAACCTTGCTAACGTCGTCAATCACATACCTGCCAAGCCAAAAGGGTGCCGACAAAGGGCAAAGGAAAACAGAAAGAGAGCGGTCAGTACTGAGGCCAGTACACGGCGATACTAGAATTCGGCGGTCCTCGCCTACATAGGTATGGTAGGCTCAGCGGCAGCAAAGCTTGCACTATCTAACTTATAGAGACACGCTACAACTTCGGCTATTAGAGCGAGATAAGAGAGAGCACTACGCGTTAACTATATATAACTCCAAACATAACCCATCCGAAGAATTCCCCCTCGAAGACCAGTCGAGGAAGTCCCCTTGCAGAACACACACAGTGGCAATTTTAGTTAAGCAGGTGTTTAGTTGATAAGGCTAATTACTAATCATATTATTAAAGAGCAAAACATTAGTGGCATTGTCTATGATCATGACACTGTACTCTTGGGGCGTCCATAACCGTGGACACACGGCTTCTCGAAAAGATTTACTCTGCAGGGGTGCACTACTGTACCCAAACGCATGCTCAACCCTTCAGGCAACATATTACGCGTGCCATCCGAATCTCACAACAAGAACTGTCCCATAACTACGCGCATATCCAGAGGCATCACCTACTGTGTTTTACCCACACAAGAGATACAACTGATTCTCCAGGTGGCACAACGTTTGAGTCTACGGCCGGGCGATGATCGGAAGATAACTTGTAGAGCTCCATCCCACCTCCGACACGATATCCCGATTTTATGCAATGCAAGACATGGCAGTCCACCAAAACATCAAGTCCGAAGACATATCAACTCACCCATGTCCGAAGACATATTATGCGTATGCACCAAATGGAAAACCAATTTTGTAACCCTCTGGATATATGAATAGCGCCGGTAGTTGAGGGGGGGGTCCCAGAAGCCCCCACGTTTGGTTAGCGCGATCGACTCAGAACTGGTATCGTAGAACGAACGGGTCCTAGGTCGGCTCAAGCAGTTCCCAAAGGTGGTCCCTGCCGGGGCCTTATCATTAGGTGAAACCATAACCATAACCAACATCATCAATTTAATTATCTTATCACCATCAATATCCAAGTATCGTGTTCCACCTGTATGAGAGCAAAACTAAGAATGCCTGCGACTCGCAAGGACAGACTAGCTACTCAAACAAGGCAATAGGATAACCAAGGCAATATAGTGGAGCAGGTAGATAAAGGAACGGTACAATAGCATCAACAATAAGGATAGCAATAGATCAAAGGTAGGAAGTAAAGACTATAAACATAAAATAGGTAGAAGGGGGAGAATGCTCGCCTGTAATACAAAGTTGGGAAACCGGAGGCATGTCGTATCTCACATCGACTCATCGTCCTATCCGGTGAAGAAGCAAACACTAGAAAGAGCAACCGGTACAATATTTAATAATACGTCGAAAGATCCGGCATGTTTCTGATATGATGCATGGCATGGTAATATGCGGCCTCACTTAGCAATATTAAACGGGACCGGGATCCCGACAAATGAATATTATGGTTCGAGTTGTTTATCTACCCCGCAATTTAAATGTTGACTTAACAAGATAAAACATGGCATCGGTTCGCTACACAATATTCAATGGAACCAGGACAAGACAAATAGCACTCTCATATATTCCATATTTATTTAGTATATGAATCGCCGTATATCCCCAAACGACAATATAAATGTATGCAAGCATGAACAATTTAATATGCAACAAGTTATTTTATATGTATTATAATAAAATAGGGGTCTCGGATAGGGGTCGCACATTGGCTTTGGCATCGAGGATCTAGGGGTCAGGTCGACGGGGTTCGGTCTCGTAGATCTTGGCGTTCCATGAAGAAGAGGTACGGTTCCGTGTCGACGACCTTGGAGATCCGACTTTGGGTGTCGAAGATAGCCGAGGTAGTCGAAGCCAAGCACCAATAGGTCATCTTCACATCTTCACACCGGCAGTACGCTCCCAGGTTACACCACCACTTCACGGGACTCAGATTCATCTTACACAATAGGAGGTTTCGGTCATATGCCACCACAAGCACCAATAGCCTGAAGCAAACACATCATGCCAGACTCGATGGTCAAAGCAACAGGAACACAAGCGCAAGACGAGGAGGGCAAGGCAGCACTGACAGGAGCAGGCGAAATGCGGGCTCGCGACGGTGTCGGGGAAGGAGAGTGAGGCGGAGGCTGCTGGAGCTGGACGAAGCGGCTCGAGCGGCGACCGGACTCTGCAGGACGTCGGGTGGACAATGACCAACGCCGGGGCTCGACATGGAACTGGGTGCGGGACGAGGCTGGGCTCGCTGCAGCGACGCGAGGAGCCCAGGCCGCAGGACAGAGGCGATGGGAGGCCGGGCTCCGACGGCACGGCAGAGCTGCGAAGGAGGGCACTCAGCACAGGGAAGAGGGGAGGCTCGGCGACATGGCGGCGGGCAGAGGCCGACGGCGGGCCGGAGAAGGTCAGCAGGAGGGCGATGCTCGACAAGGAGCTACAGAGGAGGTGGCAGGGAGAAGCTCACGGCGGCGCGCGCTTGTAGCGGGCGCACGGCGACGGAGGGGGTGAGCTCGGCGGCGCAGCTGCGGACGAGCTCGGTGAGGAAGAGCTTGGGCTGGCACACGCAGAGGGACGCTGACGAGGTAGAGGGCATCGGTCGCCGGGCAGAGGCTCGCGCACTGGGGAGCTCGCAGGGCCACGGCGGCGGGCCGGATCCAGAGGCGGCGTGCGGTCGGAGCCAAAGAAGGCGGGAGGAGGCGCTCGAGGCCGCATGTGCGGAGGTGCTAGACGGCGATGGAGATCGAGCCAGAGGCCGGCGGCAAAGTCGAGAGTTGGAGGGAGACGCAGACGAGGTGCAGGGGGATCGCGGGATCAAGGGGATCCCTTGCGATGCGTGTGTGCGTTGGTACCCAGGGCCGCGTGTGTTCTGTGTGCGTGCGTGTGTTTTCCTGGGTGTGTTGGGTCTGAACCCAACATGGGTGCGGTGGTGTGTGTTGTGGCGTGTGTGGGTGTGTGTCCTGGCGTGTTGCGTGCAGCGCGGCCAGGTGCGTGTGTGTGCGTGAGTTGTGCCCGACGGCGGACGAGCGGGGTGCGTGTGTAGCTAGGGTTAGGATTAGGGTTTAGGTGTGGCCGGCTGTGGGGTTGTAGGTGGCCTCCGGTTGGGCCACTTGGGCCTAGCCAGTTGGCTGCCTCGCCTACTAAAAATATTTTTATTTAAAACATTTTTTGTAAATAGTTTTTTAGGTAAACAAAATATTTAGAAAAGACTGGGGTTTTAATTTGAAATAAAAGAGGGGACTAATTGAAAAACAAAATAGGCTTTGTCGAAAATATTTTAGAACAAAAATATGCATGATGATGTCATGATGATGCGAAAAAGAGAATAACAAGCAATTTTATTTTGTGGAATTACACCGATGTGGGTTGGTTATTGTTATCGCCATATTTTGGCCTAAGATGGAGATGGGTCGTGATCAAGATGGGCTTAGAAGATACATATATTCAACGTGTCGTTGGATCGGCCTAGTGCGTGGGTTTGGGCTGAATTGCCCGTGTATCTTGTATCTTAGTAGGATTCGTACTTGTTTAGGTTCCGTTTATGTTTAGATAAAGATAGAGTTGTAGAGTTATTCCAAAAGTAGAGAGTCTCCGGACTATAAATATGTACCTAGGGTTATTGAGAAAAGGAGGACAATCACGTTCACAACCAACACAATCTCGGATCGCCATACCCCTTGTTTCTAGGGTTTTCTCGGGTAAGTGCCATCTTGCCTAGATCGCATCTTGCGATCTAGGCAGTATTCTATCGTTGTCGGTGTTACTCGTACTAAGCCTTGTTGATGGCGAGTAACACCTTTACCAGATTTGTTAGAGCTAGCATCGATACTTTTACTATGATTGCTTATTTATGCTACCTCTAGCTATCTCGCTCTTTGCACCTTCTCCGTGTAAAGGTGGCATCTTCTTGATTTACCTTAAGTCGATTTGATCTGTTATAGTTGTGCCTTATTCATCAAGGTTTAGTTTAATATCTACGTGATTTGGCCTCACAAACGGGTTGAACGATCCGGTAATATGTAAGGTATGGTTTATTGATCTTAGAGGGGATGTTCCGGGAATTGACGTTATGTTGTTTTTTAGGCCTTCTCTAGGATCGGTTTTCTACTACTTTTCGTATCTATTAGGCTCAACCACACGTGGGATGTTCCGGTTACGTGGTGAAAACACCAAACTATCGTAGATCGATTTAGCTTGTAGTAATTAAGCAAAACCCCATGTTATCATAAGATCCAATGCAAAGCCATGGGGGTAATCGGCTCCGAAAGCCGATTTACAGGGAAACCTGGGAGCCGATCACGGCTCGAATTTTACGTATACTTGTTTACCGTGCAGGAAACCAATCGGAACAATCCATCACCTTCCTGACCAGGTATAGGTCAGGTGGCACGCCCTCGAACCAAGACAGGACGCGTGCGTGCCGGAAGATTCTTGCCGTCGGCCACCGAGGACCAGGCCCACCAGCCTGCAGGAGCCTCCGGCTCTTCGTGTTGCTCGTCGCTGCCCGCGGTGAGTTTTGACAACAACATTCGCACGCCCGGTGGGACATTCAACAACATCTACATCAATGTCACGCCTTCGATGGAGAACAGGCCGGTCACGCGTCTGACGAGCTTCTGCCGAGCACAAAGCGGTATGGCGAGATCAGAGCTCTTGAAGCCGACCTCATCGGCTCTTCGAGAGGACCCGTTCGCGTGGCATCGGTGGAAGGATTCTCCCGAGGGTGCTCTCGGGAAGTGGATCTGTCTGTTCCTTGGAGGAACGCTCCGGGCTCTGACGGGAGGTCAACTACATGGTGGCTCATTCTCTACACCGCCACTCGAGAGCACAGTGAACAGCGTCGAGGCGGAGTCGCGGTTCGCGTGGTCCAGGAGATCATGAAACATCAGTACTCTCCGTCGGGGCCACTTTAGGAACCCACCAAGGAAAGACCGCTCCACACAGCCGCATCGCCATTCACACTCGCGGCTCCAGGCCGAGGATCAGCGGCATATATTGTCTACAAGGCCGGAGGCGATCCAGTGATTGCCAATTCCTGTTCGAGCCACCCAAAGAGATCCCGCATGGGTACATATGCCCTACGTGCGGATCGCAACAACTTGGCGCGGCACGCAGCTCGCAGGAGTGTCCGGCGGGGTTCCCTCCGGGGTCTTGAGGCGGCGTTCGGAGCAACGATGTATGCAGGATGGACGCCGACAAAAGCGTGGCTAGCCAAGTATGCCAGAACAAGCCATGAGAGTCTAGCCCCTGCAGCTCAAACAGTGGATCAAATCACTACCATCCTGAGAGATCAGTTCGGCTTCGTGCCGAGGAGGCGCACCATCGGCTACTCAAAGCCGTACCCCAACGAGTTTGACCTGATTCCACTACCACCCAAATATAAGCTCCCTGAGTTCTCAAGATTCAGCGGATCAGAGGGGTCAAGCTCGATCGAGCACATAAGCCGATACACAGCACTAGGCATGATTTGCATCGGATCAAATGCGCGTGAGATTTTTGCACAATCTCTAACAGGACCAGCCTTTGGGTGGTACACCTCGGCCACGATTCAATTCACTTGGAAACAACTAGAAGAACAGTTCACATCCAATACCATTCGGAAGCTACGAGGCTGGCATTGCAGACTGGCGCAATGCTGAGCGGGGAAACTAGCCGAATACATCCAGCGCCGGACCATCAAGAACAGATGTTACTCGGCTCGTTTAGCGAGAAGGAAGCAATCGAGCTGGCGATGTCGGGCCTCTCGGCACCCATCAAGGACGTAGCATTCGGGTAGAATACAACTCATTGGCGCACATGGCCCGGCCGGCGATGTATGAGCAGCGCCACGAGTTGTACCAAGACAAATTGAGACGTCCGATAAGCACGGTCGATGCAGAGAGGAAGATCCTCACAGGACCAGGAGGTGGCCATGGCTGAATGGGCTCGGGGCAGATCCTGTGACACATAAATGGGTGAAACAGCAAGGGCCTGCGAGAGGTTCGACTTGATGTGAGCAAAGCTGAGCGGATATTCGATTCTTCTGAAGGAGAAGCGGTGAGGTTGCGAAGGCCACAAAATCCCTCGGCCCAGGAGATGAGCAGGAGACCATCGCAAGTGGCATCATTCGTTCACTCACCCCACCAACGTAGTGCAAGGAGCTTCGCCAAATCCAGATGGCTATAGAGCAAGGCCGTCGATCCTCGGCGATTTGCCATGAAAGTGGACACAAACCCGTTCCCGGTGTCAACATGATAGAACTCGATCGCTCCATGAGACGTCAATGGACTTTTCGTTCGATGTCAACATGGCGGTGCAGGTACCACCATGACACGCATACAAGGTAGGAGGCGATCACTCTCGGGGCAAAGAAAGAGAGAAGCTGGTCCACGCGATCGCCCGGCCACGATGACGGGAGATACTTATCAGAGGAACAGGTGAGGAGAGTGCGATATCAGAAGCCACATTCCACGCATCTCCTTAATAAGTATGGGCGCCAGTATGACCAACGTCGCCATCACGACAGAGACAACGGGAGATATGAGCACCTTGCTAGGGGACCGTCGAAAGAGAAGGAAGGCGCAGACAAACATTGGGATTGCCCCTTTTTCAAGCATTGCTGGGACGTGGGAATGAGCCGATTGCCTACAGCCGACAACTGCCCAGAATGTGGACAACAAAGAAGGGCACGAGGCCGATGTCGTGTTCGAGCGTCTAGGACCTCTCAACCTCGAGCCGTCCTAAGGAGTCCGCTGAGCGAAGGGCCTTGAGAGGCCAGGATGAGAAAGAAGAAGACAGGTTTCACCGTCAAGGTGGTGCCCGATGGACTCGGACACACCCAGCGTAGAGCTGCAAGGTGCGTAACAGAAGAAGCTGAGGCTCGATCTCCACGCTAAAGAAAGCACGCCTGATTTGGCCGGCAAAGTAAGCGAGACTACGGAGACGGAGGGCGCGACAAGGAAAGAGTGGCGACCAAGCCAATAAAAGCCGATGCAGGCATCGGCACTCGCATGGTGTTCGTGCTCCGGAGTTCTGCGCGCCACAAACCAATATGCTACCAGTGGCACAACTTGACTGCGGCCCACGGCCGGTTATCTTCGAGAAGCCACGTGAGAAGGGTTACAAACATCCGAAAGCTCTGTACCTCCGGGGCTACATCAATGGACAACCCGTCGCAAGATGTTGGTGGACACGGCGGCGATCAATATCATGCCATACTCCATGCTACGACGTTTGGGACGCTCACTGCGGACTTGATCAAAACCAACGTCACGTTAAGCGACTTCAGCGCGGTCTTGAACGCAAGGCGTTACGAGCGTGGATCGATGGGCAGGAAAACCGTACCACGTCATTTTCGTCGTGAACAGCAAAAGTACCTCGCCGTCTTGCTAGGAAGGGATTGGATCCACGCTAAGCTGCATTCCATCCACGATGCATCGCTGTCTGATGGGGACGGGGATGAAGTGGAGGTCGTCCATGCGAGCGATTCTATCGAGGTTTCCACCTGGCATGAACATCGGGAAGCGGAAGACCAAGAGCCGATCTGGAATCAATCTAGCGGCTGCGAGCGTATTGAAGCTACAAAAAGCGGGGTGAGGCTGGTCTTATCCACTGGCCTTACGAGTAGAAAAGCCCACGATCATCCGTGTACGGCCGATCCTGCGATCGCCACAAAAATAAAAAGCAGCGATCATCGACAAGCGGTTCATGTAGTCGTGGCAGAGATACTGCCACGCGTAAAATAATAAGGTGTAAACCGTTCTTGTGATGCAAGCAAGAAGGGGCGATTCAGGCGATCGGCCCAAATTATTTGTTGTCCTCACCTATCGTTTGCCTGTGTTTAGCGTCGATTTGTGGTGTGAAAGCTAGGGTATGGGTTTACATCACCGATGAGCTAGAAGAGATCGACATTGGTCACGGGATAAGCCACGACCAACATTTATCAGTGAAAGTTAGAACCAAGTCTGCGGGAACCGATGATAGCCTGTTGAAACAATATCCGGGCCGCATGGGACTACAGAGATGCTGGGTTAGGCAGAGCATCATCGAGCATCGACTCCGCTCAAAAAAGGATTTCGCCATTTCAGCGAGCACGACAAATGAAGGCGAAATTTTGGAAGAAGTCAAGAAAGAGGTCGAGAAAATCTTTGGCCAAGCTGATCGGACCATGCGGTATCCGAATGGATTTCTAGCATCGTGCCAGAGAAGAAGGGCGGCCAATGGCGTGTTGCTATAGATTTTCGAGATCTCAGAGCTACCCCAAAGGATGAATATCCGATGCGTGGCGAAACATTGATCAATGCAGTTGGTCATAAAATTTTGAGCTTCGTGGACGGCAATGCCGGTACAACCAGATCTTCATGGCTCCGGAAGACATACACAAGGCGCATTGAGTCCCGAGTCCGTGGGGTTGTTTGAATATGTAGTCATGACGTTTGGATGAAAAATGCGGTATACGTATCAAAGGGCCATGAATTACATCTTCCATGATCGATCGGCAACCGGAAATCTACATCGATGACGTGGTGGTCAAGTCGCTTGGCGCAAGGGCACTTGGGCGATCGGCAGCGTCTGGACCGAACAAGAAAGTTTGGCACGAGGATGAATCCAAAGAAGTGTGCCTTGGAGTGACGGTCAGTTCTTAGGTTTTTGGTCCATGAGCGGAATTGAGATCGGCTAAAAGTCGAGGAGGCACGAACAATGAAGCCACCCACCACAAAGAAAGAGCGAGTCTCTCATCGGCAAGATCAACCGTCGACGATTCATCTCTAACTGTCGGGAAGAATAGAGCCGTTCATGGGGCTCGTAAAATTAAAGTGACGAGGAGTTCCTGGGGCGAGAACAACAAGCCTTGACGAGATCAAAGAATATCGACAAAGCCGCGATGTTAGTTCCACCCCCGCAGACAAACCGTTCTATATTTACTTATCGATGGTGACACGTCCATCGCCTCGATGGTGGTACAAGTGCATGATGGGCTAGAGCGAGTCGTATTCTACATAAGCGTAGGATCTTTGGATGCGAGACGCGGTATCCAGATATCGACAAGTTGTGCCTCTTTGTTTTACATGCACCAAGCTACGCCACATTTTGCTATCGGCAGAGGTCATCATCATATGCAAGTCGGACGTCATAAAGCACATGCTATCGGCTCCTATGTTAAAAGGCCGATTAGGCAAATGGATGTTTGCATTATCGAGTTTGACATCCGGTATCACCGCTGAAAGCTGTTAAAGGACGGCTGATCTTATTGCCGAGGATCAACACTAACATAGCACCATCCATAAAAGCATGGGCTATGTTTTTCGGATCGGTTGTGACGATGGCTGCGGCATCGGCATTTTCCTCGTGTCGCCGGGCAACATTTTCCTTCTCCATCAGATTGTCTACCTCTCCCACTAACAATGTAGCCGAGCACGAGGCAATACGCAAGGGATGGAGTTACTCCTCGGCGGAGGCGGGCAAGGGAAATTTTGGAGACTCCAAGTTGGTGATTTCCCAGCTCACAGAGGACTACAAGTGCGAGCGAGTCCCTCTTCCCATTATGGCTGCACCGCGAGCTGATGACGCAAATTCGGTACATCAACTTCACTTGGATCCCACGCGAGAATACCGAGGCGAGCGATCTTGTGAGATAGCTTGAGGATACAAGGATATGGTAGAAGGAGCCGATGTCCGTGCAGTTCCTAGAAGCGAGGCATGGAGAGCCGATATCTTCAATTACTTGAAAGATTCGGCTGGGGCACCTAAACGGATAAGGTACAAAGCCATGAAGTACGTGCTTATTGGGGATGACATGTTTTACAGGACTCGGAAGGGCTATTGCTCAAGTGCAGGGGACGGCCGAGGCCAATCGGCTCCTACATGAGGTACGAAGGAGCCTGTGGAATTCACCAATCGGCTCATAAGATGAAATGGTTGATCAGGCGATCAGGGTTTTATTGGCCCACTATGCTTGAGGACTGTTTCAACTACTACAAAGGGTGTCAAGCATGTCAGAAATTTGGGAAAATCCAGATGGTACCCATGACAATGAATCCCATCATCAAACCTTGGCCATTCCGAGGTTGGGGCATGGACATGATCGGCAAGATCAATCCTCCATCAAGCAAAGGCCACATGTGGATCTTGGCCATCACAGATTATTTTACCAAGTGGGTGGAAGCCGTCCCTATGAAGTCAGTATGTTCAAAAGATGTCATCAATTTCGTGAAAGAGCACGTCATTCATAGGTTTGGGATTCCCCAGACTATCACAACCGATGGAGGTTCGGTTTTTGTTTCTCACGAGTTCAGAAAGTTCTGTGAAGATACAGGGATTAAAGCGTCTGGTCATCTCCGTACTACGCTCAAGCAAATGGGCAAGCGAGGCGTCAGCGAGTCTTATCAAGCTAATCAAGAGGAAAATCGATGAACACCCGAGGCGTTGGCATGAGGTTTTATCGAGGCTTTATGGGCTTATCGCATGTCGTGCCATGGGCGATAAAAACCTCCGTACCATCTGGTCTATGGGCAAGAAGCCGTATTGCCTTGGGAAATTACTTTGGATCGAGACGTGTTACTTTTCGAATGAGCTAACGATCAAGAATATGCAACTTTGATGAGTGACGTGGAAGATGTGGTGAGCTTAGGCTGTGGTCGCTGAGAAAATAAAAGAACAAGGCTAAAGTAGCTCGTGCCTACAACAAGAAGGTGAAGCCAAAGGAGTTCCACGTTGGAGATTTGGTGTGGGAAGTCATGTTGCCCTTGGGACTAAGGACGACATATGGTAAATGGTCTCCAAATTGGCACGGGCCGTACAAGGTCGACCAAGTTTTAAGAGGGAACGCGTACATGCTTGAGCAGTTGGATGGTGAAAAATTTCCAGTGGCAGTCAATGGCCAGCATCTCAAGAAGTATTTTCCAAGCATGTGGGATATGGGACAATAAAAACTTGAGGGGCCGATACGAGAGATCGGCTAAGTCGATTGGCAGTAAAATATGGGGGCCGATGTTGAAAATCGGCCGAATAAAAAAAAACAACAACAAGCTACTAAGGAAATGCTTTGAGGGCATGGAGAGCGTCAGCACGGAACTCAGTTATTTCAGCTTCGTCATCATCATCCTTGCTGGTCGATAGTTGTTCGTTCAGGACACAGGTCGCCTATTTTGAAAAGAGGTCGCAGGTTACCGTTTCAGGCCAAGAAATGGCCGTTGTGATTCAACTGGAGGTTGACCCTGTCAAACGTTTTTTAGAAGGAGCCGATGGGTGGTCATCGGCTTTGTGCAATTTAACTTGTTTGACTATATGTGTGCAGCATGATGAAAGCCGATACAGTGTCATCGGCTTATGGAACATCGACTTGTTTCGGTCATCGGCAAAATCGAAGCGAAAGGAAGCAATATTTGGGAAACAGAGTTTCATTCATTCAAAGATCATTGCTTACAGAATGATCGATTACAAAGGGCCCTCTTTTCTACGCCATTACTACTAAATCCTAATCGAAGCCGAGGTCATTGCTGCTGCCGCCGCCGTCCTCCTCGCTTGTCGTCGTATTGCTACCAGCGTCGTCTTGCCATCTTGAGGAAGCGGTAGGGGCCTCCTCGTCCTCGTCTTAAATCGTCGTCTTCGACCCGGCGGAAGTACCTCACCGGTGGTACTCCTCGGAGGAGGGTCCTCCTCCTCCTTCTTCTTCCTCTTCTTGAGGAGTCGGCGCCATCCCAGACATGGCGTCGCGCTGCTTGTCGCCTCCAGCTCCCGTCGGAAGAGGTTTCTTCGCCGTCTGTCGGGACGCATCGTCCTCGACGGCAGCAAAGTCAACCCCTCTCGTCCCACCATTGTGGGCGAGAGTGTTATCTGCTGTCGTGGTGCTCTGGAGTTGGTTCGCGATCCTTGAGGCTATTGGAGGCGTGGGAGAGATCGGAGGCAGAGGAGGCCATGGCGAAGAGGGTTTTTTCGGTGGAGAGAAAGAGGGTTTTCCGGTGGAGAAAGAGGTTTTCGCTCGGGAGGAAGATGGGGATGAACTATTCAGCGGATTTAAATAAAGAGGAATAGTGAAGAGCGGTTCAATGCCATAGCGGTTTCCCAGTTGCCAAAATCGTCAAATCATGCACCGGAGAAGACAGGCATCATGATGAAGGGGTGGCGTGATTGATCTCCATTACACGCGTTACGACGCAGCGTAGCCCGATAAAAAAAAAACCCAGGAGAAGAAAAAAACACACAGAGTGGTTTTGGAATTATCATTGCCAAAACCAGGGGGGCATGTGTTATCGCCATATTTTGGCCTAAGATGGAGATGGGCCGTGATCAAGATGGGCTTAGAAGATACATATATTCAACGTGTCGTTGGATCGGCCTAGTGCGTGGGTTTGGGCTGAATTGCCCGTGTATCTTGTATCTTAGTAGGATTCGTACTTGTTTAGGTTCCGTTTAT
This sequence comes from Avena longiglumis, assembly GCA_030063025.1. NCBI lineage: Eukaryota > Viridiplantae > Streptophyta > Magnoliopsida > Poales > Poaceae > Avena > Avena longiglumis. The sequence continues at coordinate 29,326,916 of CP125973.1, forward strand.
GTTTAGATAAAGATAGAGTTGTAGAGTTATTCCAAAAGTAGAGAGTCTCCGGACTATAAATATGTACCTAGGGTTATTGAGAAAAGGAGGACAATCACGTTCACAACCAACACAATCTCGGCGCATCGCCACCCCTTGTTTCTAGGGTTTTCTCGGGTAAGTGCCATCGCTAGATCGCATCTTGCGATCTAGGCAGATTACTATCGTTGTCCGGTGTTACTCGTCTAAGCCTTGTTGATGGCGAGTAACACCTTTACCAGATTTGTTAGAGCTAGCATCGATACTTTTACTATGATTGCTTATTTATGCTACCTCTAGCTATCTCGCCGTCTTTGCACCTTCTCCCGGGTGTAAAGGTGGCATCTTGCTTGATTTCTGCTTAAGTCGATTTGATCTGTTATAGTTGTGCCTTGTTCATCAAGGTTTAGTTTAATATCTACGTGATTTGGCCTCACAAACGGGTTGAACGATCCGGTAATATGTAAGGTATGGTTTATTGATCTTAGAGGGATGTTCAAGAATTGACGTTATGTTGGTTTTAGGCCTTCTCTAGGATCGGTTTCTACTACTTTTTATCTATTAGGCTCAACCACGTGGGATGTTCGTTACGTGGTGAAAACACCAAACTATCGTAGATCGATTTAGCTTGTAGTAATTAAGCAAAACCCCATGTTATCATAAGATCCAATGCAAGCCATGGGGGTGTCGGCTCTGAAAGCCGATTCTGAGAAACACAGGGCGATCACGGCTCGAATTTACGTATACTTGTTTACCGTGCAGAAACCAATCGGAACAATCCATCACCTTCGACCAGGTATTCGGTGGCATATCTCGAACCAAGACAGACGGCGTGCGTCTTGGAAGATTTGCTTGAGTCGGCCGAGGGACCAGGGCCCACCAGCCGCTCTGGGAGCCTCCCGGCTCTTCGTGTCGCCATATTTTGGCCTAAGATGGAGATGGGCCGTGATCAAGATGGGCTTAGAAGATACATATATTCAACGTGTCGTTGGATCGGCCTAGTGCGTGGGTTTGGGCTGAATTGCCCGTGTATCTTGTATCTTAGTAGGATTCGTACTTGTTTAGGTTCCGTTTATGTTTAGATAAAGATAGAGTTGTAGAGTTATTCCAAAAGTAGAGAGTCTCCGGACTATAAATATGTACCTAGGGTTATTGAGAAAAGGAGGACAATCACGTTCACAACCAACACAATCTCGGCGCATCGCCACCCCTTGTTTCTAGGGTTTTTCTCGGGTAAGTGCCATGCTGCCTAGATCGCATCTTGCGATCTAGGCGAATTTACTCTATCGTTGTCGGTGTTACTCGTACTAAGCCTTGTTGATGGCGAGTAACACCTTTACCACAGATTTGTTAGAGCTAGCATCGATACTTTTACTATGATTGCTTATTTATGCTACCTCTAGCTATCTCGCCATCTTTGCACCTTCTCCCGGGTGTAAAGGTGGCATCTTGCTTGATTTCTGCTTAAGTCGATTTGATCTGTTATAGTTGTGCCTTGTTCATCAAGGTTTAGTTTAATATCTACGTGATTTGGCCTCACAAAGCGGGTTGAACGATCCGTGTAATAAGGTATGGTTTATTGATCTTAGAGGGGATGTTCCGGGAATTGACGTTATGTTGGTTTTTAGGCCTTCTCTAGGATCGGTTTTCTACTACTTTTCGTATCTATTAGGCTCAACCACGCGTGGGACGTTTCGGTTACGTGGTGAAAACACCAAACTATCGTAGATCGATTTAGCTTGTAGTAATTAAGCAAAACCCCATGTTATCATAAGATCCAATGCAAAGCCATGGGGACAATCGGCTCCGAAAGCCGATTCTGAGGAAACACAGGAGCGATCACGGCTCGAATTTTACGATACTTGTTTACCGTGCAGAAACCAATCGAACAATCCATCACCTTCCGACCAGGTATAGGTCAGGTGGCACTCGAACCAAGACAGACGCGCGTGCGTTTAGGAAGATTTATGCGTCGACCGAGGGACCAGGGCCCACCAGCCGCTCTGGGAGCCTCCCGGCTCTTCGTGTTGCTCGTCGCTGCCCGCCGGTGAGTTTTGACAGGCAACACATTCTGGCACGCCCGGTGGGACATTCAACAACATCTACATCAATGTCCGACGCTACGATGGAGAACAGGCCGGTCACGTACGACGAGCTTCCTGCTGAGCACAAAGCGAAGTATGACGAGATCAGAGAGCTCTTCGAAGCCGACCTCATCGGCTCTTTCGAGAGGACCCGTTCGCGTGGCATCAGGTGGAAGGGATTCTCCCCCGAGGGTGCTCTCGACGAAGTGGATCTGTCTGTTCCTTCGGAGGAACGCTCAGGCTCTGACGGAGGTCAACTGCATGGTGGCTCATTCTCTACACCGCCACTCGAGAGCACGGTGAACGCTCGAGCGGGTCGCGGTTCGCGTGGTCCAGAGATCATGAAACATCGATTCTCCGTCGGGGCCCACTTTAGGAACCCACCAAGGAGAAAGACCGCCCACACCAGCCGCAAGCGCCATTCACACTCGCGGCTCCAGAGCCGCCAGATCAGCATATATTGTCTACAAGGCCGAGGCGATCCAGTGTGATTGCCAATTCTGTTCGAGCCACCCAAAGAGATCCCGCATGGGTACATATGTGCCTCACGGATTGCAACAACTTGGCGCGCACGCCAGATCGAATCGCAGGAGTGTCCGCGGCAGGGGTTCCTCTGCAGGTCTTGAGCGCGTTCGAGCAACGATGTGCAGGATGGACGCTGACAAACAGGCGTGGCTAGCCAAGTATGACACTGGAACAAGCCATGCGAGTCTAGCCCCTGCAGCTCAAGCAGTGGATCAAATCACTACCATCCCGAGATCAGTCGCTTCGCGTTGAAAAGGCGCACATCGGCTACTCAAAGCCGTACCCAACGAAGTTTGACCTGATTCCTACCACCCAAATATAAGCTCCCCGAGTTCTCAAGATTCAGGATCGAGGGGTCAAGCTCGATCGAGCACATAAGCCGATACAGCACAGCTAGGCATGATTTCGCATCGGATCAAATGCGCGTGAGATTTTTGCACAATCTCTAACAGACCAGCCTTTGGGTGGTACACCTCGCCACTGATTCAATTCGCACTGGAAACAACTAGAAGAACATTTCCACATCCAATACCATTCGGAAGCTACCGAGGCTGGCATTGCGACTGGCGCACGATGAAGGAGAAATCAGTAGCCAATACATCCAGCTTCAGACCATCAAGAAGATGTTACTCGCTCGTTTAAGCGAGAAGGAAGCAATCGAGCTGGCGATGTGCCTCTCGGCACCCATCAAGGACGTGGCATTCGGGTAGAATACAACTCATTGGCACATGGCCCGGCGATGTATGAGAGCAGCGCCACTCGAGTTGTACCAAGACAAATTCAGACGTCCGATAAGCACGGTCGATGCGAAGAGGAAGATCCTACGCAGACCAGGAGGTGGCCGTGGCTGAATGGGCTCGGGGCGATCCCGTGACCTGTAAATGGGTGAAACAAAGAAGGGCCTGCGAGAGGTTCGACCGACGTGAGCAAAGCTGAGCAGATATTCGATTCTTCTGCTGAAGGAGAAGCGGTGAGGTTGCCGAAGGCCACAAAATCCCTGACCCGTGAGATGAGCGGGAGACCATACCGCAAGTGGCATCATTCGTTCCTCACCCCACCAACGAGTGCAAGGAGCCGCCGCCAAATCCGGATGGCTATAGAGCAAGGCCGTCGATCCTCGCCGGTTGCCATGAAAGTGGACACAACCCGTTCCCGGTGTCAACATGATAGAACTCAGTCGCCCGCGAGACGCCAATGGACTTTTCGTTCGATGTCAACATGGCTGGTGCAGGTACCACCATGACACGCACAAGGTAGGAGGCGATCACTCTGGGCAAAGAAAGAGAGAAGGCTGGTCCACGACCGCCCAGCCGATAACGGGCGATACTTATCGAGGAACAGGTGAGGAGAGTGCGATATCGAAGCCACATTCCACGCATCTCCTTAATAAGAATGGGCGCCAAGATGACCGTCGCCCAAGACGAGACGACGGAGATATGAGCACCTTGCTGGGGACCGTCGAAAGAGAAGGAAGGCGCAGACAAACATTGGGATTGCCCTTTTCAAGCATTCTTTGGGGACGTGGGAATGAGCCGATTGCCTACAAATGCCGAGAATGTGGACAACAAAAGAAGACGCGAGGCCGATATCCGTGTTGAACGTCTAGGACCTTTCCAACCTCGAGCCGTCCTAAGGAGTCGCTCGGCGAAGGGCCTTGAGAGGCCCGATGACAGAGAAGAAGACAGGTTTCACCGTCCAAGGTGGTGCCCGATGGACTCGAGACACAGAGCGTGAGAGTACAGCTGCGTAACTTAGAAGAAGCTGAGCTCGTATCTCCACGCTAAAAGCACGGCTGATTTGGCCGGCAAAGTAAGCGACTACGGAGCGGAGGGCGCGACAAGGAAAGAGTGGCGACAAGCCAATAAAAGCGATGCACGAGCATCGGCACAAACTATGGTGTTCGTGCTCGGCGGAGTTCTGCGCCACAAACCAATATGCTACCGTGGCACAAGCTGCGGCCACGGCCGTTATCTTTGAAGCCACGTGAGAAGGGTTACAAACATCTGAAAGCTCTGCCTCGGGCTACATCAATGGACAACCCGTCGGCAAGATGTTGGTGGACACCGAGCGGCGATCAATATCATGCCATACTCCATGCTACGACGTTTGGGGCGCTCTGCGGACTTGATCAAAACCAACGTCACGTTAAGCGACTTCAAGGCGGTCTTGAAACGCATAGGCGTTACGAGCGTGGATCGATGTGGGCAGGAAAACCGTACCACGTCATTTTTCGTAAATGAACAGCAAAAGTACCTACGCCGTCTTGCTAGGAAGGATTGGATCCACGCTTCTGCTGCATTCCATCCACGATGCATCGATGCCTATCTGATGGGACGGGATGAAGTGGAGGTCGTCCATGCAGGCGATTCTATCGAGGTTTCCGCTGGCATGAACATGCAGAAGCGGAAGACCAAGAGCCGATCTGGAATCAATCTAGGCGGCTGCGAGCGTATTGAAGCTACAAAAAGCGGGGTGAGGCTGGTCTTATCCGCGGCCTTACAGAGTAGAAAAGCCCGATCATCAGGTATGCGGCCGATCCTGCGATCGCCACAAAAATAAAAAGCAGCGATCATCGACAAGCGGTTCATGTAGTAAATGGCAGAGATACTACCCTTTGTAAAATAATAAGGTGTAAACCGTTCTTGACAGATGCAAGCAAGAAGGGGCGATTCGATCGGCCAAATTATTCTTGTTGTCCTCACCTATCGTTTCTGTGTTTAGCGTCGATTTGTGGTGACGGAAAGCTAGGGTATGGGTTTACATCGGTGATGAGCTAGAAGAGATCGACATTGGTCACGAGGATAAGCCACGACCAACATTTATCGTGAAAGTTAGAACCAAGTCTGCGAACCGGCGATAGCCTGTTGAAACAATATCGGGCTTCGCATGGGACTACGAGATGCACAGGTTAGACAGAGCATCATCGAGCATCGACTCCGCTCAAAAAGGATTTTGGCCATTTCAGCGTGAGCACGACAAATGAAGGCGAAATTTTGGAAGAAGTCAAGAAAGGTCGAGAAAATCTTGGCGTTGATCGGACCATGGTATCTTAGAATGGATTTCTAGCATCATGCTGTAGAGAAGAAGGTGGCCAATGGCGTGTTGCTATAGATTTTCGAGATCTCATGAGCTACCCCAAAGGATGAATATCCGATGCGGTGGCGAAACATTGATCAATGCAGCGGTGGTCATAAAATTTTGAGCTTCATGGACGGCAATGCGGGTACAACCAGATCTTCATGGCTCGGAAGACATACACAAGCGCATTCGAGTCCTGGTCCGTGGGGTTGTTTGAATATGTAGTCATGACGTTTGACTGAAAAATGCGGTATAGCGTATCAAAGGGCCATGAATTACATCTTCCATGATCTGATCGGCAAATGGTGGAAATCTACATCGATGACGTGGTGGTGCCTTCTGCTTCAAGAAGGGCACTTGGGCGTCTGCAGCGTCTGGACCGAACAAGAAAGTTTGGCCGAGGATGAATCAAGAAGTGTGCCTTGAGTGACGGTCAGTTCTTAGGTTTTGGTCCATGAGCGGAATTGAGATCGGCTGAAAAGTCGAGAGGCGTCTGAACAATGAAGCCACCCACCACAAAGAAAGAGCTGCAGTCTCTCGGCAAGATCAACCCGTCACGATTCATCTCTAACCTGTCGGGAAGAATAGAGCCGTTCATGGGGCTCGTAAAATTAAAGTGAGGAGTTCCTGGGGCGAGAACAACAACGGGCCTTGACGAGATCAAAGAATATCGACAAAGCCGATGTTAGTTCCACTGACCGGACAAACCGTTCTATATTTACTTATCGATGGTAACGTCCGCCATCGATGGTGGTACAAGTGCATGATGGGCTAGAGCGAGTCGTATTCTACATAAGCGAGAAGGATCTTTGGATGCGGAGCGGTATCGAGATATCGACAAGTTGTGCCTGTTTGTTTTTACATGCACCAAGCTACGCCACATTTTGCTATCGTGAGAGGTCATCATCATATGCAAGTCGGACGTCATAAAGCACATGCTATCGGCTCCTATGTTAAAAGGCCGATTAGGCAAATGGATGTTTGCATTATCGAGTTTGACATCCGGTATCGACTGCGAAAATGTTAAAGGACGGTATTGGCTGATCTTATTGCCGGAGGATCAACACTAACATAGCACCATCCATAAAAGCATGGGCTATGTTTTTCGACGACGGATCGGTTTGTGACGATGGCTGCGGCATCGGCATTTTCCTCGTGTCGCCGGGGCAACATTTTCCTTCTCCATCAGATTGTCTACCTCTCCCACTAACAATGTAGGCAGTCGAGGCAACACGCAAGGGATGGAGTTACTCCTCGGCCGGAGGCGGCAGTGGAAATTTTGGAGACTCCAAGTTGGTGATTTCCCAGCTCACGGAGGACTACAAGTGCGGGAGAGTCCCTCTTCCATTATGGCTGCCTTTGCAGGCTGATGGCGCAATTCCGGTACATCAACTTCACTTGGATCCCACGTGCGAGAATCGAGGTGACGATCTTGTGAATAGCTCGGGATACAAGGATATGGTAGAAGGAGCCGATGTCCGGGACTCTGGAAGGGCTATTGCTCAAGTGCTGAGGGACAGCCGAGGCCAATCAGCTCCTACATGAGGTACGAAGGAGCTGTGGAACTCACCAATCGGCTCATAAGATGAAATGGTTGATCGGTGATCGGGGTTTTATTGGCCCACTATGCTTGAGGACTGTTTCAACTACAAAGGGTGTCAAGCATGTCGAAATTTGGAAAATCCAGATGGTACCCGCATCAATGAATCCCATCATCAAACCTTGGCCATTCCGAGGTTGGGGCATGGACATGATCGGCAAGATCAATCCTCCATCAAGCAAAGGCCACATGTGGATCTTGGCCATCACAGATTATTTTACCAAGTGGGTGGAAGTCCCTATGAAGTCGATAAGTTCAAAAGATGTCATCAATTTAGTGAAAGAGCACGTCATTCATAGGTTTGGGATTCCCAGACTATCTAACCGATGGAGGTTCGGTTTTGTTTCTCACGAGTTCGAGAAAGTTCTGCGAAGACGAGGATTAAGCGATCGGTCATCTCCATTACGCTCAAGCAAATGGGCAAGGAGGCGTCCAACGAGTCTTATCAAGCTGATCAAGAGGAAAATCGATGAACACCGAGGCGTTGGCATGAGGTTTTATCGGAGGCTTTATGGGCTTATCGCATGTCGTGCCATGGGGCGATAAAACCTCTCCGTACCATCTGGTCTATGGGCAAGAAGTATTGCCTTGGGAAAATTACGGCTGGATCGAGACGTGTTACTTTTCGAGAATGAGCTAACATGAAGAATATGCAACTTTGATGAGTGACAGCGTGGAAGATGTGGTGAGCTTAGGTGTGTCGCTTGAGAAAATAAAAGAAAACAAGGCTAAAGTAGCTCGTGCCTACAACAAGAAGGTGAAGCCAAAGGAGTTCCACGTTGGAGATTTGGTGTGGGAAGCTGTGTTTCCTTGGGGACTAAGGGCGACATATGGTAAATGGTCTCCAAATTGGCACGGCATACAAGTCGACCAAGTTTTAAGAGGAGCAGCGTATATGCTTGAGCAGTTGGATGGTGAAAAATTTCGATGGCGATCAATGGCGACATCTCAAGAAGTATTTTCCAAGCATGTGGGATATGGGACAATAAAACTTGAGGGGCCGATCTGAGAGATCGGCTAAGTCGATTAGCGATAAAATATGGGGCGATGTTGAAAATCGGCGAATAAAACAAAAAAAACAACAAGCTACTAAGGAAATGCTTTGAGGGCATGGAGAGCGTCAGCACGGAACTCAGTTATTTCAGCTTCATCATCATCATCCTTGCTGGTCGATAGTTGTTCGTTCAGGACACAGGTCGCCTATTTTGAAAAAGAGGTCGAGGTTACCGTTTGAGACCAAGAAATGGCGTTGTGATTCAAGCGAAGTTGACCACATCAAGCGTTTTTAGAAGGAGCCGATGGGTGGTCATCGGCTTTGTGCAATTAACTTGTTTGACTATATCGCGACATGATGAAAGCCGTCTGATGTCATCGGCTTATGGAACATCGACTTGTTTCGGTCATCGGCAAAATCGAGCGAAAGAAGCAATATTTGGGAAACAGAGTTTCATTCATTCAAAGATCATTGCTTACGATGATCGATTACAAAGGGGCACCTCTGCTCGACCATTACTACTAAATCCTAATCGAAGCCGAGGGTCATTGCTGCTTGCCGCCGTCCTCCATTGTCGTATTTGCTACCGCTACGTCTTCTTCTTACTCTTGAGGAAGCCGGTAGGGCCTCCTCGTCCTCGTCTTCGTCGTCGTCGTCTTGACCCGCACGGAAGTACCTCACGCTGGTACTCCTCGGAGGGGTCCTCCTCCTCCTCTTCTTCTTCCTCTTCTTGGGAGGTCGGCGCCATCCCGGGACATGGCGTCGTCTGTCGCCTCCAGCTCCCGTCGGCGAGGCGAAGGTTTTCTTCGCCGTCTGTCGAGGCCGTCGTCCTCGACGACGGCAAAGTCCCAACCCTCTCGTCCCACCATTGTGGGCGAGAGTGAGTGTTGTTGTCGTGGTGCTCTGGAGTTGGTTCGTCACGAGGCTATTGGGCGTGGGAGGAGAGATCGGAGGAAGCGAGAGGAGGCCATGGCGAAGAGGTTTTTCGGTGGAGAAAGAGGGTTTTCGCTACGGGAGGAAGATGGGGAATGAACTATTCGCGGATTTAAATAAAGAGGAATAGTGAAGAAAGCGGTTCAATGCCATAGCAGTTTCCAGTTACTGCCAAAATCGTCAAATCATGCCTGCGGAGAAGGCAGGCATCATGATGAAGGGGTGGCGTGGCGATCCTGTTACGCAGCGTTACGACGTCGTAGCCCGATAAAAAAAAACCGGAGAAGAAAAAACACAGTGGTTTTGGAATTATCATTGCCAAAACCAGGGGCATGTGTTCGCCATCCATATTTTGGCCTAAGATGGAGATGGGCCGTGATCAAGATGGGCTTAGAAGATACATATATTCAACGTGTCGTTGGATCGGCCTAGTGCGTGGGTTTGGGCTGAATTGCCGTGTATCTTGTATCTTAGTAGGATTCGTATTTGTTTAGGTTCCGTTTATGTTTAGATAAAGATAGAGTTGTAGAGTTATTCCAAAAGTAGAGAGTCTCAGGACTATAAATATGTACCTAGGGTTATTGAGAAAAGGAGGACAATCACGTTCACAACCAACACAATCTCAAGATCGCCATACCCTTGTTTCTAGGGTTTTCTCGGGTAAGTGCCATCTTGCCTAGATCGCATCTTGCGATCTAGGCGATATTCTATGCGTTGTCGATGTTACTCGTACTAAGCCTTGTTGATGGCGAGTAACACCTTTACCACAGATTTGTTAGAGCTAGCATCGATACTTTTACTATGATTGCTTATTTATGCTACCTCTAGCTATCTCGTCTTTGCACCTTCTCCGGGTGTAAAGGTGGCATCTTGCTTGATTTGCTTAAGTCGATTTGATCTGTTATAGTTGTGCCTTGTTCATCAAGGTTTAGTTTAATATCTACGTGATTTGGCCTCACAAAGCGGGTTGAGCGATCCGGTAATAAGGTATGGTTTATTGATCTTAGAGGGATGTTAGGAATTGACGTTATGTTGGTTTTAGGCCTTCTCTAGGATCGGTTTTCTACTACTTTTCGTATCTATTAGGCTCAACCGGCGTGGGATGTTCGTTACGTGGTGAAAACACCAAACTATCGTAGATCGATTTAGCTTGTAGTAATTAAGCAAAACCCCATGTTATCATAAGATCCAATGCAAAGCCATGGGGTAATCGGCTCGAAAGCCGATTCTGAGAAACACAGGAGCCGATCACGGCTCGAATTTTACGATACTTGTTTACCGTGCGAAACCAATCGAACAATCCATCACCTTCGACCAGGTATAGGTCGGTGGCACTCGAACCAAGACAGACGCGGCGTCTTAGGAAGATTCTTGGCGTCGGCACGAGGACCAGGGCCCACCAGCCGCTCTGGGAGCCTCCCGGCTCTTCGTGTTGCTCGTCGCTGTTATCGCCATATTTTGGCCTAAGATGGAGATGGGCCGTGATCAAGATGGGCTTAGAAGATACATATATTCAACGTGTCGTTGGATCGGCCTAGTGCGTGGGTTTGGGCTGAATTGCCCGTGTATCTTGTATCTTAGTAGGATTCGTATTTGTTTAGGTTCCGTTTATGTTTAGATAAAGATAGAGTTGTAGAGTTATTCCAAAAGTAGAGAGTCTCCGGACTATAAATATGTACCTAGGGTTATTGAGAAAAGGAGGACAATCACGTTCACAACCAACACAATCTCGGCGCATCGCCACCCCTTGTTTCTAGGGTTTTTCTCGGGTAAGTGCCATGCTGCCTAGATCGCATCTTGCGATCTAGGCGATATTCTATGAGTTGTCGGTGTTACTCGTACTAAGCCTTGTTGATGGCGAGTAACACCTTTACCACAATTTGTTAGAGCTAGCATCGATACTTTTACTATGATTGCTTATTTATGCTACCTCTAGCTATCTCGCGTCTTTGCACCTTCTCCCGGTGTAAAGGTGGCATCTTATGATTACCTTAAGTCGATTTGATCTGTTATAGTTGTGCCTTGTTCATCAAGGTTTAGTTTAATATCTACGTGATTTGGCCTCACAAACGGGTTGAACGATCCGGTAATATGTAAGGTATGGTTTATTGATCTTAGAGGGGACGTTCTGGGAATTGACGTTATGTTGGTTTTTAGGCCTTCTCTAGGATCGGTTTTCTACTACTTTTCGTATCTATTAGGCTCAACCACGTGTGGGATGTTCCGGTTACGTGGTGAAAACACCAAACTATCGTAGATCGATTTAGCTTGTAGTAATTAAGCAAAACCCCATGTTATCATAAGATCCAATGCAAAGCCATGGGGGTAATCGGCTCTGAAAGCCGATTCTGAAACTCCGGGAGCGATCACGGCTCGAATTTTACGTATACTTGTTTACCGTCAGGAAACCAATCGGAACAATCCATCACCTTCGACCAGGTATAGGTCAGGTGGCATCTCGAACCAAGACAGGGCGTGCGTGCCGGAAGATTTGCGGCCGTCGGACCGAGGGACCAGGGCCCACCAGCCGCTCTGGGAGCCTCCCGGCTCTTCGTGTTGCTCGTCGCTGCCCGCCGGTGAGTTTTGACAGGCAACACATTCTGGCACGCCCGGTGGGACATTCAACAACATCTACATCAATGTCCGACGCTACGATGGAGAACAGGCCGGTCACGTACGACGAGCTTCCTGAGCACAAAGCGGTATGGCGAGATCGAGCTCTTGAAGCCGACCTCATCGGCTCTTCGAGAGGACCCGTTAGCGTGGCATCGGTGGAAGGATTCTCCCTCGAGGTGCTCTCGACGAAGTGGATCTGTCTTCCTTGGAGGAACGCTCCGTGGCTCTCTGACGGAGGTCAACTACATGGTGGCTCATTCTCTACACGCCACTCGAGAGCACGGTGAGCAGCGTTCGGCGGGTCGCGTTCGCGTGGTCCGTGAGATCATGAAACATCAGTACTCTCCGTGGGGCCCACTTTAGGAACCCACCAAGGAGAAAGACCGCTCCACACCAGGCGAATCGCCATTCACTCGCTCCAGGCCGCCAGGATCAGCGGCATATTGTCTACAAGGCGGGAGGCGATCCAGTGATTGCCAATTCTGTTCGAGCCACCCAAAGAGATCCCGCATGGGTACATATGTGCCTACGTCGGGACTGCAACAACTTGGCGCGCCAGACGATCAAGCTGCAGGAGTGTCCGCGGGGTTCCTACCGCAGGTCTTGTGAGCGGCGTTCTGGAGCAACGATGTCCAGGATGGGCCGACAACAGGCGTGGCTAGCCAAGTATGCCACTTGAACAAGCCATGAGTCTAGCCCTGCAGCTCAAGCAGTGGATCAAATCACTACCATCCCGAGAGATCGGTTAAACCCGTGCCGAAAAGGCGCAACATCGGCTACTCAAAGCCGTACCCCAACGAGTTTGACCTGATTCCACTACCACCCAAATATAAGCTCCCTGAATTCTCAAGATTCAGCGGATCAGAGGGGTCAAGCTCGATCGAGCACATAAGCCGATACCTGGCACAGCTAGGCATGATTTCGGCATCGGATCAAATGCGCGTGAGATTTTTTGCACAATCTCTAACAGGACCAGCCTTTGGGTGGTACACCTCGCCACCGATTCAATTCGCACTGGAAACAACTAGAAGAAACGGTTCCACATCCAATACCATTCGAAGCTACCGAGGCTGGCATTGCGGACACAGCGCAAATCTGACGAGCGGGAGAAAGCTGTAGAATACATCCGGTAACCGGGACCATCAAACAGATGTTACTCGCCTCGTTTAAGCGAGAAGGAATCGGTGGCGATGTCAGTGCCTCTCAGCACCCATCAAGGACGTGGCATTCCGGTAGAATACAACTCATTGGCACATGGCCCGGCGGCGATGTATGAGCAGCGCCACCCTAAGTTGTACCAAGACAAATTCAGACGTCCGATAAGCACGTCGATGCGAAGAGGAAGATCCTACGCAGACCGTGAGGTGGCCGTGGCTGAATGGGCTCGGGGCGAGATCCGTGACAGTAAATGGGTGAAACAGCAGGGCCTGCGAGGGTTCGACTGATGTGAGCAAAGCTGAGCGGATATTCGATTCTTTGAAGGAGAAGCGGTGAGGTTGCCGAAGGCCACAAAATCCCTACCCGAGGAGATGAGCAGGAGACCATCCGCAAGTGGCATCATTCGATCACTCACCCCACCAACGAGTGCAAGGAGCTTCGCCAAATCCAGATGGCTATAGAGCAAGGCCGTCGATCCTCGGCGGTTTGCCATGAAAGTGGACACAAACCCGTTCCGGTGTCAACATGATAGAACCTCGAAGCGCTCCGCGAGACGCCAATCTGGACTTTTCGTTCGATGTCAACATGGCTGGGTCCGGGTACCACCATGACACGCATAAGGTAGGAGGCGATCACTCTCGGGGCAAAAGAGAGAGAAGGCTGGTCCACGCGACCGCCCAGCCACGATAACGGCGATACTTATCGAGAGGAACAGGTGAGGAGAGTGCGATATCGAAGCCACATTCCACGCATCTCCTTAATAAGTATGGCGCCAAGATGACCGACGCCAAGACGATGCAGACGACGGAGATATGAGCACCTTGCTAGGGGACCGCCGAAAGAGAAGGAAGGCGCAGACAAACATTGGGATTGCCCTTTTTCAAGCATTCTTTGGGACGTGGGAATGAGCCGATTGCCTACAGCGACAAGCGCCCGAATGTGGACAACAAAGAAGGGCACGAGGCCGATATCCGTGTTCGAACGTCTAGGACCTCTCCAACCTCGAGCCGTCCTAAGGAGTCCGCTCGGCGAAGGGCCTTGAGAGGCCAGGATGAAGAAGAAGACAGGTTTCACCGTCCAAGGTGGTGCCCGATGGACTCAGACACACCCGAGCGTGAGTACCGCCGCGTAACTTAGAAGAAGCCGAGGCTCAAGATCTCCACGCCGCTAAAGAAAGCACGGCCTGATTTGGCGGCAAAGTAAGGCAGACTACGGAGACGGAGGGCATGCGACAAGGAAAGAGTGGCCAAGGTTAATAAAGCCGATGCGGCAGCATCGGCACAAACATGGTGTTCGTGTTCGGCAGAGTTCTGCGCGCCACGAACCAATATGCTACCAGTGGCACAGTTTGACTGCGGCCCACGGCCAGTTATCTTTGAGAAGCCACGAGAGAAGGGTTACAAACATCTGAAAGCTCTGTACCTGCGGGGCTACATCAATGGACAACCCGTCAGCAAGATGTTGGTGGACACCAGAGCGGCAGTCAATATCATGCCATACTCCATGCTACGACGTTTGGGACACTCATCGCGGACTTGATCAAAACCAACGCCACGTTAAGCGACTTCAACGGCCGTCTTGAAACGCAAGGCGTTCGAACGTGGATCCGATGTGGGCAGGCAGAAAACCGTCCACGTCATTTTTTCGTGAACGGCAAAAGTACCACGCCGTCTTGCTAGGAAGGGATTGGATCCACGCTAATCGCTGCATTCCATCCACGATGCATCGATTCAATACTGATGGGACGGGATGAAGTGGAGGTCGCCCATGCGAACGATTCTATCGAGGTTTCCACCGCCGCATGAACATGAAGCGGAAGACCAAGAGCCGATCTGGAATCAATCTAGACGGCTGCGAACGTATTGAAGCTACAAAAACGGGTGAGGCTGGTCTTATCCACCGCCTTACAGAGTAGAAAAGCCCACGATCATCGTGGTGCGGCCGATCCTCGCGATCGCCACAAAAATAAAAAGCAGCGATCATACGACAAGCAGTTCATGTAGTCGTAGCAGGGAGACGCCCTGCCCTTGTAAAACTAGGAGGTGTACGCCACCCTCGACTAACGCAATCAAAAAGGGGGCCGATTCAGTCAATTACTTGAAGGATTCGGCTTGCCCCGTGTTTAGCATCGGGTTGACGGGATGAGTATCGGATGGCTGAGAGCCGATATCTTCAATTACTTGAAGGATTCGGCTCGGGGGGCACCTAAATGGATGATGGATAGTAAAATATAAGGGCGATGTGGAAAATCGGCGATTAAAAAAACACAAGTTACGAACAAGTGCGTACACATATGAGCTACTAAAGAAGGCATCGAAGGCGTGAAGGCGCCAAGACGGATACGATCCACCTCGGCGATCTCGGCCATTATCTTCATCCTTGCCCGACACTAGCTGCTTGCTTAGGCGCGTATACTGCCAGATCGGTCTTTAGTTGAGCTTTGAGGCCTTCCGCCTCGCCTTGGGAACGGGCTATGGATTCTTCCTTGTCACGGATGAGCTGTTTAGTCACCCGGCTTTCTCCTCAAGATCTTCCAGCCTTTTTCAAGGATGCGAGCTCGCCATGCCGATGTGTAAGTTCTAGCATCCAGAGATGCCTTTTTCTCATTAAGCTCGCCGACATCTTTCGCAATATCGGCTTTCGGGAGTTGGGCATGGCGCAGTGGATCCTTTCACAGGCGAGTTTCACCTGCGGGCCCAAAAGGACAGATTTGCAACCCACCAAAGCTTCACTTGTAATGTGCCCGAAGATGATCCCGAATTTCGCAAGAACGCCCTTCATTTCCTCGTAACCCTCGATCAACTCCTCGGCGGGGAAGACAAAGTTTTCGTGCCTGAATTGAGGTGGAGCAATCTGGCTTGTAGTTCGGCGGGTCAACGAGGGAGTAGGTTCGATGGATGCGTGGTCGAACGACAAACCTGAAAGATCGCAACTCGGCAGCGAAAAAGCGCCAAGATGCTTAAACATACAAGAATGGACGCGAAAAAAGTATGTAAACGCCTCCTATCGAGGAGATAGCCGATGAAGAGACCATCGGTTCGTGTGTGGTCACCGGAGGTTCGCCAGGTTGGCAGCCGTTCCATCTACACCTTCGGGGTTCCTGATCCGTCGGCCAAGACGCCCCTTCCTTCCCACTAGAAGCATCGATTTGCCTGTATAAAGGGTAATTTATCAATATCGAAAAGGGAGTAAGGGGCGGAGCATAGAAAATGAGGATTTTCAGAACCTCGCTCGAAGAGGCTTGCGTCCTTTAGCTCTTTTGGGCCCATGAGATGGCCCCCTCGTGATGCTCGGGGCAGCGGTTCAGGGCCAACCTCTTCTTGGAAGCCGATGGTGGTGAGTCCGGCTGGTTCGGTGATGGTCCTCTCGAATCTGTGGGACCTAACTCCCTCGATTGGTCCGGTATCATCGCCGGAAGAATCTTCGTAAGCTCGCAAAGGAGGGAGTCGAAGCGTGGGTGACTGCAAGAATAGAAGGAGTAACAAGGATCGACTAAAACCTAAAGTTAAGCTTACGTGCGAAATGTTCGGAGAAGGGCTCCGCGCCAAGGTTTTTTTCGGCAGCTACCTTCCTCACCATCGCCCCGGTTTTAGTCGGGATTCGAGGGCCGACTTAGGAGTTGCTGGTTTCTTGGAAGCCGATTGTGGCGTCATGTTTCGCATTATGACATTTTTCGAGGTGGCGAACCTTTGCGTAAAAGAACCACAGAGGTGGGAAGAATTGAAGGGGAGCCATCGTGCGTGAGGCTCGGGGCCATCTTGTTCTGCGAAGAGAAATAGTGAGTTAATAAAAGGATCAATTGCGGCTGCATCGAGAAAATTTGCAGGGAGTACACGGTCCACGGGATGTCATAGTCGTCTAGCTGTTTCAAAGAACGGTCCCAGAGCTCCTAAAGACGTGAGTCTTCCACATCAACCACCAGTCTTGAAGCCATTGGTTGATGACGCAAAGGTGGTCGGTGGGAATTGGGATGGTCGAGCATCAAAGAAAGAGTAGCACCTCCGACGGTGAGAGGATCAGATCGGCTCTACACTCTGTGAGTTGATGAAGAAAGAAGTGGGAGTTACTTGCCCAAGGTCAATTGACGAGCCACTACGATCGGGCCGGTAGAATTCGTACCAGTTTGATTATCCGGTTAGATGTGCTCATACCCGTTGGAAGGAAACAGGCGGATGACGGTGGAAAGAGTTGCCGGTGCCGTGTCATCGGCAAAGTTGTCTAGCAAGGAGAGTGGATTCTCAAATGTTCTTCTTCCATGTAAGGGAAGAAGTTAGGGTTATCCAGCCTTGGAAGAAGATCTGAACCATTTTGACGCCTCTTGAGGGGTCATACTACCCGGCAATCGATACAAAGCTTGGCCATAGCTGGTGCATCGGATTTGCCTCCTTTAACGTCGGGAAAGTGCAACTCGCCGGAAGGGGAATGCAGGATCACGGTTTTGGAAATGCAATGAGCCCACCAGTGGATGAACCACCAAGGTCCACTGCTCGATTGCGCGTTCGAGAACAGGTTTAATGTACATCAATTGAGGTATCCGAGACCTCCAAGGAACAGTTTGCCGATGCTGCCTGGGTACCTTGGCCAGTTCGTGAGGCTAGGGAAAGATAGTTCTTAGTGGGAGCGAGGGCCACGAAGATGAAATGCTCTAGCCGAAGTTGAGAAAGGTATGTTCTTTCTCCAAACAGGCCCTTGGTTTTCATATGACGTTGGATATAAGCTACGACTTGTGCACTGCTTTGGAAGACAGTTTAAGGGACTATGGTCGGTGTGAAAGCAGAGGGGTGATGTAACATCCGACCAGAATCATTGCCACGTCTAGCAAGGTTGGCGACATGGGCCATGGCGAATATGAAACAATTCGGGCGTGCACTGAAGTAGCCAATGGTTTTGAGAAGATTCTCGTGTTTTCAAGAGGAGACAATGATAGATGCAAGGCATCGGCTATTCCCAAAATTTCCCATTGGGGTTGGTGAGCTCTAGCTACTCTCTTGAACCAAGAAACCCAAATTTCGGATTAGGCTGTGCATAATCGGCCCAAGAATTCAGATCTAGGTCCTGGCTTTAAGGGGATTCTATTGGCCTCGCAAGAAATTAGATGGGGACTAGAATCAGACGAGGCCAAGGCAGAGAGAATTGGGGAGAGAAGGATGCAGCAGTAGATGTCGAAACCTAGAAGATTTAATGGCGAAATAAAGGCATTAATTCAAGTTTCGCCATCAAGTTTTAACTTTGTGTTAACATTATGAGGGTAAGCGTACCTTGGGACCGGAGACCTCCGGATTGGTGGTGGACGATTCGCCATCCGGTTTGCTGCGGCGGAGATGGATCTGCTTGAGTAAGGATTGAAGGTTCTTGTTGCTATGAGCTCGATCGGTCGGTAGGCAATTGGGGATCTAGGCCCTTTTTGAAGAGAGTCGGTTACCGTTTGAAACTGGAAGTGGCCGTTTGGTTTTGCCTAAATATATCTGGGTTGACCTTGTCAACAAATTGGGAAAGCGATATGCATCGGCTTTTGAGTTGTGGTTTGGTTGATGTGAAAACATGATAGGTAAAAGCCGATGCTATCGGCTCCTGGAGCATCGACTTGTTTTCAACATCGGCAAAATTGGGACGACAAAATTAGCATCTTTGAGGAAACAGATTCTCATTCATTTGGATACGGATCAATTACAAAAGGGGGGGGGGGCCGGCTACTACTACTATTGTTGCTAATTCCTAATTTAAAGGGCGAGATCGTACTTGTCATCATCGTCGTCTTCTTGCTGTCTTGGTACCGCTACATTGCCGCTTCAGCTTGCCACGCTGAAGAAGCCGAGGGGCTTCATCGTCTTCATCGTCATTTTCTGTATCTTCGCTTGACCCGGCGCGGAAGCGCTTAATCGGCGGGTACTCATCGGAGGACGGGTCTTCCTCCGATTCTTCCTCTTCGTCTGAAGACTCGACGCCGTCCCACGACAAGGCATCGTCGCTACTTTTTGCCTCCAGCTCCCCGTCGACCAGGAACTGAAGGTTCTCTTCGCCGTCTGTCAGGGACGCGTCGTCCTCCGACCAAACGGCAAAGTCCCAGTCCCTGACATCCCACCATCGTGGGGCGAAGGTACTATATGTGGCCGTAGGTGGGTGCTCCGGAGTCGGCTCACGGTCGCTAATGCTATTGGAGGCATGAGAGGATAGACCAGAGGAAGCAGAGGAGGCCATGGCAGAGAAGGGTTTTTTCCGGTGGAGAAAGAGGGTTTTCTGGCTAAGGGAGGAAGATGGGGACCGTGAACTGTTCAGGCGGATTTAAATAAAGAGGAATAGTGAAGAAACTGTTCAATACCATAGCAGTTTCCCAGATTGCGCTGCCAAAATCGTCAAATCATGCACTGCGGAGGAGTTGAGAAGACAGGCATCATGATGAAGGGGTGGCGTGATTTATCTCAGCTCGCCACGCTGCTCGACGCTGCTGACCCGATAAAAAAAAAGGGGAAGAGGAAAACCCAGGAGAAGAAAAAACACACAGAGTGGTTTTGGAATTATCATTGCCAAAACCAGGGGGGCATGTGTTAACGCCATATTTTGGCCTAAGATGGAGATGGGCCGTGATCAAGATGGGCTTAGAAGATACATATATTCAACGTGTCGTTGGATCGGCCTAGTGCGTGGGTTTGGGCTGAATTGCCCGTGTATCTTGTATCTTAGTAGGATTCGTATTTGTTTAGGTTCCGTTTATGTTTAGATAAAGATAGAGTTGTAGAGTTATTCCAAAAGTAGAGAGTCTCCGGACTATAAATATGTACCTAGGGTTATTGAGAAAAGGAGGACAATCACGTTCACAACCAACACAATCTCTCAAGATCGCCACCCCTTGTTTCTAGGGTTTTTCTGTAGTGCCATCGCTAGATCGCATCTTGCGATCTAGGCAGATTTACTATCGTTGTCCGGTGTTACTCGTACTAAGCCTTGTTGATGGCGAGTAACACCTTTACCACAGATTTGTTAGAGCTAGCATCGATACTTTTACTATGATTGCTTATTTATGCTACCTCTAGCTATCTCGCCGTCTTTGCACCTTCTCCCGGGTGTAAAGGTGGCATCTTGCTTGATTTCTGCTTAAGTCGATTTGATCTGTTATAGTTGTGCCTTGTTCATCAAGGTTTAGTTTAATATCTACGTGATTTGGCCTCACAAACGGGTTGAACGATCCGGTAATATGTAAGGTATGGTTTATTGATCTTAGAGGGGATGTTCCGGGAATTGACGTTATGTTGGTTTTTAGGCCTTCTCTAGGATCGGTTTTCTACTACTTTTCGTATCTATTAGGCTCAACCACGCGTGGGATGTTCCGGTTACGTGGTGAAAACACCAAACTATCGTAGATCGATTTAGCTTGTAGTAATTAAGCAAAACCCCATGTTATCATAAGATCCAATGCAAAGCCATGGGGGTAATCGGCTCTGAAAGCCGATTCTGGAAACACAGGAGCCGATCACGGCTCGAATTTTACGATACTTGTTTACCGTGCAGAAACCAATCGAACAATCCATCACCTTCGACGACCAGAGTCGTGGCACGCCGAACCAAGACAGACGCGTGCGTGCGGAAGATTCTTGCGTCACCGAGGGACCAGGCCCACCAGCTCGCCTGGAGCCTCCGGCTCGTATTGCTCGTCGCTGTTATCGCCATATTTTGGCCATCTCATGCAAGTCTTGGTGGGAAGAAATATTGTTTGGTGATTGTTGATGACTTTTCAAGATACTCCTGGGTATATTTCTTCAAGTTGAAGAGTGAGACCCAAAAGACTTTCATCGACTTCATCAACATGGTTCAACGTTAATACAATCTTCCCGTGTTGATTATAAGAAGTTACAACGGCACCGAGTTCAATAACTACACCTTGAATTATTTCCTTAGTGATGAGGGGATAAAACATCAATATTCCGCTGCATACACCCCTCAACAAAATGGTGTGGCCGAGAGGAAGAACCGGACTCTTATTGAGATGGCTAGGACCATGTTGGCAGAGTTTAAATCTTCCTACAACTTTTGGGCCAAAGCCATCTCCACTGCTTGCCATGCATCAAACTGGCTCTACCTTCGCAAAGAAATCAACAAGACTCCATATGAGATACTTACCGGTAACAAGCCCAACATATCCTACTTTCGGGTGTTCGGTTGTAAGTGTTTCTTTTTCATAAAAGGTGTTCGTTTGTCCAAATTCGAGTCTAAAGCATTAGAGGGTATTTTTGTTGGCTATGGTCTCGAATCTCACACTTATAGAATCTATGATAAGCTCTCTGGAGCCGTCATAGAATCTTGTAGTGTGACCTTCGAAGAGTATGATGGTCCCCAAGGGGGCGTGTGGATGCTTGTGATGCAGATGATGAAATGCCTCAAGATGCCATAGGAAGAATGGGTGTGGGATATATCCGCCCCGTTGAGGAACCCCTTATGGCGGATCGAGAAGAACTATGCTCCACTCAAGTGGAGCCCTCATCTTCACAACCTCAACATGCTCCATCCACCGAGGAGGGAAATGACTCAAGCCAAAGACAAGATG
Source organism: Avena longiglumis (assembly GCA_030063025.1). NCBI lineage: Eukaryota > Viridiplantae > Streptophyta > Magnoliopsida > Poales > Poaceae > Avena > Avena longiglumis. The sequence goes on from CP125973.1 coordinate 29,348,461, forward strand.
TGGACCCTCAACATGTTGATCATAGTGACGACTCTAGTCATGAGGAGCTTGATTCATTCTCTAGGATGTCAAGTGGTGCCAAGTCAATTTTTCAAGGAATATCCGTACAAACTGCCTTGAGACAAGCTCAAATCGATGCTAGAAGGGCGCTTGATCAAGACCAAGGTCAATCTTTGCCTCTTAATGAAGAGAATGATACCGGTGATGATCAAGGTCAAGTTAATGGTCAAGACGAGTACCAAAATGATGAAGAGGGTCCCCCAAGAAATAACTTGGAGATCCACGCTCGTCGTGAAGCTAGAAAGGAGAGAATGTTGGAATTAAGAGACCACTCTCTACAAAATGTGGTTGGTGACCTAAGGAAAGGCATTTCCACAAGAGCACAATTGAAGAGGTTCAGTGAACACCAAGTGACATGGTTATACCCTACGGGTACATGACTTCAGCATACCTGGTCCAGCCCAAGGAAGGCCCACAGCAGACATACGCTGGCCCATGAAGATTTTCGGGTGGCCAAGGCCCATGACGCCTTCGGATCCTTGGAGAACAAGACTAGCCTAGATAGGAAATTTAAATGGGTAACACCCTAGAACTTGTAACCGACTAGGACTATGCCCGGGACCTGCCTAAGTCTATATAAAGGCCAGGAGGGCACGTCCTAGATCTGTCGACTCATACTTTCGCACACACCTCCACGCCAGATCGAATTTGCACCTCAGAACCTTCGGTTCACCGTAATCAAGAGCGCAAGCAGAGTAGGGTTTTTCCTGGGGCTGAACCTGGGTAAATCTCGTGTCCCAGTTGCTTGTCTGTTAACCGTTCCATGATCTCCAAGATCCCCATCTTCTCCAAACCCAAGTCCATAACAATGGGCATTGACGATTAAACCTCGTCAATTGGCGCCGTCTGTGGGAATCGGGCTGTTGATTGTGCGATCGTGGCGGTCGACCCGATCGATCTACAACTCTGCGGACGGAGAATCACCTCCTCTTGGCACTTTTGACTTCACAGCCCATTGGCCACCATGAAGGATTTCGAGCCCGTAGGCGACGGACTCGAAATTTTGTTCGGGAGCTTCTGCTTCCAGGTGGGACAAACTGGCACCCTCCGCCTTCCTGAGCGGGTGCCCGTGCCATCAATCAGGCCCGCCTCGTGGGCTCCACATCCCGTGCTACGCACATCACCATCGACAGATGAGTTCTACAACAGCAGCAGCTGCAACTCCGATCTGTGCGATCCGCCTTCGGATGAAGGGACCTACGGTTCCGGATCCGAAAGCTGCGGCAGCAGCGAACCGATCTACGAGCGCTACCAATGCGCCGCAGTCATCCAGGAGCAGCAAACGCCTAACCCGCCGCCCAACACGAACCCCAACCCGCAGGATAGAAACGGCGAAAACGGCAGGAACAGAAGAATCCAGTCCCCCCCACCTGAAGGGGAAAACAACGACCATGTAATCCAACTTAGCAAAGAAGGATGGGTCCAGGCACGTCGTGCCGTCGCAGGCGACATAGTCCTACCTGTGGACTCCCCACGTGACCTACTGATGGCGTACCACTACCTCCTCATCGAGGAGCACAAGAAGCAAGTCAAGATAAGGAGACACTCGACAAACGTAAGCAAGCAGCCTCTAAGTCCAGCGCGCGACGAGCTGCGCTCTCCGCCATGGCACCCGGCTCTGTACGACGAAACCAGAAACAAGCACGCTCATGGTGGAGAACATGGATCCCAAGGACGCGTGATGTAACCCGAACTCTCCACACATCGTTCATGGATATGGATGCAGCGGCAACATCATCCGAAGACACCGCAAGCTGCGATCATGGCGACAACTGCGTATCTCGCGCCCACCAACCTCCGGAAGGGACCCGAAAAGAGCCATGCATAAGTCCGCACTCACGGACCGGACTCGTCGAATTGCGCTCCATGAAGACGCTCAGCGGGCGAAGAAAGCTCGGTCGAGCGGCCGGGCCCCCCTTCATCCGAAGAGGAGGAGCACGACCTTCCTCGAAGGAAGAAGAGCTCGCATCGCCATAAGCGTGACTACGACGCGGAGAGCGCTTACGCGCAAAATCGACAAAGCACGAGCCAGCAGCGCATGCTCGTCCGATTCGAGATGGATGAAGGCGAAGGAGAACTCTGGAGCTCGATGCTTCAGCAGATCATCGGCGAACACGGATGCCATGCAATTTCAAGCTTCCTTCGGATACTCGAAGTTCAGCACGCAAGATCCAAAATCTTGGCTCGGCGACCATCATCATCCATCAAGCTGCAGCGGTAACAAAGAACCGCCATGCAATGCCTCCATTGGAGCGGACAGTGCGGCGGATGCGGCAAGCGACCTATCATCGAGATCCATCCGAAGTTGGGAGGAGCTAGCTTACGGCTTCATCCGAAATTTCAAGGCACCGGCAAGAGGCCGCCTCAATCGAAGAGTTGCGAGCACGCACTTTCGGAGAACGGGGAATCTATTCGCTCGTACATATGCCGCTGGTCTACCACCAAGAACTCCGCACATATCTCTCAGGGAGGGCCATCGGCCTTGAGACGGCGTCAAGCGCCAAGATTTCAAGGAGGAACTTGGGCGCGTCAAGCCCAAGACACTCGACCACCTCATGGAAATTGCCAGCGGTTGGTAGGATGGCGAAGATTGCATTCAGCGGCGCAATCGAGATGAAGAGGACGACTACGGCCGGCGAAATGCGGCAAGAGGAGATCGCGTGTCTCGAGGACCGCGGACCCAACATGGTCGCGGTAGCTACGCTGACAGCCGCATAGCAACGACAAGCGGCGGAGGATACCACGGAGGAAATTTCGCGACAATGACGACCAACAGTCGTGGCAACGCGCGACGCGACAACGGACCCTCGATTCGACAAACTTTCGGGTCCATGTACCATCCACCCGACATCGACAAGCAGGATGGCAAAAGCCGACCACATGCTCAAGGACTGCCGCGAGTTCGAAACTCAGCAAAGCATGGTGCAGATGAGGCAACAAGCCCCAACCCCTGCGTTGAGCGCACCAGCGCGGGAGAAATAGCACACGGGCTCCTCCACACGCCGCCTATCGAGGCCCAAACCAACTAGTCGCACAGTATCAACGCCGGTCGGGTACCCCCACCAAAGGAGCACTAAATATGATCCGGAAGGGCGCCCACAAACAGGTGTAGAAGAAAATCACCGACAAATCAACACAGCCGTGGCAACTCCGCTGCAATCCACGAGTACCTCAGAGATCAGTCCTGCATCACATTCACTCGCGCGGATCACCTTTGCGGATCCCTCGCCCGGTCATGCTGCCACAGTCTTTGGAGGCCTTGGTCGGAGGCTTCGAGATGAGTCGTGTCTTCATGGACGGCGGCATCAACCTAATGCTCGCAAGCACTCTAGCGGCAATCACGGATCCGCAATGCACTGGAACAATCAGACACAACGTTCCACGACATCGTCGAGGAAGGGCATATTCCCCTAGGAAAATAGGGCTCAGCGTCATCTTGAAGCCGGACAACTTTCGGCGGGGCGCCTTGAATTGAAGTGGTGGACTGGCCGTGCAATACGCCATCTGGGGCGTGTAGCATTATAAGGTTCACGGCTGTCCCACACTATGCATACCTACTACTCAAGATGCGGGACCAAGGCGTCATCATAGTCCACAGGAGCTTCACCGATCGGACCAATGCGACGAGGATTTCAACAAAATCTCCTAGTCTTCGGCATGCAAGACGAGCTTGTAAGGCTCCGAGATAACGGACAATGGGGTACCC